>OZ030392.1:28314502-28914502 GCA_964023965.1 Melinopterus prodromus
AGACCTTAAGTTATTCTGTGATATTTCATCTACACATTCACGTCCATACGTACCTCAAGAATTACGTCGTCATGTGTTTAGAAAACTACACAACTTAAGTCATCCCGGAATACGAGCCACACAAAAACTGGTTTCAGACCGCTTTGTTTGGCCCAACATACGAAAAGATCTTCGAATTTGGACCAGATCTTGCTTACAATGTCAACGCTCAAAAGTAACACGTCATGTAACATCACCTCTTGGTCTATTCACTACACGAGATTTCGACATATTCATGTGGATATCTTAGGACCCTTACCTGAATTAAGCTCTTTCAGGTATTGTTTGTGATGGATAGATTTACTAGATGGCCTGAAGTGTTACCTCTCAGAGGCATAACCTCACAAGAAGTCGCAGAAGGCATTTTAACCTGCTGGATTTCACGTTTCGGTACACCTGCTATATTGACAACTGATCAAGGTAGACAATTTGAGTCAAAGTTACTTCAAGAACTCGCAAAGACCTTCGGGATTCAACGGATAAGATCTACGAGTTATCATCCACAAAGCAACGGTCTAGTAGAACGTTTCCATCGGCAATTGAAAGCTTCAATTATGTGTCACGCTAATACCAATTGGCTACTAGCACTCCCTCTAGTTCTTTTAGGCATCCGTTCTGCTCTTAAGGAAGACATGAATACTTCTCCAGCAGAACTAGTCTATGGGGAACCGCTTCGTTTACCTGGAGAGACTCATCCCCTTCTGACGAATTGTTTCCTGACACCAGCAATTTTTTGTATGAATTGAGAAGCAAAATGAATTAACTTCGCCCAGCACCAGCATCAAATCATGCTAAAACTAGATCGTTCATGTTCAAAGATCTACCTACTGCCAAGTTTGTTTTCCTCAGAGATGACACTGTTAGAAAACCACTTCAGCAACCTTTCAGCGGACCTCACGAAGTAATCTCCAGAGATGAAAAAACAATCGTGATTCTTATCAAAGGAAAACAGAAACGTGTCAGCATAGACAGAGTAAAACCAGCATACATCTTCGTGGAAACACTCGACGATTGTTCACTGGAAACTTCTGTTTTGAAACCATCTTCTTCCCAACGTCACGTTCGTTTCATTCAGACCTGACCTCCGGTCTCCGTGGGGGGCTGCTATGACGAACGTTTCCATGTAAGCGACAAGGATTATTATTTTCAAACAACAGTTTTGGCAGTTGACTAATTTTTAGTGCCACAACATAATTATTATTTGTATATATTTGGAGATCAATATAGTATATTATAATACAAGTTTTATAAGACAAAAATTGGCGCACGAGTTGTGGAACGAATGGAACGAGTGCACCAATGCGTCTTATAAAACGAGTGTTATATACTATTTTTTCTACTTTGCGACATTAATTTTACATAAATATCAAAAATTGCGCTTGTCATCTTACAATCTAGAGTAATATTTTTCTTCAACAGTTGGTAGTTGTAGTAAAATTCACAAATACGATTGAGGCGAGCCAATAGCGATTCAGATGTCAACCTTACTTGACACTTGACTTCACTTTCATCAATCTTGGAAAACTAAAAGTTACTGAAAGTTTGTGATCTAGTGTTTTCATAACGACACCAAAAGCGGTTTCGTTATAAACTTATACCGAACGCAAAGTAGAAAAAATATTATTATATTCGTTCCAACTATAGGCGTATATTTTGTGGTGGGGGTGAGGGGAATACGATTAGTCAATTCGCGATGACGGTTCCAACCAACCGGTATACCGATGTGAGTGCACCATATGTGACGTAGACCACGGAAAAGTGGTTTATGAGGCAAGAAGTCGATTTTGATTTTTTTTATGATTCTAATAGAGACAAAGTCACTCTTTCCAATGAATCCAATACCAGTTTGGCAGCTATCATAGCAGCTGAGTTATTTGCATGTAAAATTTTATAGAAGAAAGCATTGTTTCCTGCTCTATGATTTTCAAGAACTGCCTAAAATCCCTTTCAGGGATTTCTCGCCCTGAGCAAAAGTTACGAAGGTATTTGAATGCGTATTGCAACACAATTTGACATGGAAATCTTCAAAAGAAACACTTGTTTACAAACTAAGAGCAAGAAAACTGCTCCGTCAATACTGTCATTTTGACCTGTTGGAGTTTAAAGGTTATGTTATGTCACAATAATTGAAATTGTTAAAATATATCAAGTTAAATTAATATATTCTAATCGGTACACGTGCAAATGCATCAACTCTGTCGGTCGGTCGCGCGACAGTATATGGTATGGTATGGTAGAGTTGGGTCGTTTGGCATCTGTGCCTTTCGATATAATTTCACCTAATTTTTGTTTTTATATCCCTCATACGTTAGAGAGAGTCGTTCGATGTTAATTAAGCCTTTTAACGAAGTCTGTAAATGTTCGACGTGTACGTTCTGTCAGCTCTGCTGGTTCAATGATGGCAGATCCCAAGTGGATTTGTCTTGTACGCATTGGAGCATCACGTTCTCACAATAGGTGTACCACTGTCGCCGGGGACCCCCGGCAGAATCTACAGTCTACAGTTTTCCGGTCCAATCTTTGTGAGATATCTCAGTGGACCAATCCTGTAAGGGAACCTGTAATCAGTCGAAGGTCTGTTTTTTGTAACTGGAGATACTGTCTGGCCTTGGATGCGGAGAAGGTTATGGTAGCCTTAGCTTGTCTCATGCCAGGAGATGTTCTCCAGTAAGCTCGTTTAGCTTTATCTTCCCAGTTTTGTACCATCTTTGTGATACCGCAATAGGGTTCAGGTCTCTAGAAAGGGAGTCTTAGAGCTTTCTCTGGCTAGGATGTAGGCTTGTTCGTTGCCTTTGATCCCAGTTTCTTTTGAGTGGCCTTTTCCGATGTCTTGTTCCACCAGACAATGAGATCCGTATGTGATCACTGGTCTGATCACTGTGGTATACAGCCAGTAAATCATCCTCGAGGCTAAGTTTGTGATCCAGGGTGTGGTTTTATTTGGGTTAACGGTGAGTCCGTTATCAGAGCACCAGGTGTTGATTCATTGCAGGGCTTTTTGCATTCGCTTTGATAAGACGTCATCGTGCATGTTCCTTATAATGACAACTATGAACTAAGTCGTCTGCGTATCCCTGTATGTCAAAACCTTCGTTCAATAACAAAACCATCAGTTCTTCGACAGCAAGTGACCACAATAGTGGTGATATCACCCCCCTTGTGGACAGCCTCGAGCAGTATTTATCGTAGCGGATTCTTCACCAATGGTTGCTTCGAGCCTCCGGCCTTTAAGCATTCCTTGGATCCATGTGATTGTAGTGGCATATATGTCTTTTATCCGCGTTGCTGTGTGAGCAACTTGTTTGATCAGTATGCTCTTCTCTATAAATGTTGTCAGTCTGTGTTGAGTGGCCTTTTCCGATGTCTTGTTGCACCAGACAATGAGATCCGTATGTGATCACTGGTCTGATCACTGTGGTATACAGCCAGTAAATCATCCTCGAGGCTAAGTTTGTGATCCAGGGTGTGGTTTTATTTGGCTTAACGGTGAGTCCGTTATCAGAGCACCAGGTGTTGATTCATTGCAGGGCTTTTTGCATTCGCTTTGATAAGACGTCATTGTGCATGTTCCTTATAATGACAACTATGAACTAAGTCGTCTGCGTATCCCTGTATGTCAAAACCTTCGTTCAATAACAAAACCATCAGTTCTTCGACAGCAAGTGACCACAATAGTGGTGATATCACCCCCCTTGTGGACAGCCTCGAGCAGTATTTATCGTAGCGGATTCTTCACCAATCGTTGCTTCGAGCCTCCGGCCTTCCTTGCATCCATGTGATTGTAGTGGCATATATGTCTTTTATCCGCGTTGCTGTGTGAGCAACTTGTTTGATCAGTATGCTCTTCTCTATAAATGTTGTCAGTCTGTGTTGAGTGGCCTTTTCCGATGTCTTGTTGCACCAGACAATGAGATCCGTATGTGATCACTGGTCTGATCACTGTGGTATACAGCCAGTAAATCATCCTCTAGGCTAAGTTTGTGATCCAGGGTGCGGTTTTATTTGGGTTAACGGTGAGTCCTTTATCAGAGCACCAGTTGTTTATTAATTGCAGTGCCTTTTGCATTCGCTTTGATAAGACGTCATCGTGCATGTTCCTTACAATGACAACTATGAACTAGGTCGTCTGCGTATCCCTGTATGTCAAAGCCTTCGTTCAATAACAAAACCATCAGCTCTTCGACAGCAAGTGACCACCATAGTGGTGATATCACTGTGGACAGCCACGAGCAGTATTTATCGTAGGAGAGTCTTCACAATGGTTGCTTCGAGCCTCCGGCCTTTAAGCATTCCTTGGATCCATGTGGTTGTGGAGGCATATATGTCTTTTAGCCGCGTTGCTGTGTCTATAGACTCATAGGTGGTGTCATTAAAATAGACGTACATAGAGCAACTTGTTTGCTCAGTATGCTCTTCTCTATAACTGTTGTCAGTCTGTGTAGAGCAGTTATTGTTGATTTACCTGGCAAATTTTTCTTTGTGAAGTGGATGTATCCGAAGGTACGTGCTTCTGATGTGATTCCAATGAGTTTCTCCATCGTTTTGAGGAGAAACGAGGTTAGGCTTATAGAGCGGCATAACTTGGACTCATCTGGGCTTTTTCCATCGCGGGACAGAAAGGTTCAAGAGTACCCTGGTAAACTCGGATCTTTACCAATCTTTACCAAAAAATGTACTATTTTTACGCTTTTATTTAACACTACTGGTAACAGGACAAAAAAACGTGAATCTTTACACTTACACCTTGGCACTCGGGTATAAATGGCAGTGCTTCGGAACCTTACATTAGTTATTGGTTTTCTTTTCATACTTTTAAAGTTCAATGTTCAAGTTTTCATTTCACACTGCATAAAGAATTATATAGCATAGGATTATTTTTTGGCAGGGCAGCAACGTGTCAAAAAAGTAATTTTGTACACTTTAAAACATACTTTGAACCATAAATGCAGATAAAAACGGAATAATCAGAAGTTAGTTATGCTTCTCAACATGGCGAATCAGGAAATATAATTTTCTTAATATTAATTTCAGAAAAAAAAAATTTAGTGAATTTTAGTGAATTTAGTGAAACTACGACTTATCTTTTATAACTTTTGTTATACAGTCTGAGTCAGTAGAGTCGCTGTGGTCGATACTGCATTTATCTTAAGAGATAGAAAAAACATTTTATACAAAAGTTCTTTGGCTCATCATCTTTTACAACACAAAATAAATTTTATCTATACTGGATGTTCCATGTAGGGGTGGCAAAAAACTACATAGTTTTTTTTTTATAAAATGCCCTTTATAGTATACCCTAATATGAATACTAAGCAAATTATCTGTCCAACTGTATCAAGTTGTACCTGTGTAAAGTAAATAGTTAGATATTATCTTACAACTTTCTCAGACAATCACCAAGACCAGTACGTAGATGTTGAAAAAACTGCATACGATATACAGGCTCATCTTACCAAGTATTAATTTTTTAACATTTTTTAAATGGCGTTTTCTTTATTTTTTTTTTTTAGTGGAACACTATAGTATGTGCTGTCTGTAATAAGCCTTTACATATCTTTAATTTATATATATAGTATGACATACACCGAATATTACTAGTTTTCGTTTATATTTGCAATTTGAAATATTTGATAGTTTGACGTAAAGACAGGTCATAGAAGAGATAAGTTAGAACCTATTAAAGCAGATCAATCCCTATACAAAGTATTACGGTTGTAAACATATAAACAATTTTATATGAAATTTTTGCATTTTTGCAATAGTGGGGCAAACGAATCCGGTGACCGAACCGGGTCGAGGGGGTGGGGCGTCGAGTGGAGGGGAAGGAGATCGAGCTGGGTAGACCTCCGCACACGATGAGGTGTCATGGAATAGGGGGCTGCGGCGCGTGCGGAGGGATGGCTCAGATACGGCTTGTATTTTATATAATACATATAACCGAATGGTTCTCAAATATAAATGATATCACCATGCATTCACGTCACACGCTCGGAAAACGTTTATTATTATTTAGTAATTCCAGCGAGTGCACAACGCATATCTATTCCGCCGCAATAACTACATTATAGTCATGTTACATTTTACCGGAATCTAAATAGGCAATTTTCTCTCACCGCGTACACCGTAAACGACCGTAAAACGTTAAAAATGGTCGCTATCAGAAACCCCGCAATCACCATTACAAATCAGAATCCAATACTGCTAAGCAGCCTTCTCCAGCTTGCTGGTTCATATTTTAGCTGCAAGCACACCGTTTGTTTGGACCCGGCTCCCCATTGTTCGGCTTGCTACACGAGATCTACAGCTGTATATTTGATTCTCTCAAAGCCCTTGAAATTCCAATGGCATCCGCGTATATGATATTACCATTACTGAGAAGCGCGTGTTCTTTGTGTAAGACGTCGCGCAGTATCTCAGTTGTAACTCTGAACGATATTTATGTTATTTTTCTTTGTGGTTGGATACATCGCCCGTGGCGCGTGTAAAGTTTTTCTGCATGCATTTAAATATTTGTTTGATGTCTACCTATAGTCCAGTCAAGCGCTTTTCAACTTTGTACTCTTACGGAACCGTTCAAATTGGGTTGACATCCGGTGGAACCCCCCAAAAAAATATACAATGTCCCTCTCAATATAATACCGAGTAAAAAGTTTTATCCACAGAGAAAATGGTGTAAAGTAATTTTGCTATACCAAGTAACCAGCACCATGACTGTAAACAAAAGCAGTTCAATGGTTGAAAATTACGACTACTGTGAAATTACAGTACTATTCTCGTAAAATTTAAAAAATATCCTGTAAAATTACGGTGATAATGCTGTAATAGAAATATGTATGTAAAATATGTGAATTCTGTATAAGAATACATCAATATAATTGGTACTAAATAAAAGTAATAATATTAATATTTATTTATGTTGGAAAAATATACATCACAATATGCTTACACTTGTCAACACAAGTAAGGAATACAGAAAGGAATTAACCAATTTCTAGATAGGAATTTAAATATTCATTGATATTAAATGACGCTAGAGATATAAGAATTTTGCGGATAAATTTAAATTTAAACTGCACCGAATGGGGTAGATTATTAAAAAATGTTATCGTAAAATAATTGATACTGTTTTTAGTTTTATTTAGACGACAAATGGGCTGCTAAAAATTTTAAGTATTTCGTATATTGTGATCATGAACCCTATCAACCGTTGCATACTGTGGCGGATTTTGTTTACCATTTAGCAGGCAATGGGATATGTAGAGTGACAGAATCGTTAGAATATTTAAGCTTTTGAACAGTGGCTTTGCATTGTCGTGATAGTGTACACCAGCTAGGATTGTTCTAACTGCCCGCTGAACGGCAAAAAGTTGATCCGCTGAGGGGCATGTTCCCATAACAGACTTCCATAAAATAGAACAGACTGAAACAGACTGTAATATACACTCAGTAGCACAGATCTTGATACCTCCTTACCTATTGTGTTATAGAACAGTTAGGCCATAGATGATAATTTATTACCTGTGTAATCGTAATGATGAAATAACTCAGCTGTGGATAAAAACAATGCTTAAAAGTTTTGCATTAAGTACTACAGTTATTAAAATGATTTTATGTCCTACATGATCATAAAGTGGCATTTTAAATCTTAGATAACGGGTAAAAAAGTGCTTCTAAACGCCCGCCATGGCGTTAAGGATCGTCGCGCGGACATTCAGGGTTGCCATTGTTATATGTCAAATATATCAAGTATATGTCATTCAAATTGTAATTTTTAAATCGTCAATGTGAGTTATTGGCGATTAAGGTAATAAGTTAGACAATTAATTATCTGTATTGTTACACAACTCCGAATTGTTTGTATTGTTATTCAACTCCGTACATACGCATGTCACTTGATAACGTAAAAATATTTATTAATATTATTCAAATTTCTTGCAGATTTGTTAATCGTCTTGACTTTCGCTTTGAAAGTGTGTTTTGTAACTTGATTATTAACATATTTATGTAGGTACTTTGTAAAAGACCTAATAGAAAAGTTGCATTCTACGAACAATATGCAATAAGCAAATGAGAATTTTTGTGTACTACGTATGCATTGCGAGCTTATCTTGGTAACTGAAGTGGGTTTTTGGTGATTGCATCAATTTTATTATGCTGTAATTTTGCCAGGTTTTAAATTCGGGTGTATTCGCCATGGTAAGTCAAGGTAAGTAAAGGGTATACCTTGCATTAGGTCGGGTAGTTCTGTATTTTGTCTGTTTTGAATTTTCGGGATCTATGTACTTCCTAAAACCCAGTTTTTATATAAAATCAATCAAGGTTAGATATAAGTAACGGAAGAACAGTATTATGTCAACATAGTAAGTACTAATTTTACAACGTGTGTTAAAAATAAAATGGTCTGCAAGTTTAGTTTAAAACAGTTAGGTTGCTTTTTTTTAATTTGCTTGCACTGAGTGAAGCTCCAGTAATTTCGATCGGAATAAGCCAAACATTTCTTTGCCTTGGTTAACGAAGACAACACTAAATCTTGCCGATAAACAATATTACATTGTTTTACAAGTTCTTATAAAATAATGTTAAATTAACAATAACGAAGAAGTTGTAGATTAATAGCCCTGCGACGTTTACTCGTCATGTTCTCACGAGAGGTAATCTTTTGAAAGTCTAAGCTTTAATCTTGTATCAATTTATTTGGTTCTGACGTGATGTTCTTCCCCACTTGAGCAACGATGGAGATTATTATGAAATTTTGTTGTTTTTCGATGAATAAAACCAGGCATCGTTTCCCTATTGACTTCCATATTGAGTGTCTGAGATTTGTTTTTGAGGTGCTCTACAAAAAATATTCATTCTTGTGTGGTTAAGGGTCCAATAAACAATTTAAAGGGCGTCTCAATAAGAACGCAAGATTTGATACCTCGCGACGCAGACAGAATAGCTCGTGATGCAGACAGGATATCGATGCGAACATTTTGCATGATTTTAATAATGCCCGACCAAAGTTGTGCAAGGCCCGCTGGGTTTGAATTTTTTATATAACACATTAAATCATCCAGTTGATTTATTTTTTTTTTTAATTTGTGAACTAAAATAAGTAAATAATATTAACGTGGTTGAAAATCGTTTCTTACCTCCTACAGGTGTTCGTGAATGTATCAGTTCTATAACAGATGTAACCACTTATTTTAAAAATGTCACCTAGAACCAGTTGGAGTTTGGCAATACATGCATCGCCGTATTTCTTCACTCCATAGAGATCAAAGTTTCAAAGTCTGATATTGCGTTAAGTTAAGAACAACCTACGAGTGATAGCGTTATCATGCCTTCCTAACACATCATCTAGTGTAAAGCATGGCGTGGAATTGAACAACTAGCTGTATGAAAGTGTTCTTTTATTTATTAAGACCATACAAAAGAAAGCGGGACCAACCTTAACATGGATGGAAATGATACGATTAATGTGAAATACCTCTCTCTAGCCACTAAACTGGTTACATATTGTTGACTTGGATAACAGAGTCTCAGAAAACTGACATATCTAAAAAATGGTGGATGTTAACCAGTGCAAAAGAATCTAAACATGCATTATAGTGTATTAATATTAGAAAATATATTATAAGGTTAGCTACCGTGAATGAAAGATTTTTTGTCTCAAAATATATTATCGTAATTGTACCGGCTCCTTCGCCATTAATATAAAATAACGAATATATACAAGTTTAGGCAGATACCGAAGACAGCAAACCAAAAAGTTATTTTTTAGATTCTGTTTTAAAAATTAAAACGCTTTTTATTGTTTCCCGAAAACTCAAGGTTAAAATCAGCATCTAAATATTCGGAGTTGAAACAAAGAAATGCGATCGGCATGTCGCTACCTTGAGATATTTCCACTTTCAAGAATAAAATTGTAACTCCAATAAATACAGCTTTTTGAAAAGAGTAAGAACACTATTATCTAAAATTGGTTGAAGAGTTGAAGAGGAGCGACAATTTGATAAACTTTGTCCTTTCTTAGAGTCAATGGTACGATTGCGCCTTATTGATACCAAAGAAGGAAATTAAATAATAAGAGCTTGAGACGAGACTTGACAGAATGAGAAGGAAAGCCAACGAAAGAAAAGTAAAATCATGCGTCAACAATGTAAGCGCTGAAGGATGATTAAAGAAAGGTAAAAAAACAATGGCAAAGAAACATGGATGATGTGGAGTATGAATGCAACGTCCTATGTTGTTACTATGCTTCTGAACACATCTGTACCATATTCCCAACATCCAGCGTGCAAAAACTACCAGTAGACCATATTTTTGTGCGATGTATTAGGTTTGGTCGATTTGATCTAGTCTCTGCCCAACCCTGTATATTTTCTCTATACTCCGAAAATGTTCGGAGTGTTTGGCTCCTTTTTGAGGATTTGCGAGTTTAATAGACGATCTACCTCACGTCGCCGAATTCATTGAATTAGCAAATTTAATTATCTCATCGACACAAAGGCGCTCAGTTGGAATTTCCGTTCATTGGAACGCAGCGAGGGCGGCCAAATCAGATCACGAGGGTTCGCTTCCTCGCTTGTTATGTGGACAAATAAACGTCAGGTGGAATAATTAGCGTGTCTTTGACAGAATAACTTGGCTAGAACAACATATCTAGAGGAAATATTCGAATTCGCACAATAAGTACAAGGTGATGCAAAAGCCATCGCAATTTCTTAGCAACCTATAATTTTGGGTTTAAAGGAAACGAGATCACTTTGTAAAAATATTTTTATCGTGTGTCATCAAGTTTCAATTATAACCAGAGTTCAGTGAACCCTGATTGCTATTCAGTTTATGGAAATTTTAGTAGACACGTTACTGAAATTTGCATGAAAATATGGTGGCAGCTTATTACACCTGGTAAACATCATCACGTTGTAGTGTTAACATTTAGTTTTTTATCCATTCCAGAGTCACAAGTCACAATATTTCACTTTCATGTCATAAAAAAAATATCGTGCAGCCTTATGTACCGAGAAGCCCGGAATAAGTGTTGGGTGGTCTAATATGTAAATACCCTACGAAGTAATTAAGGATTTCGGCTAGGTACAGAAGTACTTTATAATATGCCTATATCAACATCGATCGTTTGTTGTTTATTCATCCCAATAGCTCAACGTCTCTAAGAGACTTAAATGGAAAACTGTCCTGTTTCTACATCATCAGGAACACCGGAAAAACGGTGTTTTGCGATGCAGGCAGAATATGGTCCATCAGGAAACTAGAGATGAGCTAATCTGCGATTGTTCAATCATATTGCGAACTGCTACTGTGATTTCTCAATCACATTGATTTTAAACTGCTACTGGGATCGCAATGCGCAGTATAGGCACTAGGCACCCAGTCATATATAAGCGGAGTGATCTATGCGCACTGCTCACAATGATATGACTGCGATCGCTGTTCGCAAATAGCAACCAAGAAGTGTATAAGTAACTTGTGTTTAGTATGTATGCGGAGACCTGGGAATAAATGATTTTCTCGTGAACGATATTTTGTAGATTTGCAGTAAATAATAATATTACTTTTTATAAACGATTTTGTACAATTTGCCATTCTATTTAGAATACTTATACGCCACGACAAAACAAAGTAAAATATCTCGGAAACAAAATAATACAAAAATATTTCTAGTTTTTGAACAAGCAGCGTCGGTTGATGTATGAGTTGATGTAGTTGGCAGCTACACTGGTGTGTTTTGACTATAAAGGTCTTTTTAGATTTGTGACACTGGTCCTGTACGACATATTTGTTTTGCAAAGATTTCATTTAGCAACACATTAATCTATCTTCTCAAAAAGAACTTCCATATATCACTTTGCTGATATCTCTTTTGCATGACTGACATTTTAACACATAAAATAATCACAGAAACTTGTACGTTTGAACGCACAGAGATTGTGCGTTCAAGAGATTGCGACTGGTGTATTTTCCGACCACTACCGAGCAGATACGAAGGTCGGCGGATCATTTGCGAACCCAGAGCGACTGCGACTGTGAAATCGCAATAGCAGTTTGAACAGTGACTGAATCATATGATCAACTGTGATTTTCCAATCGCAGTGATTGAATCGCAGTCTGCGACATATTGCTCATCTCTACAGGAAACATTCCCGAGTTCTTATCTTTTAATAATGTTGACGTTTTCAATTAGGCAAATAAGCTAACATCCATAACATCAACAAGAAAGAAGATACTTGCATCACTCTACCTTATTATCTTAGTCACTCCATTGAAAATGGCACGTCTCAAATGACGTCACACTATCAGACCACCAGCTTTACACACAGTTTTCTGCTGTACCTCCGAGCCAACTTGCTTCGGAGCTGGGGTTACCATCGGTTATATCGAGACTGTGGAGCAAGTCGATATTACGACAATACACTTGCGATCTGTGATTGCAACAGTGTACCACAGCAGTAGGTAATAGTGTTGGGCAATGTCGTTCCTTTTGTGAACTCGTTCCTTTCGGTCCAGTTCCTTTAGAGGAACGAATCCGGCGGATTCGTTCCTTTGCACCTACTAACCTGATGCATGGCTGCACCCAATGCGTCCGCCGGCGCCGTGCCGGGCTGGTCGATCCTACTCGACTCGAACCCACTTACACACTACTATAGGCGACAGTTGAGGGTTATACGGAAGTTGCACTTTGTTATTAACATTAATGAATTGTTGACTTCGAGTTCATTCGATTGAAATAAATATGCAGTCTAGCGTAAATACTAAACAAAAATAGATCAAAGCAATATCAAATATGTACATTTTAAGTCAGGTTGACGTACGCTTTTTCAATCGTACGTAATTAATAGGTAATGTAAAGAAATAACAATTGAACAAAAAATGTATTCTATGTATAAAAATATAATAGATCATATATTCATATATTAGTTTACTTTTAATAATTTTAAATTTGCATTTAAAAATATAATGCTTTCCACTTTCCACACAAAATAACGGTTTCATAATGGTATATAAATTTGGCAATACATGTTTGCGCTGTTTCCACCATGCTAATGAATCCTGTTTCCTATTCAGAAACGGTTCTTGTAGATATTGGTCCACTTCTGAAGTTGCGGCCGCATTTGGGTTGGTGACACTTTTTATCTGTGAGACCTAAATGAAAAAGTTTATTTACCTTTGAATCGAAAATATTCCAAATATTGTCATCGTCTTCGTCATCTTGACTCATCCCAGCGTCAGAAAAATTATCAATTTGCTGTATTTCAGGTTGATTATCTTGAATTAGATCCGTTACTTTTTGGATCATTCGATTGTACGTATCATTGAATAAAGTACATTCTGGTGTATCTTTAAACCCTTGTTTTTTAAAGCGCGGGTCGATAAATGTCGCATCAGAGTATAACGTCTCCGTTTCGATATACTTGAATCGTCGCTTAATATCTTCCATCATAAACGCGCACATGCTTCGAATTTCAGGAGCTTCGCCGATCAACTGACCATGCAATTTCGTCAGGTGTTCCAAAATTATATTGTTGAATACCAGCACCTTAGATATTGTCACCGCTTTTTCACTGCTCAATTCTTCGGACAATGCCTTAAAAGGCTTTAGTAACTTACATGCCCAACCAATAAGACATAAGTCTTCCTCCGTAAGAATGTAAGAACACCTGGTTACAGCCAATCCAGATTGGAGTGGTTCTTTAATTGTTACCACCCGCTCAAACATTTCTAAAGTCGAGTTCCAGCGAGTAACAACATCTTGCTTCAATTTCAAAGACGGATATCCCATTTGCGTTTGCAAATTCGCAAGCTTAGTTGTTGCTTGAGTGCTATGTTTAAAGAATTGCACTATCGATTTTATTTTTTGATGGACATTTTTTATCTCTAATAGTGACTTTTGAACTATTAGATTCAGTGTGTGTGCAAAGCATGGTACATGCTGCCAATCTAATAAACGTACAGCAGCTGTTATATTAGCAGCATTATCGGTGACAATAGCTACCACTTTATGTTCAACATGCCATTCACCTAGCAAATTCTTTATCTCTTGCGCTAGATTTTTTGCAGTATGTGCTTCTGTAAATCGACGACAACCTAATAATAGGGAGATCAATTTAACGTTGTTGTCTATAAAATGCACAGTTATAGCTTGCTAGCTCTCGTTGTTAATCGATGTCCATCCATCTGTTGTGATTGACAAATGAGATGCATTTTTCAGTTCAGCTTTTACCCTTTCCTGTGTGGTATTGAATAACTGTGGCAACAATGAGTTAGACACGATTTTTCTGCTGGGCAGATCATAATTTGAGTTTAAAAGCTTACAAAACTTTCTAAACTCAATATTTTCCACCAAACTCAGTGGTTGAAATTCAGACACAATCATACGTATACGTTGGTCATCGATTTGTTTTGATATGGCTAATGGCCTTCGAATATAATTTGTCAATATTGACTGTTGACTTCGTTGAGCCCCCACAATATTTTTTGTTGTCGTGGAAGCCGCGGCTGGGGCAATATTACTACCGTTACTACCGGAGTTTTGTCCATTGTCGTCGTCAGTAGTCGTCGATGTTTGTGGTCTGAGCTCTGCATTAGTTGACGAAGTTTGTGGTGTGGGTTCTAAGCACAGGGGGTGTCGTCGTTGCAAATGACGTTTCAGGTTGGTGGTAGATCCCCCTTTATAGGATAATATTGCACTACAGATTCCGCATTTTGCGGAATCTGAGTCAGCCAAACGACTGAAGTGTCGCCAAATGTCACTGCGTTTTCTTTCCATTTTAATATTAGTAGGCAATAAGCAAACGATTATTATTATTATTATTATTATTATTAGACCTATTAGTAGACCTATTACCTAAACTCAAACACTGCACTTTCAGAACTTAGACCTACCGCGCATATTCATTATACCGAAACAATAATAAACCGTGGTAAGCTCCATCTATCGCATTCAATCGGAACTCACCACTCGGTTGGTCTCGATACTCTCGATATAGTAGAGTGCAGTTGCCCATTGGTCCCAAGAGTCGAGTCATGTCGGGTCGTGGTTGAGTTCGGTGCGCCACCGTCGTGCCGTACAGTAGGTTTAAAGGAACGAATCCAGACAGCGGGCCGAACTCGTTCCTTTTGATTCCGGGTCGGGATTCGTTCCTTTGGAACGAATCGTTCCGAACCCGCACATCACTAGTAGGTAACAAACAAAAGGCAACTCTTAGAGATGTCACTTGGTGGGACAAAGAACATAAGCGCATCAAAAGCACATCCGGATTCCGGGCGAACTTTTCATAAGTTTTAGGCTTTAACAAAATTTATTAATTATCAAATGATAAAAACAATATGAAACCACATATATACATATGAACAAACGGTGCCTTGCGCCGTGGGCGCTTATCCGAAAATATAATTTGAAAGATGAAATACTTCGATTTACCCGCCAACGAGCTAATAGCTTGGCGGGTAACTTGAAACCTTCGACAGCGTCCGCAATTACACGTGTAGTTGTAGAATGTCCAGATCTGAAGCCAAATTGTTCATTAGGAATAACATGGTGATCTTCTGAGTGGGTCAAAATCCATTCATAGATAACACATTCTATTAGTTTTGATAAGGAACAGAGTAGAGAGATTGGTCGATAACTAGTGGGGTCATGCGAAGGTTTGGAAGGTTTCAGAATGGGAAGCACCACAGCAGTTTTCCAAAATGCAGGGAAGTAAGACAGCGATAGCATAGCCCGCGCAACGTATGTGAGCTGGACAATGACCTTTCTAGGCAGGTTTTCATGAACTTGTCATAGGGAAAAGTTACTGGCAACTGGGAGGACAATGGACAGGCCCTAACAAACTACAAGAAGGAAATCAGGAAATCGAAAATCACAACCTGGAGCAGTTTTTGTGAAGTACTATAGGCGCTGCCACCAGCTCAATGACTTCAGAAAGGCCAAGTACAAGATCACCCCAATGGGATTAGACTATCGAAAACACCGACGGATGATACTTTATAGGAAAGTCTATAAAGTCTAAGAATTCTTCCAATCTTCTCTGTGTGTTCGTACCAAGTAAGACGCGCATCGATGTGAACACCCAGGAACCTCACCGCGTCCTCCGATCTTTCCTGTCTGTCCACCTGAAAGGTAATTTGCTCTGTTTTCTCTTCATTCAACGTCATTGAGTTTTCTTGAAACCATTCCTTGAGGTAAGATCTGAACACTTCAAGTGCCACACCTCTCACTCCATAGTCTTCTAGCTTTTATAGTAATGCGGAGTGTGGTATGGAGTCAAAGGCTCGACTCAGATCACAAAGTTGTGCTCGCCACTTGTATTTTGCCTTCAGTGCTTCGTGGACCTTCTCTATGAGTATCGCATCTTCAGTGCATTTTCCGGCCTGGTAGGCAAACTGGTCTGTAGTGAACAGTTTGTTTTTTTAAATGTTCGTATAGCCTCCGTAGTATGATTTCCTGCAAAATTTTTGATATAGCTGGCAGTATTGGAATGGGTTGGTAGGTTTTGCAGTTGTTCTTTTCACCTTTTTTATAGATTGTTGCAATTCTTGCGATTTTTAGCTTATCTGGGAAGGTTCCTTGTTGTATAGCTTGGTTGAAGATTATTGCCAGTAGTTCTGAGATGCTGGTACTGGCCCATTTGATCGTGCGACCACTGAGCCCGTAAATGTCATCACTGGTCTTTCGTTTTAGTGATGATATTTTTAGTATGATATTCGCTTTCTCATTACTATCCGTAGGATACAGAAATTAAATATGGACTTGTTACAAACTTTGTTGCTCAGGATTGTTGTTGAGGTCGTATTGTTGTTGGACAAATCCTGGTACTATTTGCTGATGTGTTCACTTGACGGGGTTTCTGGGTAAGAGTTATTCTTTCCTCGTCCTGTTTCTTGGGTAATAGTCCTCCATATGGTTTTGCTTTTGTCCTCTGCCAGTAGGGTTGTTTTGGAGTTCTTTGATCTGTGCTCCTCTTCTGCAACTTGGACGTACAATTTTTGGTGTCTTTGAATGATCTCATTTGTGCTGTTGTCTCCTCTAGCTTCCTGGAGTCGTCGCATCAGTTTCAGGGTTGAGCGAGTTGGAGCGCGATTTTCGGTCGTGTCACGGACTTGCATTTTGTTACCATTGGAAAAACTTCCTTATAGTATTTTCACAAAATGTGAATGAATTTGGTCATCATTTTATTTGGATTGTCTTCTTGCGTTATTGTGGACCAGCTATCCCTTTGTAGTAACTCTTGGAATTTAATGTTAATTTAATATTTGTATATAAATAATTTAATGTTTGTTTTGGAATAGTTCCTTCTCGTTGTTTGTTGTGGTAGTTGTATGTTTTGTGGTGTTGTTCTGAGTATTAAGGCTTTATGATCTCCATAGTTTGGGTCTACAATCTCGGTAGCTACCTCAATTAGGTTTGTGAAGACGTTATCTATACATGTTTTTGTGTCATTTATGACTCTGGTTGGTTCGCTGAAGACTGCCTTCAGACCGTAGGAAGTTGTCAGGCTTAGAAGCAATCTTTTATATATGTTTTCATTATGAAAATGTATACTAAAATCACCTGCTAGAATGACTTTGGTGTTGATGGACTTGCTTGAGATTTTGGTCAGTGTAATTTCTAGTGTATGACAAATGACAATGTTGTCCAGTATTGGCAGGTATGCTCCAACTATTTCGCAATCTTTTTCAATAGAGATTGATATACTCCAGTTCCTTCCCAGTGATGCTGGTATTTGCGTAGATCCCGACTCCGCCAAGTGATAAAACTGATCTGCAGACGCAGCGAATTCTATTGTAGCCCTTTAGGTTGTATAGATCCTTGTTATTATCAGTTAACCAGTGCTCCGTCCGGCAGATGATATCAGCCTGCTTTGAGTCAGCTATAATTTGGAGCGCACTAGTTTTATTTGTTATGGATTGTTTGTTTGTTGTGAGGACTGTGAGTGGTTTGCGATTTGTCTTTGATATCAATTTGGGCAATTTTATAAAAAAGGTTTGTTGTTGTAGCTGTTATAGCGTTTGAAATCAAACCGTTTATAGCCCACTCCTTCCGGCCAGAAAGCACTGTTATACAATTGGTGCTTTAGGTTGAATCTTGCACCAACGCAGAAGCACTTGTTTTTGTTTTTTTCGAATGGCAGCTCTTTTACTTCAAAATCTGGATTTTCTAAGACGTTCTTTTTATTTAAATACTGAAGTAGTATCTCCTCAGTTACGTGTTGTTGAAGTCTATAATATACATACAACCACACTGCGTGTCACTCCTTTATTCTGGTGCTCTTCGTCTCTTGCCCTGCCTACATTCTCTCTTAGTGAGGGTCTTCGTTTCTTGTATGTAACCTCTGTATATCTCTCTCCGTATATCTGTCATTAGGTTGGTCAGTCTTTTCTGTTCTGAGCGCCCCCTCGATTGCTGTCGTAACACTTTCGGAGGTGATAGATTGTTGTAGGATTTTTGAGCTGATTCCAGTGGTGTTATCGTTGATCTGTTTATTTATCACTGGTACCTGTCTGTTATTGTCAGATATAGTGTCCCTGTATTTATAGAGTACTGCAATTGGTTATGCCACTACTAGGACTCAAAATGGCTGCTAAGTATTGACAGCTGGCCTGATTGAAAAGTCAGCATCACGGAGTAAGAAGGGAGGAGACCGCACTCTATAGGCAAAATCTGACCCAAATCACTGCACAATAAGTCCTAAAACTGTAAAGTGTGTAGACATGCGCAGTACGCACTTACTGCTCTCATTCATAACTTTAGCGACGAATCGGCCTGTCAAAACGTATGGTTGTGAGCAGTTGTGAGGTTATGGTGGTTATTGGGTGGTTATGTCGTCTAGTCACTAGTGAATACGATTATTTTATTATATGTTCTTGTGTTTACATCCATTAATTCTCTAAAAAATATCATATTTATTGGCATTTCTTTCTAAGTTCAGGTTTTCGTAACTATTTGAGATATTAGTGACTTTTACCTTTAATTCGACGACATAGTGCACCAGTAATTGATTTTGTCCTCCGAATGCAAAAATAGATTGCATAAACAAGGCATAATTACATTTTCAAAACATATTTATCCGTAAATTCGGATAAACAGCAACTTTTCCTGATTTTAGGGTAATCCTCAAGCTTCTGTAGACCAACAGTTGTTTTATTTCCATTCGTATAGCCGCAATTCGTAGAAGGTAAACCTATTTTGTAAAGTTTTCATTAAAAATAAGTGACACAAACTTCTGTATAACTTCTTTCAACAATTTTAACCACATTTTAACATTATGTTGACAATTTTTGAAACATAACCTCACCACACTGACAATCGTCGGTCGTGGTCGCTACTCAACTCCGCTCTCCGCTCAACTCACATCACATGGGTCAAGTCAATTTATGAATGAGAGAAAAGAGATAGCAATATGTGCGCACTGCGCATGTCCACAAACTTGGCCGTTTTTCTCCCGTACTTATCATGCAGTCATTTGGGTCAGCTTTCAAATCATATGTACGGTCTCTGCTAACTCCTCCCTTCTTACTCCGTGGTCAGCATTACCTTACTATAACCTTTCGCCCAAAAGAAATGGAACCAAAATGGCGACTATTGCGGTACTCTCTAAATACAGGGACACTAGTCAGATACATGTTGTGGAGTCCTCTGTGGGGAGAAGTTGGTAGTCAGGTTTACAGGTTTCTGTATACCTGGTGTTGAGTTCTTGGATATTCCTTGGTTAGGTTTTTTTATGTTTGTTGCTTGACTATATGTGTATTTTGGTAGGTTATGTACCTCTTCGTGCAGTAATAGGTTATTTCCCTTAAGGATATTGTTTTTGTCATTTCCTCTATCAGTTTACGCAATAGCTGGTTTTCCCTCGTTAGGAAGTTTGTTTCTGTGGTAATAGTTGGGTTTATGTCGTTTGTTATGTTCACGTTGTTTTTCTCGCGGGGTTCCAAACAACAGTTGATGAGGGTATTTCCTATAACTTCCGCGTCTTTCCATGACCTTTCTTTATAGCCGTAGTGGTAGCCTCGCCGCAGTTTACACAAACTACCGTTTTTAAAGGTTTATTCCTACAGCACTTATAATTTTGGTCCTCAATAGCGGCCATTTTGAACTGATAGGGAGGAGTACAGTTACTAAACTAGTGACTTTGTGTGCCTCTTTAGATATTGTAGGTACTTTCGATAACGCGTTGGTAGTATTGTCCATAGAAGAAGCTACAACAATAAGAGGTCTTAATACCTCAACCTTAATGTATATGTCCTAGGCAAATGGTTATTTGTGCCAAAAAGATTTTGCCTAGGCAAAAGCTATTGGCCATGGCAAATAGATATTGAGTCTGCTTTTATATGTTTAAAGCTATTTGCAGCTATTTGCCTAGGCAAATGTATTTTCCCAGGCCGTTGCTAGGCAAATAACATTTTGTATAGAAATCGATCAGTTACGTTTGGCTACGGTAAAATACATCCCATACGGGTAGAGAAGTCCGTAGAGTCATCAATTAATGGGGTCTCCCTTCCTCTCTGTCGGTTATGATCATTTGTATAACAAAAACTTTTTTATTTTTCAGTGCCGATTAGACTCATCTGGAGAAATAATGATGACGTAAGCAACTGGTTTTAGCGAACAGAGTGTAACCGTAATTGCAAGTGACAGTGCGCATGGCAGCATACTGTTGAATTTTCAAATTATGTGATTGTTGACAGCGTTATTAAGTTTATCTCCGTTTCTTATCACAACAATAGGCACTTGGTATGCAATTGGTTCAGCTACTGTGTTTGGAACATCACAGTAACCTCCACAGCATATCTGTGAACCATTATGAAGACATGCTAACTTTTCAACACAGCAAACGTTCACTGAGTTGTACATTTGTTGGCATGCTTTCCATATGAAAAATAGGAGTTAGGTAATATCATCATCTGCATTGATGCGTAAAATCGTCCAGTCGATAAGTACTCAGAAATTTAGTATTTTCCAGTCTCGTATAACTTTTTCCTGGTAAAAGGCAAACTAATGAGTCCAAACCTAAAAGTCGAAAAAAAAAAGTCGTGGAATAAAATCCATATGTACTCGTATCTCTGCACTCATGGGTATTGAGGCTTGTCACAACAAATCAGGCGTAGCTTCATTAGAATCATGATGGTTAGAATACGATATTACTCAAAAGTAATCAACGACTAAATATTAATAATGACTTATTTGAGAACTAACATGCACGGATTGCACATAACCTCACAAAAATTTAAAACAAAAGCGATAACTAAATGCTATTTGCCTGACAACGGTCTTGGCAAATGCGTTTGCCTAGGCAAATAGCTTTAAAAATATAAATAAAAGTTCTATATCTATTTGTCCAGGCAAATAGATTTTTTTTGCCAGGAAGGTCTCCAATATTCACTGAAGTTGAATATAATAATAAAAACAACCTTGGTTCGTTCAGTGAGTTTTATTGGTATTTTGCATAAGCTAGATTTCGGGTTACCCCGTCTTCAGATGCAAACTGCAAATTACATAGAGTATATTACATGTTATCTCTTGAAATAGGTATTTACCGTCATCAACTGTCATTCGTCCTTTTCCCCCTTTTTCTCGTGTTGGTATTCCATTTGGTGGTCTCTTTATCAGTATAGCTGTTGCGTAAAATATACTGTCGTAAAGTTTTCTCGCTATTTACCATAAATTTGTCTATTAAACTACTTCTTCTTGGCGTTGTTGTGTCCACGGCGTAAAGGTTCTAAAATGGTGGCGTCTCGTGTGAAGTTTGGCGTGAAGGGGTTAGGCGTGAATGTGTCGTGTTATGCAAATGTCAGAAAGAACCTATTAGTGTTAACTTCCGTGAATTCATTCAATAATAATAATAGCCTTTATTAATAGTTACCAAAATAATTATAATACGTGCCTTATTACTACGCATCTACACACAATTCCTCAAAATAAAATTCAACCTACCGATTCGGAAAGAAAAACAATAATATAAGAGAGGAAAATAATAAAGTATTATCCATCAAACAATACATTACTCGACTTTGTTACAATAATTAAAATTATTATTATATAGGCTAAAAATAAATTAAATTTAGTTATTTCTCAAATTAATTCAAACTAATTATGTGTGGCCCTTCCGGGCAAAGGCCTCCCCCATACTTCTCCAGAGCTCCCGATCTCTTGCCTTGCGACACCACAATATTCCTGCTTCCGCCTTTATGTCATCGAGCCATCTCTTCCTTTGCCTACCCTTTTTCCTCTTATGGTCTAAAGGAATCCATTCTGTAGTGTCCCGAGTCCAGCCCTCTTTCTTCCTCATAGTATGACCTACCCATGACCATTTGAGTGAGTATATTGTGGTTACTACGTCTGCCGTTTTTAGCTTTGCCTTTATTTCTGTTATTGGTATTCTGTCCTTCCATGATATGTTTAACATGCTCTTTTCCATTCTGTTTTGACACACTCGGATCTTTCGTGCCAATTTTTCGGTTACTGCCCATGTTTGGCACCCATATGTAATCACTGGACTAATGCACATATCAAACGCTCTGGCTTTTATTTCGGCATTGATGTTGCATTTGAAAATGTGTTTCAGGGACCAATATTTTGCCCAAGCTAGCTTCAATCTCCTGTTTATTTCTTTTTCTAGTCTGTTATGAAATGATATAGTTTGACCCAGATATACATAGTCATCCACATATTCTATGAGCTGCTTGTTTATGGAAATCGGTATTTTGTCTTTGTTTGTCAGTAGTTTGGTCTTGCTGTAGTTGATAAATAATCCTGCTTTTTTACTTTCCTTGGCCAATGACACCATTTGTTGTTGCAGTTCTTCGGCTGAATGCGCGAACAGTGCTATGTCATCAGCAAATCTCAGCATTGTCAGCTTATTGCCATTTATTTTTATACCTTCTGGGTTGGTCTGTTCATTTAGAGCTTGCGTGATCATCTGTAGCACACAGTTAAAAAGATCCGGCGATAATGGGTCGCCCTGCCTAACTCCATTTTTTGTTTGGAAAGGAGTGCCGCTCTCTTCCATTTTAACTGTTGCGGTATTATCTTTGTATAGTTCTTTTATCACTGATATATAGGTGGTAGGTATATTTGCCTTATGCAGTGCCGTCCAGATAGCATTGTGAAGCAGTGAATCGAATGCTTTGGTGTAGTCTATAAAACATATATATAAACTGATATCGTATTCAATTGATTTTTCGATTAATTGATTCACTACATGTAGGTGGTCGATCGTCGATTTGTTTTTTCGAAACCCAGCCTGGTCTTCTGTCTGGAATTCTTCAAATGAACGTTTGAGTCTTTGCTGTAGTATTCTGGTAAAAAGCTTGCAAATTGTGGGAATGAGGCTTATTGGTCTATAGTTCCCGATGTCTGATCTATCGCCTTTTTTGAACACCAGAGAAATTTGTGATGCTTTCCATTGCGTTGGTATTTCTCTGTTCAGTAGTACTTTGTTGAATAGGAGCTGTAGTGGTTTCAAAAGTTCTTCTTTTCCTACTTTTAATATTTCGTTTATGATATGATCAGCCCCTGGGGATTTGTTGTTTTTAAGGTTGTAGATTTCTTTTTCGATTTCTTCTATCAAGACTGGTGGAATTGGGTGCCCGGAGTCTGCAGGTGGTTGTTCGTTCCAGCAGTCAACGTTGTTTTCTTTTGCGTATAGTTCACAGAAGAAAGATGTTGCTATGTCAAGTATGTCCTTTCTTGTGTGGATTGTGTTTCCGTTCGTTTTAAGTTTTATTATCCATTGTTTGCCTTCAGAAAGGTTTTTGTTGACCTTTTTTACTGACCAACTTGACGACACAGCTTCTAGAATAATTTTTTCATCATGGTTTTGTTTATCCCGTCTTATTAGTTTTTTTACTAATTTTCTAGTTTCCGCTAATTGAATTTTCTGTAATTGTGTTTTGTTGTCGATTTTTTCCAAGTATGTTCGTTGCTTAATTAGTTTTTTTGTATCATTAGCGATCAGGGATGGTTTGCTTTTCTTTCCTTGCTTTAGATTTCCAGCTGTTTGCGTTATTATCTGTTCTATCATATCATATAGTTCTTGTGTTGTGGTTGTATTCGAGAGGTCTTCTAGAATTTTTAACTTTTGTCCCAGACTTTTTTGCAGTATTAAGCTGTTTTCATTTATGGATCTTCTATTTGGAAGCTTGTGACACTTGTTTTTTCTAAGGTTTGAAATGGAAGTCTTTAATGTAGCTCTTAAAAGTCTGTGGTCGGTGATAAAGTCAAACGCGTTCATAATCTCCAAGTTGGTGAAGCTTTTCCTGTTGTTTGTTAGCAAGAAATCTATTTCGTTCTTATATCCAGATGGAGACTGCCATGTCCATTTTTTTGTGTTAGGTTTTTTGAAGAAAGAATTTAGAATTTTGCATTGGTGTCTTGCAGCGAAGTCGATCAACCTTTCACCTCTATTGTTTCTAGTACCATAGTGGGATACACCCAGTATGTTTTCTTCTCCTACTTCTCTCTTTCCTATTTTGGCATTAAAGTCTCCAAGTATTAATGTCTGCGTGGTGAATCCTGTTGTCTCGTCTAGTACATCATCTATAGTTTTGTAAAATTCTTCTGCTATCTCTTCAGGTGATTCTGTTGTAGGTGCATGTACATTTACTAATCTCAGCTTTAAATTCTTATTTATTTTTATTATTAAAACTGCTATTCGTTCACCAATTGTTTTAAACATTTCTATACTATCCTTCCATTTCTTTTTAATGTAGAATCCAACTCCAAGTTGGCCATTTATTGCTGTTCCATGGCATAAAATGTTTTGTGATTTCATCTCGGTTATAGTTTCGAAATTTCGCCTAATTTCCTGCAAAGCAAGGATGTCCCATTTTATTTTCTCTAAAGCATTTTCGAGTTCGTATATCCTTGTATTTTCTCTTAGTGTTCTCACATTGAGGGTGCATATATAGACTGCGTCTTGGGGGGTATTGGTCCTACGTTCCCTCGGTGACCAGCCGATGTAGGGACGATTTTCGTATGATTTTATTTCATTTATGTTCTGGTATATCTTATTTTTTTCTTTGTCTCTTCCTTCGGTTCTTACTTTATTAGAATTGCTTTTACTTTGTGTTTGATTTATTAACGTGTTTAGTTGTGCTTGTTCTGGTACATGCGTGCTGTGATTTTGCTGATATCGGTGTGACGTCGTTGTGTGTGTAATTCGATCTCCAGTTCGTGATTCCATTATCCTTGCCAAAGTCCGTCGTGAAGAATATGTGCAATCGTTAGTTAATTGCTATTTTGATCCAGAAGGTTCATCAACGACTTCCCCTGTGTTCGAGTCGCTTCCCGGCCAGTTATCGACTTAAAATATTGTTCTATAAGATTAGGGTTTGTGCTTGGCTGTTTATGTTGAGGAAGCGAGTTCGATCTTGGCCTTGTGGATTTTGGTCTCTTGGTTTCTTGTGTTACGTCTTTTAGGAAAACTTCTTCTGTATCTTCCGCATGAGATCTCTTCTTTAATTGTTGCGTAATCTTTTCGATCTCCACTTTACTCATGGGAACTCTGTCGACAATTAGTTTGTCTCCCTTTATTATAGCATGGTGTTGTTTTCTGAGGTGGATCATGGCCGGTATTAATTTTTTCCGCTCCTCCACGATTTCTCTTGGTAGATCCTCCGTGATGTACATGTCGGTCCCCCTTAGGGTTCTTCTATTCGAGAGCACCTCGTACGCCTTCCTTGTGGCCAGAAACTTCACAAGTATGGGTCTTTTCTTATTTTCCGCCTTCTGTCCCAATCTAATTACTAAATCAATCTCAGTCACCTCAGTTTTTGTTTTTAAAGTATTATTGAAAAAGGACAGGCATGTTGCTTCTAATTCTGCCATGCTCTTTTCATTTTCCTCCACACCGTGTATAAGAACGTTTCTCGCCCGCTGTCCACGCTCAATTCTATCCCACTTGTTGTCATGGTCTGAGATTCGCTCTGCATTCTTTTGTACTTTTTGATCTATTTCTTTTTTACAGTCACCAAACTCAGCTCTCAGTTTGCTCATGTCGCTCTCTATTGATATTTTTAGGTTACTCATATTGCTCCCCATTGATATCTTCAGATTATTTATTGCGCTCAGTATTTCCAACTTGCTAGTTTCCTCCATTTCTACAGATTCCGAATTCGTAAATGCGCAGCGATGAGTTGGTAGTATAAGTTAAATAACAATAGTAACAATTATTTTATTTTTTATAAACTTTATATATATATAAACTCGGGGATATATACGGGGACACAAGTCTTCTGCACCTAGGGGCCTATCCAGGTGACTCACATAAACAGACAGAGAGGGCCACGGTCGGGATACACAGGGGACAAACAGAGGATTGTCTGCACGGAGACAGCTTGTCCGACCGGGAAGCGTCGACCGGTCTAGCGTGACGAGTATTTCACAACAAAAACAAGTACCAGACCGGCCCGAATGTCCACACGAAACAAACTTTTACTAATCCGCGATCCAATAGCTACAACAACGGAATAAAATACCTGATTCGGATTCTTCACATTTAGTTCCAGATGCTTGCAAAAAATCAGTCTCCTGCGACCACAGGAACCCACTCAAAAACCAAAAAACCTCGAGAGCACGTTAACCACACACTTTATCACTTTCATTCATTCAATATCTAATATCAAATAGCTTTTGCCTAGGCAAGAGCCTTTTGACTAAAATAACCATTTGCCTACGACATATACAGGACATGCTCAAATTCGAAGAGCCACAACATCCGTTGGTGGCGAGTCAGCGACTAGCGAGGCTGAGTAGCTATGAATCTAGGCTGCCCGCAAGGCGTAGTTCTTTCACTCAAATTGTCACTAATTGTAGACGAATTATTCGTAAAGCTAACTCGCGAGGACTTTACCATATAGTGCAGATGACCTAATCCTCCTAATGACCTAATCCATGGTTAGCGGCAAGCATGACGATGACAGATCAAATCATAAGTTAACAGCCAAATGAGCAGCAAATGGTAGACCGAAAGGGGATTTTAATCTACACAAAACGGTCATAATTCCTTTCACAAACAGAAAGAAGCTACAACTTAAAGCTGCAGGAAACCGTTATTACCTTTATTAGGTATTCTGGTATAAACCTAGACCACAGAGTCAATTGGAAGACACGTTGAAGGCGTCACTATCAAGGCCCCAAGGGCAACATGGGCGTGCCGCAAGCAAGCTCTTTAACAGGAATTGGTGCCTATGGTCCACGATGTAATACTGGCTTTACATAACTATGATCAGACTAGTTGACACCTATGGCTTGGATATCTGGTAGCCTTAACGCTTAAACCTACGCGACCACAACAAAAACAAAGTATAATAAATCGCAACGACTTATTGCTGAAGAAGCACCAAAACTATAAGAATGTTCCCCACTGCAACTGTAGGGCCATGATCAACCTCACACCACTGCATCTCCATATGAAAGAATAGACAGCTATAGATACCCTTAGAATAAAATAGTCTGAAAAACTTAAATCAGGGGATCGTCACGCCCAACTGAACATCCTCAGCTCCAGTTTCGTGGGTGTCCAAGAAACGCCTAGAGACATAAGTCCATCTGCGTACGACTTCAACAACTCATCTAAAGTGATTATCTACGATCGCATAGAAGTTTGGGCTGCAGTTCTCAGACAACTTACCAATGTGGTACACTCACGGATTAAATATAGATGATGGAGTTGTTATACGTGTGGCTGGTGCACCATATCTAAAACCATGTGCAATACACCAGCCATCTTTCAGTCGGAGACATACGCCATTGTATTATGCGCCCAAGAATTCATACAAAGGAATCTGAGTAAAGTCAAAGTGTACATTGCTGAGACAGTCAGTACTACTTATATTAATCATAAACAAATCCATATATGTTCGGAGCTGCAAGAAATTCTTACCTCAACCTTCAAACGACAAGCGGACCTACTTGCAGTGAGTGCCGGAACATGAAAAAATCAATCAAAATAAAACCACCTATAGACTTGCAAAGAAAGGATCTGACACCCTTTTACGGACCCGAACGATTAATAATAATAATAATAATAATCCACGCCTTAACATCCCCCAACAGCTTTCGCCACTACGGGGGCATCGGCAGGCCCGAATTATCATTATTATGGCCCGCGTCTGTGGCACGTCTTAAGTTGTTTGGTTTTCAGCATTCGCCGTGTGGAGTAAAGGAAAACCACAGAAAAACCTTTACTCTGAAAGCAGGGCGTGGGATTCGAACCCACGACCTCCAGACTGCAAGCCAAGCGCGCTACCACTCGACCACTGTCTGGCTAAAAGATTATGTGGCATAACAAAAAAGTGATGATATTCCAGAGGAAGTCCTGTCCTGAATTCAGAGTGAGTGCACGTTTTCTGAGCTCTTACAGTCTTATCTAATTTTTGCGGTTTTCCACCGCAATTTTAATACGTGAACTGTGACCAGGTTGTTGTTAGTGCTATCAGTTACAAGTCGATCAGTTTGTGATCTTGGTTACTGTGGGTGGCTTGTTGTTTGAGCTGTTTAGTGTTGATGGGATTTCTGAACACCGCTAGACCGAACGGCGACCGGTTTTTCATCTGGACTGGGTGGAGGTGAGACAGGTCCGTACTCGGCCAGGATAAATTTTACACGTCTGTTGGCCTTATTTATTAATTGTTTGATTTAAAAAATTGTAATTACGTGTGTAGTTGGCTAATAGTATTTGCCCTTATCACCTTTCCGTTGCCTATTCTTGTTTGTGAGAAAAGACGTCACAACGGGCACTGTAGACGTGAAGAGTGTCCCTGTTTAATCCATTTTCCTAGATTGTGTTCCTCTTTGTGTTGCTTGTTCTTATTGCTTTATAAGTATGCCTTTGTCTAAACGTGCAACGCGCTCGGCTAGTCAACGTCTTGC
This sequence comes from Melinopterus prodromus, assembly GCA_964023965.1. Lineage (NCBI taxonomy): Eukaryota > Metazoa > Arthropoda > Insecta > Coleoptera > Scarabaeidae > Melinopterus > Melinopterus prodromus. The sequence continues at coordinate 28,343,418 of OZ030392.1, forward strand.
AGGAAAGATAGCCAGCTCACCCAAGACATCAATATCGGAGAATGAGAGCGACGGGGTGGAACAATTGGTCTCTGACTTGCAGAGGAGACTCAGCGACGCTCTTGCTGAAATTGAGGAAGGTAAAAAGCAAATCTCAGTATGCTTGGACCGGTTGAAGGAGAAAGATGAGCATATCTTCCAACTGCAAAAAAATCTTGAATCTTTAAACCACTCTCCTAGAGAAGAGATTACAATTCCAATGCCACAGGAAGACTTGTCCGCTGGTGCTTGTGTGGTTCCTGACGAGGTCTTGTTGGAGTCTTCCAGAATCGACGAGCTGAATGCTGCAGCCGCTATTGTTAATCCATCTGTGGGTGATTTGGACCAGAGTCAACAGGCGAACGTGGCGAACAGGCGAATCGTGAAAGGAGACATCCCAAAACTGTTGATATTGGGGGACTCTCATGTGCGAACTCTCTGTAAGCTGCTTCCGGTCAATAAGTTTCGGTGCACGGTATGGATGAAGCCAAATGCCGGATTCAAATTCGTTACTGAAGATATTCGTCAATTATCGATGGATTTTACTATGCGTGATTGTGTTGTGATTGTGGCGGGATCAAACGACGATTACGGCTCGTTTCCATATAGGTGTGTAAAAACTGTTCTTGCGCAATGTTTCCACACAAATGTCTTAATTTGTTCTATCCCTTACAGGTATGATCGCACATATCTTAATAATCAAATATATGATATAAATGTAAAAATTTGTCAACTGGTTGATAAGTATCGAAAATTGTGTAATTTTATCAGTGTAATTGATTGTAACGCTATTCTTCGACGTACTCACTACACACGCCATGGGTTGCATTTAAAGAATACTAGTAAACACTTGCTCATGAGCATGATTGTGGCAGGCATTGATGAGTTTAGCAACCGGGGCGCGACCAACCTGAGATACGTTTCGATCAATGATACATACGCTGGTAAGTCAATGATCGAGAGAGGGAGAGATGGAATTATTGAGGACGTGTCTTCTTCTGATGCTTCCAGTACTGCGGGGAGTGTGACTAGTCAATATAATGGTACTTTTTTAGTTTTGTAAGTTTACTTGTGTTAAATATTCATGGGCTGACAAGTAGTTTAAACGAGCTGCCAAATACTCTGGAAGAATTATCCTATCCTGATGTGCTTTGTTTTACCGAGCATTGGTTAGACAAACATAATTTTGATCCTTTGATCAATGGCTATACTCTTGCTCATAGATATTCTAGATTAAATTTTAGGCGTGGTGGTACAATGATCTACATTAAGCAGAATTTGGAATTTAGAGTCGTGGAGCAATATGATCACATTATTGAAGAGAGGATTTTTGAATTCTCTGGCATCTATATTCCAACCCTAAAGGCATTTCTATTTTGTTTCTATAGATCGCCCATCTCGGGTGCTCTCGGTGCAGATTGTTTTTTGGAAACGCTGAGTGCTTTATTGAGTTTCTTGCCTACTAGGGCGGGAATTATTCTATGTGGCGACTTCAACATTAACTACATGTGTCCCCGTGATTCCGGACCGCTTCGGCGGGTGTTTCGGGAATTTGGCATTGCAATGTTTGTTCAAGGTCCTACCTATATTACGTCACATTCGTCAACATTATTGGACTATTTCGCGTCTAATTTGGACTTGGATATTAAGGTGGTAGTGGAACCGAATTCATTGTCGGATCATGAGAGTATATTGGCGGTCGTTCCGTGCCGCGGGGTGGATTCCGTTACTGTAAAAGGCTCCTATCGGCCTGTGACGGAGGTTGGCCTGCGGAGATTTCAGGAGTTGGCAGGTAGCATTAACTTTGGTAACCTTGGAGGCACTAATGTCGACGAAAAATTCACGTATTTCGTACAAAAGATAAAATTCTTATATCTAGAATCTTTCCCATCGCGAAACAACTCAGGTCTTAAAAGAAACAGGAGCTGGTTAACACCTGCCATAAAGACATCCTGTACCAATAAACGCTGTCTTCTTTATTTGGTCAAATTTAGCGACAACATATACTTTAAGAGATATGTAGCAACGTACAAGGTGATGCTGAAGAAAGTCATAGCATCAGCAAAAAAGAAATTCTACCAGGATCGAATAGCTAAATCAGACAATATTATCCGCGAATCCTGGGCCGTCGTTGGGGAATTGACGGGGCGACAGCCTCCTGCTTCCATTCCTCAAATCATTAAGATAGCTGGTCGTACGGTTTCCGATCCCTTGGAATTGTCAGTCACCTTCAATGACTACTTCTCTGGAATAGTGGAGGAGGTTCGTGCAAATATCGAGACTACTGTCAATGTGCGTGGGACCACAGGGCACCTAAGTGACTATTCCTTTTTCCTCAGACCTATAACCCTGAATGAGGTAAACAGCTTGATTTCCTCCATGAAGGTTGGGAACTCGGCGGGATATGATCTGGTACCGTCGAGAGTGGTCAAGACTTTTCCTTTGGGTATTCGCCTCGCTCTGGTGGACCTGATTAATGATTCGTTCTCGACTGGCACATTTCCACGGTGCTTAAAGACGGCCAAAGTTCTGCCCATCCACAAAGGTGGTGAAAGGGATAGTATGAATAACTATAGGCCCATCGCTCTTGTTCCTGTAATGTCGAAAATCGTTGAAACTGCTTTCAAGGATCGTTTGGCTGCTTATCTCGATGAGAATGCTTTATTGGCAGAGTCACAGTTCGGTTTTCGGTCTGGGCTATCCACGTCTGATGCCATTTATAGCCTACTGGCTCCGATTTACTCGGCTATTAATCGGGGACATTATGTGGTCACGGTGTTTTGTGACATTCGGAAAGCGTTCGATTGTGTGGACCATAATATACTTCTGGAGAAACTGGATAATTTTGGTGTTAGGGGTGTACCGTGGTGTTGGTGTGACAGTTATCTCCGTGGGAGGAGCCAGTATGTGTCGGTCCAGGGAGAACAGTCAGGGTTGACAGATGTTTGTTGTGGAGTCCCTCAAGGTTCGGTGATGGGTCCTGGTTTGTTCTCGATCTATATCAATGATCTACCGGACTCGATTGAATATGGAGCCGTTACGATGTTCGCTGATGATACCAGCATTGTTTGGTCGGGTGGTGACGTGGACCGGTTGCTTCTCGAGGTCAACTCTGACTTGGACGCCCTTCGTCGTTGGTTTAGGGTGAATCGACTGGTACTCAATGTTTCAAAAACCAGAGTCATGTGGTTTAATAGATCTGTACCGGCTCCTGTTGGATCATTGAGATTTGGAAATCAGCCACTTGAATTTGCCGATACTCACAATTTTCTGGGAATCGTGGTCGACAACTCCCTCAAGTGGTCCCCTCATGTTATAAGATTATCATCTAAACTAAGCAGAGCCCAGTACGCAATACGTGCTATCTCCCGTGAGTTGGGGGAAGATGCTGGTCTTACAGTCTATGACGCTTACTTTGCAAGTGTACTGAGGTATGGGTTGCCGTTTTGGGGATTTACCTCTTCTGGTAACATGGACACAATATTTAAGATCCAGAAGAAATCGTTGCGAGCTGTAACGAATGCCTCCCAGCGCGACAGTTGCAAGCCCATCTTTGAGAAACTCAATGTCATGTCAGTCTATACGTTGTTCGTCTACGAAGTTTGTTTATTCATTTTTAGAATTCGTGGTATGATTGACTCTCTCGCATGCAGTAGAAATACTAGGTCTCTAGGCGACCTGAAGCTGCCAATGCCAAGGAACGCTAAATTCCAAGTATCGATTATGTTTAAAGCAATACAAATCTATAATCACTTGCCTTCCAAACTCAAGATTATTAAGTCGGCTCATGCATTTAAAAGCCAGTTGCGAAATGCACTAAAGGGGAGGGTCTACTATTGCCTAGATGAGTACTTTTCGGATAATTTGTGATTGATGTTTCGTGTGTCGCGTTTATTTGCTCATGTACCTATGTCAATTATCTAGTTTAATAATACTTAGTTTATTAGTTATATGTGTTTGCTTGTTTATATATAATCCTTATACATTGTTACGTTTATATATTCAACACTTATGGTTATCGAATAAAAGTATCTATCTATCTATCTATCCAACATTGATGAATATTGGTGATATTCCTTACGTGCTGAAATAATCATCAAAATCGGCAAAATAACAAACGTTATAATTAGGTTGCACGGTTTTTAACCGATGACAAAACTGTCCTAATAGAATGACCCCTTTTTAAAACTCAACTGAAGAAAATATTAAAACATTACGTCGTCCTAGAAAAACCCTTTATAGCCCATCAATTTTTTGATATCTTCATCTACCTATTGCTTTTAGTTTTTGTCTGACAAAGTTGTAAGTAGTATTGGCGTACTTTTCAAAACTGGCCTGCAGCAGTCAATAATTGAATATCTCAGAAACTATTAACTTTATATGGGACATAGTGTATATCGATGGTCTAGCTGCAATACTACGTATCATCATGGTTAAACCATATGCGATACGTGGTATTGCTCTAGGTAACACCATCGATGTACAAAATATAATAAATTTTTTTGTATTTAATGGTATTTACAAAGTTGTTAAATATATATATATATATATATATATATATATATATATATATATATATATATATATATATATATATATATATATATATATATATATATATATATATATATATACGAGGAAACTTATAGTGGGAATTCAGTCAAAGATTTTTGGTTTTTAAGTTTTTATTCCTTAACCAATATTTCGGACAATATTTTGTCCTTCTTCAGGGTTCTAAAAAGTTAAGAATACATTAAAATTATAAATAACTATTTATATCTAATACAAACCGGAAAAGTTAATATATAAATATAAAATACATGAAACGTGTCAAAAGTTTAGAAAAGTTTATAAACAATTAAAGCCTACCTCAAAAAATTTATAAATAGGACAATTGACAATAAAAGCTAACCTCAATAAATGAAAAATGTCATAAACTATGCCAAAAATGCCAAAAAAGTCAGAACTGATTTAAAGTTGTCGGATGGATGTCTTTAAATTTCAAAATGTAACTATAAATTGTGCTTAGATTATTGATATCAGTTCTGGCATTCATCGCGCTAATTTATAGTTACATTTTGAAATTTAAAGACATCCATCCGACAACTTTAAATCAGTTCTGACTTTTTTGGCATTTTTGGCATAGTTTATGACATTTTTCATTTATTGAGGTTAGCTTTTATTGTCAATTGTCCTATTTATAAATTTTTTGAGGTAGGCTTTAATTGTTTATAAACTTTTCTAAACTTTTGACACGTTTCATGTATTTTATATTTATATATTAACTTTTCCGGTTTGTATTAGATATAAATAGTTATTTATAATTTTAATGTATTGTTAACTTTTTAGAACCCTGAAGAAGGACAAAATATTGTCCGAAATATTGGTTAAGGAATAAAAACTTAAAAACCAAAAATCTTTGACTGAATTCCCACTATAAGTTTCCTCGTTTAATAACTAACAGTCATTAAATTTTGAAAATATATATATATATATATATATATATATATATATAAATATATATATATATATATATATATATTATATAAAGTTGATATAGTTGATTTTTACCAATCCAGAACATGTTCCTAATTATTACAGTAATCTGAATGCCTAATTACAGATATTGGCTCATTAGGTAATTACGCACTATTACTCTCACCAACCAGAGTTCCCATATTTGCATTCACACGCTTGCGCGCATTCATAATTTACGCCTTCATGACTACCCCCGACCAGAATTACTTCACATTCGCTCAATTATCTTTGCCATCTTCAATGCTACACATCAATTTTACAACTCTCCCGACAGTGACAGGTGTTCTACTCTTTGCTCGCCTGATCTAGACGGTAAATACATTTTATATACGGTGTTCTACTAACTTTTATTGTCAATGTGTAAGACAACTCATGTTTTATTCCTCGTTGCATGTTGTGCGTTTATACTTCTTTATATTTCGACTTTCAGGTGGTCTGATGATGGGCGTAACTGCACGACATTAATAACCATTAATAAAATTCTACTAGTTCGCCACGAACTATTTTATTTATTTCCCCAACCAACAAGGTAACACACGTTATGCGCTCGGAATTGGCAATGCGGTATGTATTATTCACATCGATTTGTACGCTGTCAATGTTGAATATCTAATGCTGTGCATTTCACTTTTACAAATATAGTCAAGACCAATGTAGGTACTAACCCAAGGTCTATAAATATATAATATAGTCTGCTTTATATACCGCCTCACATTTCTTGACGTCACGGGATTCCGCGCTGCCACCAATTTGAATCATTTCGTTGCAAGATTTAGGTTAGGACGGCTCACTTCGCACAGTTTGCCCGTTTTGTTTGTACAAATATATACTCCTACTATTCTCTCTTTTCATCCTCGTTTTCTATAGTTCCATAGAAGTAAAGTTTGATAAGGTAAGATATTAATTCATATTAGAAATTACATTATTCTAAATAATTTATCAATTTTAGATGCCTATGATTTCCTCTGTCCGGGGTTGCTGTGTGATGGTATGACGTAAATTGTACCAATATTGATTTAGTTGCAGTTGTTTGTTAACTTTTGAGCCGGTAAACATAAAATTCGACTACAACATCTGATAATTTTCCTGTTTCACCCAAATTCGCACGGTTGCAAATATGTCGCTCCCGTTATGAATCCTTAGATTCCGACTGCTGATAATTTTAGCGTTTCAACCCGTATTTGCACGGATGCAATAAAACTTGGTTGCCGTTATTAATCCATCGACTCCTGATACTTTTGTAGGTTGACTCCGACTCCAGAGACTAAATTTCTCCTTAACCCTTACTGCGGTACAGTAGAGCTCCGGTACAACATATTTATTCAATCGGACATACAGTACATAGTAATGTACACTTCCTCAGCATTATTAACAAGCAATGCATGTGATTATTACAACATGCTATCATTAGATAATAGCATGTTGTAATAAACAAATTCATCAAAATCATGTTCATCCTAATGCACTAAAAATGATTAAATCATCGGAAAGCTAAATCATACATTGAAATAAGCAATTATATTATCAAGCAGGTTCTAATCTAAACGTTAAATTACCTGCTAAATTACATTGCTTTTTTATAATATGCACTTTTTGTATTCATGTCAAAGAAGTGTCTTCTATGTTTACAATATTATCTCTGTGTCTTTTTAAAAGTTGCACAACTGAAACAACTGAAAATTTCTCATCAAAATAAGCCAAATTTTCCTATTAATCACATGGATCTGAAAACAGTGAAAACAATATAGACTAAATTAAGAAATATGTAATCCAATAGACCCGAAAATGAATTGATGGATTTGAAACTACGTCACATATTTTAATGCAGATGGTATTCTAAAAATCCTCGCGGGCCGTAGTTTGGGGACCACAGCTCTAGAGTCTAAAGGCGGATTTTCCTAGGAGCAGGTTTTCTACGCAGCGTACAACGCATTTCAAGTCGACAGCTTAATACGCCGCGCGTTTGTGTTTTCCAAACGTGGCGCATCAGCTATTCAGGTGGTCTACTTATAGTTTGGTAAAGAGACCTTTGCGTGTTGTCAAAAGTGACAGTCGTCCGAGAAGACGTACGTTACGTTGTACGCCGCGTAAAAAACCTGCTCCTAGGAAAGCCCGCCTTTAAGTCCATTGAAAAAGCTACAAACGGACCAATAAACAGATTTGTCGAACAAACAGATCGTGACCCTCATTGGTTGTTTGGTCGGTGGCGACTGATCGCCATCAGTACCGTTTTTCACAATTTCATTCAGTTTTTGCATGGTATGGAAAGATCTATGTTTGGATGTCGATACAAGAATTCTACATACCTACTATCTCCCGTCTTCTGTAGCTCGGCTAATAATTAAGCTAAGAGTTTGACATTTTGCAGGATTATCCTGTACTTCAAGGTACATTTCAAGAAATTATTTTTGGTTATACAGGATGTCCCAAAAATGTGCAACGCCATGGTAATATATTTTTTTAAATTGCATGGTATATATTTTTTACTCATTTCGAATCCTTTTATGGTTACCTATACATACCACCAACATTTTATAGAAAACGGTTGAGTGACTGCAGCGCAAACAAATAAAAAAGAATATTTTGCGTTAAAAATTAATAACCTCGTTAATCGCACCTCGTTAATAAAATGTTGCGACGTGCTGATTAAGTTAGATATAGTAGTTTCGTTAACCAAGTGTCATTGATACAAATTATAGAGGCTGACCAAAATCTAGCGCCACACCTGTCAAACTACAAAGCGTGTTATTGTTCTTATTTTAAATTGGAACCCATACATTTTTTAGGTGAAACGATGCAGAATTAAAAAACAAACATTGTTTTTAAATACAACCCCATCACTATTCCCAATATTTTAAAAGTTATTCGCCAAAAACTAATTATTCAACGTTTCCAACGGCAATTTTAGGTAATAAACATCGTACGTTGAAAAGCAATTAATTTCATACAATATAACGCAGAGAAGTATTTTAGATTTGAGTGTACTTAAATAAGTAGTTGTTCGAAATGTATTCCATGTTCTTCGAGCCACAAACGAAGACGAGTATGAAATAACCTCGCCATTGCTCTTAATAGGTCGGGCGTAATAGCTTGAAATGCGCCCGGGATTCTTTATTGCATGTTTAAATTCGAAGACGAGGACCTCGATCACCGGACTTAACGAAACTGGATTTTTTCCTGTGGGGCTACGTTAAGGACATCGTTTAGACTGAACCTCCAGCAACACCAGAAAACAGGCAAGAAAGACATAAAACTATTACGCCCAACCTATTAAGAGCAGAGGCAAGGTCATTTCATATTCGTCTTCGTTTGTGCCTCGAAGAACACGGAAGGCATTTCGCTACTTTCACTACTTAATTAAGTACACTCAAATCTAAAATACTTCTCTGCGTTATATTTCACGAATTAATTGTTTTTCATCGCGACGTACGATATTTATTACCTAAGATTGTCGTTGAAAACGTTGAAAAATGAGTTTTTGGCGAAAAACATTTAAAATATGTATTTGGAATTGTAATGGGGTTGTATTTAGAAATGTGGAGACCACATCATGGTAGTCATGAAAAACAGTCACAGGACCACATCATGGTAGCCATGAAAAACAATAACAATTGTCAGAACATCATCGACAGAGACACGCGTCTGCAGTCTACATAATTTTATATTTTGTAATTGTTAGATAGTTAAATAAAACCCTTTTTCTTAGCTATATTGGTGACCCCGACATGGAACAAGGGGATGTCAACTCCCGATTATTGCTCCGAATCTACAAATTTCGAGGATTGCGGTTAAAATGCCATCGTTTTGGCGCAACAAGCCAAGTTTATGGTTTGCTCAACTAGAGGCGCAATTCGAACTCGCACAGATTACATTGCAGAAGACCAAGTTTGCGTACGTCATTGCGAACTTGGAAGAGCGCTACGCTGTCGAGGTAGAAGATTTAATTTCAAATCCTCCGGCAGTTGATCCATACAACGTCATTAAACGTGAACTAATTCTTCGACTTTCAACATCTGAGGAAAAGCGTGTGCGGCAGCTGATTTTAGAGGAAGAATTAGGCGAAAGTACTCCATCGCAGTTTTTTAGGCGATTAAAATCACTAGCCGGAACCTCAATTCAGGACAGCCTCCTTAAAACACTTTGGCTCCAGCGTCTTCCAGCTCACTCGCAAGCTATTCTGCAGACTCAGTCAGATCTTGCCATTGAGACAATTTTAGCAACCGCAGACAAAATAGCGGAGATCCAAATGACTCCGTCAACGTCAGTTTGTGCGACTTCGAAAAGTCAATCTGAGTTAGAGTCTAAAATTAATGATTTGGCAATTAAGTTGGAGTCAATTCAAAATACACTTCACCTCAGAAGAGATCGGTCGATTTCAAGATCCCGACCATCAAGTTCATCCCGTTCATCAAGTCAGATTCGCCCAGGATGGTGCTGGTACCATAGCAGATTTGGTACCAACGCGAAGAAGTGCATAAAACCATGTAATTTTTTGGCATCGGAAAACACCAACAGTGATTCGTAGCGGCGGCGTCGAATTGTGGGTCGAGTAGCCGCCTATTTGTTACTGACGCAAATAGCAAATTATCATTTCTGGTTGACACTGGTTCTGATATTTGCTGTTTTCCGAAAACGAAGTGCAAGAAAGCTGTTCCTTCGAGCTACAAACTTCAAGCCGCAAACAATAGCTTCATCAACACATACGGCACAGTCTTGTTAACTCTGAATCTTAGTCTACGGAGAAGTTTTGCATGGAACTTCGTTGTTGCTGACACAGCAGTACCTATTATTGGTTCCGATTTTTTAGCTCACTTTGGATTATTGCCGGACTGCAAAAAACGACGACTCATTGACCAGATCACCGGATTGTCAGCAACCTGTCATCGACGAAGCCATGATCAAGACAGCGTTCGTGCAGTTACTTCCAATATTCCGATTCTGTGTGAATTTCCAGCACTCACTCGTCCTTCCGGCGCTCCAAAATTTGTTCATCATAAGACAATGCACTTCATCAAGACGCTTCCAGGTCCTCCTCTTTCTTGTCGCCCACGTCGCCTTGCTCCAGACCGCTTACAACTTGCGAAGACGGAATTCGACGTCATGTTGAAGGAAGGAACTACACGACGTTCGGACAGCCCTTGGGCATCTCCTCTGCATATGGTGCCAAAGAAGACGGAAGGCTGGCGTCCGTGTGGTGATTATCGTTTACTTAACACTAGAACTATCCCAGACAGCTATCCTGTTCGCAATATCCACGATTTCACTCATCTTATAAGAGGCAGCACTGTATTTTCGACGATCGATTTAGTAAAGGGATACAATCAAATTCCTGTCAATCCAGATGACATCCCCAAAACTGCCATCACTACACCATTTGGTCTTTTTGAGTTCCCGTACATGTCGTTCGGCCTCAGAAATGCTGGTCAGACTTTCCAACGATTCATCGATGAAGTCCTTTCTGGCTTGAATTTTTGTTACGCCTACATCGACGACATCCTTGTATTTTCGGCGAATCAAGAACAGCATAACAGTCATCTTCGCATACTCTTCAGCAGACTTGTGGACTATGGTATCATCATCAACACAAAAAAGAGTAAGTTTTGTCAGTCATCTGTTACCTTTCTTGGTTACGAAGTCTCTAGGAGCGGAACCAAAGCTTTGCCAGAGAGGATTTCGGCGCTTCAAAGCTTCCCCCGGCCAACAACTGCGAAGGAGCTTCGTAGATTTTTGGGAATGATAAACTTCTATCGTCGTTTCCTTCCCGGCGCTGCAAAATTTCAAGCTCCTCTGCACTCAGCACTCATTGGTTTAAAAGGGAATCAATCAGTCATCTGGTCAGAAGAGTGTGAAACAGCTTTTACTGCCTGCAAAGAAAATCTTGCAGCTGCAACACTGTTGGTGCATCCAGATCCTTCGCTTGGGCTTGGACTTTTTACCGACGCTTCCAATTTTGCAGTTGGCGCAAGTTTGCAGCAACGAGAGAACGGCGACTGGAAACTTCTTGCGTTCTTCTCGAAGAAATTAACTTCTAGGCAGATTGATTGGCCTGCGTACTATCGAGAACTATTTGCGGTATATGCAGCTGTTCAACATTTTCGTCATATCCTAGAAGCGCAACCCTGTACAATCTTCACCGACCGTAAACCTCTTACCTATGCATTCCAGCAACGACGTGAGAAACTTCCTCCGGTGCAGAATAACCAGCTGACATTCATAGCTCAGTTCACTACCGATCTCCAGCATGTCAGTGGAGCAGCTAACATTGTAGCCGACGCTTTGTCCCGCATCAATTCTATTGAAGCCCCATGCGTCGACTACAACGTTCTTGCAGAAGAACAAGGAGTAGATGAAGAACTCAAGGAGCTGCTAGAAGGTAATTCCTCACTCAACTTGCAACCTACTAGTGTTCCCGGTTCCACTTTGAGGATCTACTGCGATTCGTCGTTTGCACAACCACGCCCTTACGTTCCTGCAAACTTAAGGAAGAAAATCTTCGACACTCTTCACAGTTTTAGCCACCCCGGTGTAAAAGCAACAACAAAACTCATTACCAATCGGTTCGTCTGGCCCAACGTCCGAAGAGATTGTCACATTTGGACCAGAAGTTGTAATTCCTGTCAACTAGCCAAAGTTCATCGCCATGTCAAAACTCCAATAGGCGTCTTCCGTCAACCTTCTAGGAGATTCCAACATATCCACGTGGACATTATTGGACCTCTTCCTCCCGTCGATTCGTACAAGTACTGCCTGACTGTCATCGATCGTTTCTCTCGATGGCCTGAAGTGTTACCACTATATGGAATCAGCGCTGAAGAAGTGGCAGATGGATTAATTCGCTGTTGGATTTCTCGTTTTGGAGTCCCAATTACCATTACAACCGATCAGGGTCGTCAGTTCGAGAGTAGTTTATTCCAAACTTTGACTAAAACCTTTGGAATGAAGCGGACACGAACAACTAGTTACCACCCACAGTGTAATGGTATGGTAGAACGGTTTCATCGTCAGTTAAAAGCGGCCCTCATGTGTCATTCCAACAGCACTTGGTTCCATGTTCTTCCTCTGGTTATGCTTGGAATTAGATCGGCTGTTAAAGAACATCTAAACGCCTCCCCCGCAGAGTTGGTCTATGGTGAACCATTACGACTCCCAGGGGAATTCTTTTCCGAAACTTCGTTAGACCCAATTCAAGACCCGTCAAATTATGTTTTAAATTTACGGAAGCTCATGAACGATCTTCGCCCAGTTTCCAGCTCTAACCACTCCTTGTCTAAGTGTTTTGTGTTTCAGGACTTGCGTACTTGCAATCAGGTTTATCTTCAAGATGATTCAGTCAGAAGACCGCTTCAACCACCTTACTCAGGTCCATTCCCAGTTGTTAGCCGAAACCAGAAGACGATAACAATCCTTGTCAATGGAAAAGAACGTTGCGTCAGCCTTGACAGAGTCAAACCCGCTTATTTTCTACAAGACCCAGATTGTCAGACGTTAACACATCCTCCATCTTCAAAGCGTTCTCACCGCCGTGTTCTCTTTCAACTTCCGAAACCCTAACCTCCGGTCTCCCTGGGGGGCTGATGTGGGGACCACATCATGGTAGTCATGAAAAACAGTCACAGGACCACATCATGGTAGCCATGAAAAACAATAACAATTGTCAGAACATCATCGACAGAGACACGCGTCTGCAGTCTACATAATTTTATATTTTGTAATTGTTAGATAGTTAAATAAAACCCTTTTTCTTAACTATAGAAACAATGTTTATTTTTTAATTCTGCGAATTTTCACCTAAAAAAATGTATGGGTTCCAATTTAAAATAAGAACAATAACACGCTTTGATGTTTGACAAGTTTGACACTAGATTTTGGTCATCCTGTGTAATTTGGATCAATGATACTTGGTTAACGAGACTACTAGATCCAACTTACTAAGCACCTAGCAAAATTTGATTAACGAGGTGCAATTTGTGGTTTTTATTGACTTTTAAAGCCAACGATGGAAACTAATGTAGCTGGGCTAAATGTAAACAGGTCGGGAAAGTTGTAAACAGTCTAATCAGTTTAAAGTAACAATTTTAGAATAGAAAAAAAATCGTTGAGAAGATAACGTATGTATACATTTACTATTGAAGCAGTGTTATACTTGCTGTATAGAGATTATTTTAAGTATTTATCAATAACGATGATACAAATTCCCCGCCCTACCCTATAGCACCTACATATATTACATCAGAAATTTAAAAAAACACGGAGGTAAATAAGAAAATTAATCAGATTATAATGAGTACATTTCCAGAATCTACACAAAATCTGTAATTCCTTTACATTTACAGAATCAATATAAAATCTCCTATTGCTACCCAATAAATAACAGCATTAAATGATCAACAGTACCTCCATAATAAAGTTTCTCGGTTTGCGCTTCGTTGTTTGTAAATCGTGGACCAAGAATCACGCAACGTAACGAGGAGACTACTTCGCAGGATTACCAGTAATGCGGATACTTGCCTGTTTGCCATTCGCAGATAACGCTAACGAGATGCTAATTCCGCAACGAGTGCACACCTAAAGTATACACTGCACTCGGAAAATAGAACGAAAGCCAACAGGATTCCATTAAATTCGTCAGTTCTTATGTCGTAGCCAACCGGCACAAAGACAATTATAAAATTTTAATCCAATGCTTTGTAACCACCCGGGTTGCGGATTAATGTAAAGTATGGGAAATTAGACGCTTGATATGGATTAGTAATAATTATTTCATAGACTTTTATAATTAATAATTGTTCAAACGGGCGCAGCTGCATTTAACGCGGGTTATCAGCGGATGTATAACAACGGCTTGAAAAGATGCGTTTAGTTTATTTTCTGTTGGAACTTCGCTGTAGGGGCCTTTGTTAAGCGGATCAAGAACTTTGAAAGTAGAGCTAGATTACCTCAACTGTTTACGTTCAAACAACTAGTGTGAAAGCCTTTGTTCTCTGGCCTGTGGGAAATGTTAGTTGCTGATATAGTCAAATTCCTGTTGACAACGCCAGATCCTGGGCAGATCGTTGATTGGTGGAAACGCGGTTATGGCCGGTGTATGGTCGATGTATAGTCGTGGGTTGAAAAATAGCAGAACGGTTATTGGTAGGTTATTCTTAATAGTGTCTTTTGTGGGCTGGCTTGGAAAATGATTAGCGGTGGGGAAGCACCCGAAGAAGGGCAGGATGCTGGTCACAGAAAGTTGGGAATTCAATTCAGGTTTTGGTTCAGACACGAAAAAGATTGGCTTCACCTTTGATCAACATTTAGTTTTTAATTCTTGGGAGACAAGTTCGAGGAGTGTCTCTTGTCAGTGGGGGCAGTGGGCCCATAATCAGGGGTTGTAGTTTCGTCAGGATTCGAACTTGGTTGTTTCGTTCGTTTGTTTGTTTGTGAGCGTTCGGGTGATTGTTAAGCCGTGGCTAAAAATTGGATTTTACGAGAAAACACGCAGAAAGTACCTGGCAAGGTCTCGAGTTAACACCGTATTTCTTTTTGTATAGTACTAAAAATAGACCAACCGTTGTCGTTCGTGTATGTTGTCAGATAAAATTTACGTTTATATTGTATGAGAGAAAAGTGCTGCTGCCCGTTCGAAGTATAGGTTTTTCTTTTTATAAAGTAAAGTTACATTGCCACCTTGCCATAATTATTGTTCTAGTACGTGCTTCAGCTGGAATCTTTGTGTAAATTTGTGGTTCTTTTTAATTGTTTGGGTAATTTGAATATGTTTGCAATTTGCGATTCTTTTGGAGGTACCTATGATTTATTTTGGATTTTGGTTGAGAATTATATTTCTGTTTAATATAGGTAATTGAGTTCATTAGAGACGTCACAATTTATAATTATTTGTTTTTTTTTTGTTTGATTAAGTTAGAGTATTTGTCGTAACTGATAGTTATTTATGAATGTTTAATTTAGCTTGAAACTGTGCCGTGACTTGCGTATTGGTTTAAGAGTTTGTTATTCTTTAAAATAACAATATTTTGGAGACTGTGGCGAACTTAATAATAAAATTATAAACCCCTAACCACAACAAGTATTTTAGAAACCTAAATACGTATTTCAGCAACTATGTTGCCATCTTCAGTAGAACCTAAAAAAAAGAAAAAGAGAGATTAGCACTTCATAGTATCTTTACAGGATATTCTCCAAGCAAATCACTAGTGGAACTTCCACTTCCACTAGTGATTTGCTTGGAGAATATCCTGTAAAGATACTATGAAGTGCTAATCTCTCTTTTTCTTTTTTTTAGGTTCTACTGAAGATGGCAACATAGTTGCTGAAATACGTATTTAGGTTTCTAAAATACTTGTTGTGGTTAGGGGTTTATAATTTTATTATTCTTTAAAATAGTTGATATAATTTGAATCTTTGTCTGCAAATTTAATTTTCTTTCTTAATATATTTAATTTTAATTTAATCTGGCTTGAGTTCTTTTATTTTACTATTTCAAGTTTGTCCCTATTTACCTAGTGAACAAAAAGTTAGATCTAATTTAGTGTGATAGATGAAAATAACGGTAAATGCAGTCTATTATCTCGAATATTAATATCTACATTCGCTTGAGATAAATCTTCCAACCCCTTTTGCTCCACTTTAAGTCACCTGTGCATATAACATCAAATAAATTAGCTAACAGCTCGGCTAACCATACCTACCCAGTAAGCTTGGTAGTAACAGCTTTAAATAAAATGCTTCCCTCCTAAATATATAACTAGCATTTCACAATAACCAAACCTATATGCTATACGATCTGGGAAGAGGTATCATATATCAGAAAACAAAATTTTGCGCTAGAGCAAGAAATCTGATATCAAGGAAAGATTGTCTAATTTTAGATTTATCGACATGTTTCAACGATGCCTTTGCACGTGCACGGTACTTCGGTACGTCGGTCGGTACGGAGACATGTCGAACTTTGAAACTGTATAAAAATGTATGTTTTTTGAATTTTTGGTTGTTTGTTTATATCATTTATCTTTTAGTTGTATTGATGAAACTAATATACCTAGTGATCTTCGGTGGCGTATGTGATAGAGCGGCTGCTATTTACGCTAGAAGTCCCGGGTTCGATTCCCGGCGAGGGCTAAAACCGACTGTTCTGGTATTTTAGGGTGCATGCGGCCTTCCATCGGATGAGGAAGTAAAACACGTGGTCCCGTGTGCTGTCATGATGCGACGTGCACGTTAAAGAACTGTTTAGTAGCTTTGTAGCTCGCCCTCAGCGTCGGTGATATGTTGTGGATATAGACCGACGAAAAATAAACGAATAAAAAGACTCGGAATAGTTTAAATTTATGTTAAAAATACATGTAAATTTTTACATTTTTCACATCAAAACCTAATTAACTTTTTTAGGGATAATTTTTTCTCTAAAATGCGTCAATTTTTGTTAGAAACAATTAATGAAAATTAGTCATTAGACCTTTCGTCACCTATATAATTCTCCAACCGTAAAAAGAAATAAAAGACTTCAAATAAAAGGTGTTTGGTTTTAAGCAAGCTATCGACAAAATATATTTTTAATATGCCGGCTACAAAAACTTCTTAGAATTCATCTTAGAATCATCGTACCACATTTCCAGTATATTTAAAATGTATTCAAACGAGAGTTTGTTTAAATCCAAACAACTTTTGTTTGAAAGACTTTTTGAATTTATGATTACAGTTACTAGGTGTTCAGGTAATACTAATATTTTTTTAAATTCCTTATATCTCAAAAATGGCTCATTTTATAAAAAAAAATAATTCCGATAAATGAATTCGTTCTGTATAGTTCTTAGAATTCCAAACTTATCAAATTTCCATAATAAAATTAAGCGATAGCATATTGAAAACCAAAATAATTTTGCTTGAACAACTATTTTAAATTGTTTATGGTTTGAGAATTATTTAGGTGTACCGGTATTTATACAACATATATATATATATATATATATATATATATATATATATATATATATATATATACAATATAAAATAAATTCAAGTATTGGGAATTTTTGGTCTAGGGCGAAATAAGGTAACTCCTTTTTTCTATGTTCTAATTTTCGCTTTATTATAAAAGCTTCATCAGGAACAGGCTAAAAGAAACAAAAGTCCTGACTTCTAACAGTAATCAACAATGATATAAAAACTTACAAGCAGAGTTCTGCGAAGTTGGCATGTACAAAGAAATTATTTTCACCGACGAAGAGGCCCAGCACAAAACATATTTACACGCTCACAAGGCAAAAACATCTCCACAATTACATCAAAATAATTTAACACTAAACAGATCGACATGTCTTCATTTTAACAAGGAACAGCTATGACAACACACGTGAAGTTTCAGCGAAATCTCATCAATGCAAACCAGCAGGGGTGCCAACGTCGGCACAAACCGACTCGCGTGAACTTTTAAAATTGTGGTTGATTAGAAAAGAATAGATACTGCTTAATTGACTAGTGTCTGATTTAAAGTTCAAACACTCGGCAATGTTACGTTGGATGTGAAACATTTCTAAAAACAATCGTGATCTGTAGTTATTTTCACGGGCAATGACCTCAGTTTGTTCAAAATTCATAACATGATTACTATCAGCGCTATGCAAAGCTACTGCGCAGTTCTTCTTTTTTAATTTTGTGTCGCTTTTATGCAGTGCCAACCGTGATTTAAGCCATTGGCTAGTATGGCCATAATATTTTAAGGAACAGCCTCCACAGGGAATGCAATATATAATGTTTGATTGCAGAGGCTGCGGGGTTTTATCTTTTGTGTTGGAAAAAATGCCACCAATAGTTTTGTTATTACTCAAAATAACACGAAAAGCGTCATTCCTAAAAATATTGACCAGCTTAGTGGACAAATTACTAACCAAAGTCAGCTTTTTGTATATCACAATAGGCCTGCAACAACCGTCATCCGTAGCCTGCTCATCAAAAGGCGTGCTGTAAGACATGTCGATCTGTTTAGTGTTAAATTATTTTGATGTAATTGTGGAGATGTTTTTGCCTTGTGAGCGTGTAAATATGTTTTGTGCTGGGCCTCTTCGTCGGTGAAAATAATTTCTTTGTACATGCCAACTTCGCAGAACTCTACTTGTAAGTTTTTATATCATTGTTCATTACTGTTAGAAGTCAGGACTTTTGTTTCTTTTAGCCTGTTCCTGATGAAGCTTTTATAATAAAGCGAAAATTAGAACATAGAAAAAAGGAGTTACCTTATATCGCCCTAGACCAAAAATTCCCAATACTTGAATTTATTTTATATTGAATATACATATATGGTCGTTGCTGCCTCTAATTGTTGTTATATCGATATATATATATATATATATATATATATATATATATATATATATATATATATATATATATATATATATATATATATATATATGCATGTTAAGTAACAGACGAAAACTCGTGAAAATAAAACAAACAATCACTGCTACAAATCAATTTACTCGGCACAACCTTTCGTATCAAATACAACAATTCAACTGTTACAAAATTGTGTCATCCGAACGGTCACAGGCATGATATTATCGAGCAGGTATTTAAAAACTAGTATCCGTAAGTTAAAGCCGGGGTTCACGTATTCAAGTGGCGGGATCTAACACGGACATCCTGGTCTTGGGAAGTCCTCGTGCCCGGTTGTAACCCCGGCTGCAGAACTTACTTTGCCCAATATATAATTCCCATCCTCTGAAACATAGAAACACAGAAAAGCACTGACCATTTATGGTCCATACAACAATAATAATTGACCATTTATAGTCGTTGACCATTTTTGGTTCATAGAACAATAGTACATGACCATTTATGGTCCATAAAGCAATTAGTATCTGATCATTTATGGTCCATAAAACAGTAGTTCCTGACCATTTATGGTGCATACAACAATAGTGTCTGACCATTTCTGGTCCACAAAATAACAGTACCTGACCATTTATGGTCCATGAGTAACAGTGCTTGACCATTTATGATAAAAAACAATTGGTACCTGACCATTTATGGTCCATAAAACAATACCTGACCATTTATGGTCCATAAAACAATAACACCGACCATTTATGGCCTTTGACCATGTATGGCCCTTGCCCATTTATGGTCCTTGACCATGTATGGTCCTTGATCATTTATGGTCCTTGACCATTTATGGTCCTTGACCATTTATGGTCCTTGACGATTTATGGTCCTTGACCATGTATGGTCCTTGACCATTTATGGTCCTTGACCATTTATGGTCCTTGACCATTTATGGTCCTTGACCATGTATGGTCCTTGACCATTTAAGGTCCTTGACCATGTATTGTTCTTGACCATTTATGGTCCATAGAACAGTTAATACTTGACCATTTATGGTGAAGGGGTAAGTATAACCTTAACATTACAAAGTTAGATTAACGTGCCATTCTTAATTGTCCCTTGGCCAGTTGGTCTAGAGCAGCAGCTATGGTGACTTTAGACCTTTTGTCCACCCTTTTTAATACATAGCGGTCGTTGTCCAGAACGTGAACGACTTCAAATGGTCCTAGGTACTTGTTACCGAATTTGCCCGACCCCGCTGCCTGGGTGTCCTCAACGACAACTTGGTCTCCGATTTCAAAATGTTCACCTTCTTTTCTGCTTTTGTTGAATCTAACTTCTTGACATTAAAAGCAGTGGGACTACAGCTATCCCTGAAGCTCAACCACTGACAGGACAGAAACAAAAATAGAGCACTGGTGGCACGTCAGCCAACATCTTGGCTCTACCACTAACGAGACAGAGACCGAATCACAGAACGCGGTGATCTCTACAGTCTACACAAACTCAAATCCGATAGAATAAATAGTAGTAACTAAATACCTCTGTTGGTTTATGGCAGCCGGTTTACAAACTTTCTGGATTTGATAGCATCAATTCAACGTTCAATTCAATCTCCCGGCCACATTTGATAGATCTCATCACAATACTAGTACCAAAAAGACTACAACCATTACACGCAAAGCGTAAAAGCGGTCTACTCCCTTTCCTTAGGACACACGAACTATAAAACCTTTTGAATTAATATATATATTCCAATTATATAAGGCATAACAGCTCCAAATTCTCAAATTATCATACGCAGAGTAATCAGTCTTAATTCTCAAATAATGCACTAAGCATACCCACGTTAAATTTCTTTATTGTGCTAATAAATGGCTAATAAATTTCAATTCTATAATATAATACACGATACTTTGCATTTTCAATTGTTCACTAATAAACAACAAACTGCAAACACTTTTAAATTTTTCAGTAATTACCTAAACTCATTACGGAAAGCGATCAATTGTTAAATTATAAAACAGAAACCATTCAGGTATATCCATCAGACACCTTAAAAAGAATATTTTTTTCTTATTCCGTCTCCGCTACACCAACCTACGATTCATATCATCGTTGCGTACATTTCCAATGTTAAAGAACATTCCATCTCTTCAACACGCCTCTACACAGCACCAGCAAAATCATTCACAATCCGCTCGATCATCCTGATTTCCATCAACAATTGAAGCAGTCCGGGTTATTCAAAATTCATCTGACATCCATTGGCTTCAGTCAGTGTGCAATTATGATGTTCCCTTCACTGTAGTGCAAATAATTATCTCAACATGTTATGACTCATCAAAATTAAAAAAAAATCTTTTTTAGCATCACAAATATCTCGACAACAAGCAGTTTTGATACCTAGTACCACAATCTCCATAATATGATCTCAAGTACTTTTGCCAGGTTGTGAGAGTTGATATTTTCCTGTTGTTTCGTTGTTTATTTCTTGGAGCGCCCTTGTTCTAATAACAATCTTTGTTTCTTGGTTTTTGCATGTGAATTCAATCCCACTTCTTTTCATGACTGTACATACCGTTTAATAGATTAACTGAAATGAGGGTTGCACTGTTTGTAACTAATTTAGCAATAGACGCATACATGCTGGATCAGATCGATGGTGAGGGGAGACCGCCTCGGCGGACTACTAGTAAAGTGGGTACGTTTGCGGTCCACAGATACGGCTACCGAGATGCTAATTTTACGAGTGCACACCTAAAGTACACACTGCAACCGGCAACTTTTGAAAATTGAACTCCGCCGCAAACAATTGGTTCCTGGGCAGATTCCATTAAATCAGGCCGGGCCCTGTGTACTAGTCTCTGCCAGCACAAAGTCGATTCTCAACTCTCCTTGTTCTTTATTCAGGACAAGCCGCATACAGATTGAAATTAAATATTTGCTTTGCATTCTAAAACTGTTATTTCAAGCACACTGCTGCACGGGGAACAAGTTACCAGTAGAGCCAGCCGTCTGTGATCATTTCGGCGGCAATTTTATAAGGTGTACGTGCAACGGAAACCGCTGCCGAATGAGAAGAGATAAGCGGAATTCTTTAAAGTATACGAATAACTTTTCATTGCGAATTGCAGTGCAGCCTTTTGCACTTTAAACATGATATTGCATTTTTGTACTATGAACAATTTTGAAAAAAGAGGAATAAGCCGTTATCGGTTGCAAATTTATAACTCCTTCAAAAATGGGTCCATAACACTCCTTTGTATATCAAATTGTAGTACTTTTTTACATTTTTCAACCGGCCAGCGGTCCGCAGACAAGTGCCAGCCGAGGGGTTTAAAGTGTTTCAATTAGCAAGAAACAATACCTTTATATTGGGAGCGCCTATAGTTTTTCTTTTTTTAATGCATGATTTTATAAAGACTATTTTTGTACAGAACCTGAAATTACATCAGCATCCGAACCGTTTTGAGGTAAAATGCATAAAACCGTTAACGTCCACGTTAGGAGTAGCTTTTGGCGGTGGGTTATTGCACCCCTGAATAAATAAAAATCTGATGTGGCCAGGCACATGACTTTATCATACAATAAATTAATAGTTTAGCTGCATGAGAATCTATTTTATTGAGATAAATCGTAGGTATTGTCAAAGCATCAACATTTGACTCTACCTACACCACGTCATTAGAATAATAGTTATTTATGTCACAAGTGCCGAAAGTACGGAATAGCGCGACGTGCGGTGATGCGGCGCGTCACCGAAGGTGGAGTGTCGCCGTCGCATGTGAGCGAGTCGCGCTATCTAGTTTTTGGCAGGAGCGACATCAACGTTTATTGTGTTGCTTTTTGAGAAATACGAATAAATAGAAAATGGTTATATTTCTGTATACGAAATGTTAGGTTGGTACCACTTTGACGAAACGTCAAGCTTAAGGGTGTGTTGCGATTGGTGGTAATGGTAGGTAATGGCGGGGGTAGAATACGAAATTATAGTATTTCTTACATATCGTGATAGTGACACATATTAGTTTGCATGTACATAAACATGAGTCACTAGCAATTTTCTATTAGAAATACTAAAATGGCGTCTGCTACCACTGCCATTACTACTAATGAAAACGCACCTTAAAAAGCTAATTCAAATTCTGACAGATTTATATTTGTTCCTGACACATCCGTACCAACATACTAAAATAAAACTACACTCATCGCTATACTTTATTTACAATTTTTTGAATTTATAATTTTTAGAATTAGATATAAAGACAGGTTGATATTTCCTATCAACAATCAAATTGGTGATCTTATTTTCTTTGAAATTTGTATTTTGTAATTTGCCGCACTAGAGCGGCAACGTTCCATAGCGGTTCTCCAACCTCTGATGAAATCAGCTGTATTGAGCTGTATTTGAGTGTGACACCACAAAAAATATTTGTCAAAATCCTGGCTACTATGTAATCTCGTATCAATGCAGATGCGACCGATCTCGACCAAATAGAATTTGCTCTTGCAGCTAAACTATGAATTTTACCAAAAAATCTCATAAGCATAAATTATTCAAAATTTCCTCTACTTTAATTTATTATTTAACTATTTTGACGAAATTACAGAAATGGCGGCTCATTTGATCTCGATCAAATAGAATTTGCTCTTGCAGCTAAACTATTAATTTTACCAAAAAATGTCATAGGCATAAATTATTCAGAATTTCCTCTACTTTAATTTATTATTTAACTATTTTGACGAAATTAGAGAAATGGCAGATCATTTGCAAAATCTTTGAAAAAGGCTTAGAATAAACTACCAGTTCCTTTGGACCCTTTTGAACCAAAAGCTTTTCAGCTCTAAGTTAGGTCATGAAACTTCTAATTATGAACTTTCGTCCCGATACCTTTAGTAGTTTTTCCGGAATCGTCGCCACAAAAATCGTTTACACACACACGCACACACACACACATACACACACAGACATTTTTTTGGACCTTGGTCAAAAATGTTCAGGGGACCCAAAAAGACCTATTTCCGCTAAAATCTCAATTTTTTTTTTCGGCATGATTACAATACTTTAGCATACTGCGTATGATAAAGTAAAAAGCGTTAGAGGACATCAAAGTAAACCTCTTCCGGCAGACCAGGGTTGCAGGGCCGGAAAGATTTTGCACGAGGTTTTTCACTTAGCCATAAAAACAAAAAATCTGATGTGGCCAGGCACATGACTTTATCATACAATATATAAAATTAATAGTTTAGCTGCATGAGAATCTATTTTATTGAGATAAATCGTAGGTGTTGTCAAAGCATCAGCACTTGACACTACCTACACTACGTCACTAGAATAATAGTTATTTATGTCACAAGTGCCGAAAGTACGGAATAGCGCGGCGACCAGTGATGCGGCGCGTCACCGAAGGCGAACCGTCGCCGTCGCATGTGAGCGAGTCGCGCTATGTAGTTTTCGGAGTGA
This sequence comes from Melinopterus prodromus, assembly GCA_964023965.1. Classification (NCBI taxonomy): domain Eukaryota; kingdom Metazoa; phylum Arthropoda; class Insecta; order Coleoptera; family Scarabaeidae; genus Melinopterus; species Melinopterus prodromus. The sequence continues at coordinate 28,367,764 of OZ030392.1, forward strand.
CATCAACGTTTTTTGTGTTGCTTTTTGAGAAATACGTACTTACAAAAAATTAAAAATGGTTATATTTCTGGATAGGAAATGTTAGGTTGATACCACTTCTACGAAACGTCAAGTTTAAAAAGCTAAATCAAATTCTGACAGATTTATATTCGTTCATGACACTGTAGATGTCACATCCGTACCAACATACTAAAACGTAACTATACTCATCGCTATACTTTATTTACAATTTTCTCAATTATCGTTTTTACAATTAGATAACAACTGGTTGATATTTCTTATCAACAAACAATCAAATTGGCGCTCTTATTTTATTTGAATTTTGTATTTTCTACTTTGCCGCAGTAGAGCGGCAACGTTCCATAGCGGTTCTCCAACCTCTGATGAAATCAGCTGCTTTCGAGTGTGACAGCCATAGACATTTCTGTGGTGACAGCACAAAAAAATATTTGTCAAATCCAGGCTACTTTGAAGTTTCATATCAATGCAGATGCGACCGATCTCGATCAAATAGAATTTGCTCTTAAAGCTAAACTATTAATTTTACCAAAAAATATCGTAAGCATAAATTATTCAAAATTTCCTCTACTTTAATTTATTATTTAACTATTTTGTCGAAATTACAGAAATGGCGGCTCATTTGCAAAATCTTTCAAAAAGGCTTAGAATAAACTACCAGTTCCTTTGGACCCCTTTCAACCAAAAGCTTTTCAGCTCTAAGTTTGGTAACAAAACTTCTAAATATGAACTTTCGTTCGAAACCTTTAGTAGTTTCTCCGGAATCGTCGCCACAAAGATCGTTTACACACACAGACATACATACGCACAGAGACACACACACACAGACATTTTTTTGTACCTTGGTCAAAAATGTTCAGGGGACCCAAAAAGACCTATTTCCGCTAAAATCTCATTTTTTTTTTCGGCATGATTACAATACAATCTAAAAATAAAATCTGATGTGGCCAGGAACATGACTTTATCATACAATATATAAAATTAATAGTTTAGCTGCATGAGAATCTATTTTATTGAGATAAATCGTAGGTATTGTCAAAGCATCAGCATTTGACCCTACCTACACTACGACATATAGAATAATAGTTATTTATGTCACAAGTGCCGAAAGTATGGAATAGCGCGACGAGCGGTGATGCGGCGCGTCACCGAACGCGGAGCGTCGCAGTAGCATGTGAGCGAGTCGCGCTATCTAGTTTTCGGCAGGAGTGACACCAACGTTAATTGTGTTGCTTTTTGAAAAATATGTATTTTAAAAAAAATAATTAAAAAATGGTGATATTTCTGTGTAGGAAATGTTAGGTTGGTACCACTGTGAAACGTCAAGTTTAAAATGCTAATTCAAATTCTGACAGATTTATATTTGTTCATGACACTGTAGATGTCACATCCGAACCAACAACCTAAAATAAAACTACACTCATCGCTATACTTTATTTACAATTTTCTCAATTTATCGTTTTTAGAATTAGATATAAAGACGGGTTGATAATTCTTATTAACAAACAATCAAATTGGTGATCTTAATTTAGTTGAAATTTGTAATTTGTACTTTGCTGCACTAGAGCGGCAACGTCCCATAGTGGTTCTCCAACCTCTGATGAAATAATAATAATAATAATATCATTTATTGCCCAACAGAAAAAAATCCAATTACAAAGCAATACATAAAAAAGACAAGAAATAGTTTACGGTAAGGAGAACGATCGATATAATAACAATAATAACCATAGCATACAACAACATATAAAATTAGGGAAACAGAACACTAAAATCAATACGTGCAACGTATTCACTCCGAGCGTAGTTGAGGCACAGCAACACTATTCGAACATTAAGCTATACTGCTCCCTATTTGCGTTTCGGCACATAGTTACTGTGGGTACTGAGTGCATAATATTGGTACGCATGCGCGGCAAATAAAACATGTCCCTAGAACGCAAACCCGCACGCGTCACCAAAAAACCCACTCGCGAAAGAAGATACATACTGTCAATCTTGTTCAAAATTAAGTTCTTCAAGAACACCACACCTCGCGTCTCACGCCGCACAGCAAGAGACGTCACGTCATGCCGCACCAACAGCGCACCATAATCACAGCCACGCTCCGGATAAACTCCATCAATGCGGTACGAGAGGCACTTAAGGAAGCGACGCTGCACCCGTTCCACCCTCAGCTGATGTGATACATAATGCGGAGACCAGATGACTGAAGCATACTCCAGAGTCGAGACAAGAAAAGCAAAGTACAAGGTCCTCAGCGGGCCGACGTCACGGAATTCCTTGGTCACTCTCAGGATGAAGCCGAGCATCCTACTGGCCTTGGCACAAATCCCCTCAATGTGCTGAACAAAACTCAGGCGGGCATCAAAAAGCACTCCCAAGTCTCTCACCTGTGTCGAGCACGGGAGAAGCGTTCCGGCTAGATGGTATCCAGATGGCAACAAATCCGTCACTCTTCGGCTGTAGGTAACGCAGACACACTTCTGCACATTGATTGTCAATCGATTGTCCACACACCAGTCCCCAACAATGGTAACGTTGTCCTGCAGCAGTTGAATGTCCTGGATGTTATTAATAGACATGTACACTTTCAGATCGTCAGCATACGCCAGTGCGGGGCAGCTCAACGACACCAGCAGATCATCGAGAAACAGGTCAAACATTAGCGGTCCAAGATGGGAGCCTTGGGGAACACCAGAAGTAGAAATAAACTTATGCGAAGAGTAACCGTTGTAGAATACATAGTTTATTCTACCGCTCAGATAAGATTGAAGTAGCTTGAGGAGAGGTAAATTACAGCCAAAGTTGCTGAGCTTCCGAATCAAAATTCCGTGGTCGATAACGTCAAACGCACTAGAAAAATCAGTATACACAACATCCACCCTACCGCCAACATCCAGAACCTCGCCAAGATATTGAGATATAGACGCGAGATTGGTGAGCGTCGATCTGCCGGAGACAAAACCATGCTGGCATGGGGAGATGTATGCTCTCGTGTTAAAGCTTACTGTGTTGTACAAAACCCGCTCAAAGATCTTTGCAAAGTTTGACAAGATAGCAATAGGGCGGTAATTCTTTACCTGGGAGCTCTCGCCCTTTTTAAAGACAGGAATGATTCTGGCTTTTTTCCATACGTCTGGAAAAGTACAGGACCCAATGACAAGGTGAAATCAGTTGTTTTCGACTGTGACAGTACAAAAAATATTTGTCAAAATCCTGGCTACTATTTAGTTTCATATCAATGCAGATGCGACCGATCTCGATTAAAAAAAATTTGCTCTTGTAGCTAAACTTTCAATTTTACCAAAAAACGTCATAGGCATAAATTATTCAAAATTTCCTCTACTTTAATTTATTGTTTAACTATTTTGACGAAATTACGGAAATGGCGGCTCATTTGCAAAATCCTTGAAAAAGGCTTAGAATAGACTACCAGTTCCTTTGGGCCCTTTTGAACCAAAAGCTTTTCAGCTCTAAGTTAGGTCATGAAACTTCTAAATATGAACTTTCGTCCCGATACCTTTAGTAGTTTCTCCGGAATCGTCGCCACAAAAATCGTTTACACACATACACACACACACACACACACACACAGACATTTTTTTGTACCTTGGTCAAAAATGTTCAGGGGACGCAAAAAGACCCATTTCCGCTAAAATCTCAATTTTTTTTTTCGGCATGATTACAATAGGTACTTTAGCATACTGCGTATGATAAAGTAAAAAGGGATTGATTCTATATAAGATTATCTCGGGGAGTACGTACGGAAATTAGAAAACTCCGCTTTAAAACAAAATGGCACACGTTTAAACACAAATTATCACTTTTAGGTACAAAATTAGGTTAAAAATTGCTTATAAAAAAAAATTTCAAACTTATCGTAAAATCCGGACGTACTTCTCTAGATAATGTTGTTCTGAAGTTGCATATAAAATTTCAAGTAAATTGACGGAGATCAGTTGAAGTTATTTTTCCAGCCAGTTTGAGAAATGGGGTTGTGAGAAAATACGGTTTAAAGTATAGCGTAAGTTTGATGCATAGAATTGTTGACGAACCCTGGACCATACAATTATCTTTTCAAATTAATAGTTTCCTCCTCTTGTTTCTTTCTGTTTGATTTTGACGACAGACGGGCCTGTTTTGTAGCGTCGTGCAAAACGTGCAGCATGCGCCGTGCATCAGCCTTCGCGCAGAAATTTTTGCTGTTAGGCCCGATGCTCATACATAATACCCTCCATAATCTCCATAAGGCTGGATAATGCATCATTAACAACACATATTGCTATACGTGCTATAATATCCACAATTAATTTGCCACTTGAAAGTGAAAATGAAATCACCAGGTGGACAATTCTCGCGTTGCGGGGTTTCATCGGTCAGAATGTATTGAGCAGTGTCGCCCAGATCTATTTTCTTTATTTTATCAATGGTTACAACTAATGGCTATCATAAATTCAAGGCTAATTTATAGGCTTCTGGGTTAACTGCCATAACTGGTTTTTGTCAAATGGCGGGGACGAGTGTCATTAGTTTTTGCACGTGATCTATCCGTTTCTTATTTCCTTTTCTTATTCAAAACTTTGCGAGGTTTGCAGTATTTGATTTTATGAGAATATCAACAATATTTCTCCAGCTGATAAGCGCTACCAATCATACAGCATCATACAGAGAAGAAAAGCTATGTTTTATCCATGTTCCATCATCTGAGACAGTTACGCCATTCTTTCTTTACTATTTTCAGTTAACTTGTAGACCTCGCTTCTTCTGGTGCTTTGTGCATACTGTGTTGACAAACTGCTTCTGTTGCGACAAAAATGCTGCCAACAACTTTATCGTAAATTGAGTGAAAAATCAGTCGAGGAAGGTCCCTGAATGCGCAATACTTTTCAATTCCATCTACACCTATTCTTATGCGCATGGCAAGGATACTTCCCCTATTCATTGCATATCCTTTTTGAACAAATTTACAACTCGAAATGAAAGTTTGTTCAAAATTCTTACAAGAAACCACGATTTGAAATCCTATGTCACGGTTGCCACTTTCGGCCAACTTCGCATTTGCTTTGCACGTTTTACACACGACAACTTTTAAAATAGCAGAAAACACAGCAACAAAGTTCAAAAGTTGTAATAAACGTAATAAAAAGTTCCACAACGTTGCAATAATCTTCAACCGACATTACTTTTTTTGCATGTATAGACTGTGCATACGTTATCAGGCAGAGGCGACTCTAGTTCCAAACGATTCGTCATATTAGTTCTATTTGAAAATCTGCTGCTTCCTTTCGATATGCTCCGGGAATGTGGATGACGACTATTTTTTACCAACTAATTAACACCAAAAACAACAACAAAGAACAACACACGTTACATCAGACAGCTATAACATTGGTCGGTTAGCGTCAGTTCAACGAACGTACCGAGGGTATTTCCACAAAATCTTTTTGTTTTATATTATTTTATGATATATTTCATACCATGGATGTAATTCCTTCAAATAAGATAAGACCGTATAGGTTTCTAGGCTGTAAACTCGCACGCTAAACTTTTGGCATGTACGCTCGGGTAGACACTTGGCCTTATGTTTATCAAATAAGCAATTAAACATTTTTTTTTTCAAATATGAAACAAATTGTACCTTATGTAAGGTGATTACGAGCGTCGGTGCTCGTAGTTGTGGTATTTTTCTTTTTCTGGCTAAGAGTACCATCTCTGTTTTCTCAGCGTTGACTGAGAGTGCGTGGTCTTTGCACCATGTTGTGATTACGTTCAGGGCGGATTGTATCCTGTCATATTGTAACCTCAAATTTTTCTGTAAGCTGAATTGTTAGATCGTCTCCGTAAACTATTGTGTAATACCGATCTTGGTTTAAAACCTTTAGTAGTCTGTGTAGGACTAGGTTCCACTGCAGAGGTGAGAGAAGTCCACTGTGAGCACGCTTTGGCCAATCTTACAGATTGGGTGCATACATTGACATTTACTGCTCTTATCTGCAACATATTACCGATACACTCGATTGTGCGTTTTGTTCCATAAGGGAGTTTTTAATCTTATAGAACATAGTTTTGTCAAATGCCCCCTCAATGTCCCTCAACACTCATAGGGTTGATTGCTTGTTAACCAGTGATTTTTCTATCCGTCCTGCTACCATGTTCAGTATCGATTCAATGGACTTGATTTTGGGTATAGAGCTATCGTTTTTCCCGTAGATGTCTATCACATAACATTTCCATGGTTTTCAGGAGAAAGGATGTGAGGCTAATTGGTCGATATGATTTGGTGTTGAAGTAATCTTGTTTTCCTGGATTTGGTATAAAGATTGTTAATTCTCTCCATATCCGGGGTATACACTATACACGCAGTGCTAGACTGGCCCGCACAATATTGATGATGAGGGTGGTTTGATGGTTTCCTGACAACATGGTAATAGGGCGGCAAATATCCCATATATCAGGTCCCGGCGATTTGAAAGGTGAAAAAGTTGATATGGCCCAGGTAAGCTTATCCAGATCCCCTAGGCGCTCTAGCATATGCCAGTCCTATAATTCGGGGTTGCCCTGGACGCCCCTCGCTCACTTCCTGTTAGGGTTGTGCTTCCTGTGAAAAGTGAAAAGTGAGTATATAGTATTTGCATGCTATCTTGAAGGTCATCTCCTAAACAGTCATCTTCACATCTAAGGTTACCTGGGAGTCTACTTTTGTATGTTTTACTTATGTTTTTGAAGCGAATACGAGACTTTTCGAATGGTTAGGTGAAACGGAGTGGGAAATCTGCGGTTGCCCTGTGTTTGGAATGTATCGGCGTGGCGCGTGCGTTATTTTTCTTAGCGACCAGCAAACTTCCATTTAGAGACGTTCCAAACATAGGGCAACCGCTAATATCCCCACTCCATCTCACCGAACCATTCGAGAAGTCTCGTATTGGATTTGCCATTATATTTCAAACGCTCTGAACAACGGAGACTAGGTAGATATTAATACTCCTATGCTCCGATTTGAGTAAGGCGTTTGACCGGATTGACCATTACGTTTTGCATGGAAAGCTTGCTGGATTTGGATTTACTCGTTCGTTGCTAAGATTTATGAAAAGCTAACTCATGGGTCCTCAGTAGTTTGTGGAGTTTAATAGTCATTCATCCCACGGTAGCGTTCCAAAATTAGGAGTCCCGCGGTAGTCTACTCTTAGGCCACTGATGTTTTTGTATTTATCAACGATCTTATCCATCACTTGCACGGTCACACATTATTGCTTACTGATGACATAAAAATATTCAGCACAATACGCCGTTATGCTGATGCACGAGAATACAGATTAAACCCGACGCGCTATGTGCTTGGTGCGATCAAAACGGATTGCGTCTGAACATTGATTAGTGTAGAGTGATAACATATAGAAGAAGGAAGGCTTCAATAAATTATTTTGATTATAGGGTTGATTCAGTTCATTTGTCCCGGATGACCTGATTCAAGGACTTGACCGTTGAAGCTGTTCAAAGAAGATTCCTAAAATATGTGTTTTAGGTGAGAAGGGATTTATTTATCCTCCACGGCTAGGGGATGGCTGGCACCTATTGTTTAGTTTTGATGTGAGTGCTTTGGAGGTGCGGAGAAGATTGGCGTCTGTGCGGTTTCTTTGTGGTCTCATGCGTGATCGTGTTGATTGCCCCCCTACTGTGTATTAAAACGATCACACATTCTACTTGAATACCCCTAGAACTAACATAATGAAAATATCACCAGTACATCGATTGTGTAACAATTTTAATCAGTACCGTCAAGTACCCGATTTATGCAGTAGGGGAGACCGGGGCACATTGGGACAAATTCTTACATCCGCATATAGTTACCTCATCTTTTCACAATAACTGGTTGGTAACGGCAATACTACTTAATATACACATTTATCCAGGTATATTCACTGGAAATTTAAGGTTGAATAAAGTATTTTTGGAATTATAATAACTTCTTCCCAATTTACACTTTGTTCCAAAGTGCCCCGACCCGGGGCACATTGGGACAGGTATGGGGCACTTTGGGACAGTGTGAATACCTTGGTTATTATTGAAGATTCCAATTTGATATTTCGTGAGTACAAACCATCAAGATGGACAAACAAAATGCCGTTAAGTTCATTATAATATCTTATACAAGGTTTTCAAACTTACAAAATTATGTTTTAAAATTAAATTGAACTATATCTATCGATAAAAAATCTTGCCCTCTATCATTCCAGACTATACCTGATAAATATACTTAAAATTCAAATAGTTCTTATATTAATATACAGGCTGTGATGCTCCACGCCCCGAATATTGGAGGGGTGATAAAGCGTCTTACTTTATGATCAAAAACATCGCCTATCGGTGACTTGATTGTATGGTGTGACCTTGTGAAGGTCAAAGTGTTTTATGAACTACCTACAATGGTTGTTGACCAATTTCTTCAAAACCAGCACAACAATATTTTAAAATTATTATTTAATTATCGGCCGACAAGGAAAAGCGACGATTTTAACCTCAAACGTGATTCACGCAAATTGATAAAAAAAATTTGGTAAAGGGAGGCATTTGCACATAGGCTACTGACGTGTTAACAAAGGCATGTTCGGACAGTGTTTTTTATGCGAAGATGACTAAAACCAGAGAGTATGGAAAACGCATTTATTACATTTATCACAAAAATTATTCCTACAAAAAAATTCTTAAATTCAAAACTTAGAATTACAAACATTAAAAATATACAGAAAATGGAAAGGTTACGAAATTTTCATAATGAAATGAACATCCTGAATATTAAAATACATTCTAACCAAAATACTTTTGTTTGAACTTTTTTTTTAATTGTTTACGGTCCTAATTACTAAAAAGTCCTAAATCAATTTTGCGATTTTGACCGGCAAAAGAGGCAAAATTCTCCACTCTGCAGTGTTCAGGGTTTACTATAACCGATATGGCGAACCGCCGCTGCCTCATCGGCTGCTGGAAATCGAAAAAGTTTAATCGGGCAACTTCTTTTTTGCTTTGTGTCGGTCGTTATAGCAGCTGTGCTCAACTGGTACCACAGGAGATAAAGTGAATTTGGGGATTATTCTTAGCCCTTTGACAATGTCGTGGATTATGTTCGCTACGTAATTTTGGTCCTCGCAGCGGTAATTTTGATTGGCTGTTTTTAGTTGGTGCGATTGGAGTGGGTAAGAATCATGATAAGCAGGTGTTGTAAACGATATACTGCCAGCTATATATAATGATTCATTGTAATGTGACGATACTGATATACTAAGTGCAATACCTGGCTGAATAATTTTGTGTGGATATTACGAAATAAAAGTGGTGTAGTCAATAATGGCGGATGCGCCGGGTAAATCAATCCAGCCAAATGTACGGTAGCTTACTAAGCTTACTGCTTAAGTAGCTTAAAATAAATTTGAAGGAAAACTAAACTAACAAAATTCATCTTTTGGGATATTCTTGAAGTTAGAATGATTGTTCTTTCCAAAATGACGATATGATAGTCAAATGTTCAAATAGTTATTGTTGGATATTTTCAATTAGCATGACATTGTGAACACAAAATCATATCAATCTTCAATAGTCACCGACAGGTAACAAAAAAATTAACTTACATTGACAAGAACGTAAAAATTTGGCCAGTTGACTTACCAAATTGAAATATGTTTTGTTGAGTTGTCATTAAATGTACGTTTTTGTTTCGTAATCAGTTATAGCCGTTAGAAATATTAGCAAAACCGTAGCATAAATGGCTCTTATTTTTTTAAGGAATCTTAAGGAAATTTGTATACGGCAAGTTATATTTACTTACGTGAAATTTACATATTCATTTATTTATTTCTTAAGTAAGTTGTATTCTCATCTGCCAACTGGAGTTTTCAGTCGTCGTTCTTGAATGTATTCATCTTCCTCACACACCGAGTCTTCAATAGAGCTGTGTTTGTGTCCATCAATGTCCGAGTGAAGATCACTGAAGATCGCGAGCTTTCAGGTCAGGCACCGAATTTAAATTTTTTGCTACTGTCTTGTCAATAGGTCCGATTTTACCCAAATTGTAATTCCTTTGAAGAAACATGAAGGAACTCGAGGACTGGAATTTTCGTTGATTTTTCTTATAAGCATTTAATTAGAATTGCATATAGACATGCACCTGGTAATGTGTACAGTTCACCTTCATCGTTAATTTATAAGTAGCGACGTCAAAAAGTGGTGTGCTGTAAGTTTAAAGTGTTCTAACCTAGTTGTAAATAAACGCTTATCTTTATCATGTTTATACACATTAATAAGCTGTACAATTTGGCAGTCAGACAACGAAGGAATGGATGCTTTATCATACAAACATTTCATTTGTTTTACTAGCGTAGTACATTATTATCGTTTGTCACGAGTGATAAATTGTACCTACTTAATTTGGAGGATACTTTGTGGTTCACCAAGTATAGAGCAATAAAACTGTTTAGAGTTGGCAATCGCACTCCTAGTGAGTATAGTTTGTGACTTATTCACCATTAGTTTCGGAGGGTCCATCCCACGGTTCAATCTCGGTCAAACCATTCTGTTTGCAGTGAGTTCTGACTCGTTTTTTTCTAGCAACTCACAGTGAAAATTGCGAAATAGTAATTAATTTCAGCTTTTTCTAAGACGTTGCGTGAACGGAAAAAATATACTTCTTAATTTTATTTATTTAGGTTAATTACACCATGAAACAAGCATTAAAAACTAAAGCGTATTAAGTAAGTTTTAACTAACTTTAAAAGAGTACAAAAAAGGCACGATTTTTGCAAAGCGAAAGCAAGATGTTAATTGAATATATCTTTTTAATGAGTTTTTCTTCTTATTAGAATAGGCAGCTTGTCTGCAATAAAGCGTTCCGAAAAAAAATATTAACTTTTTTCCACCCCACCTACAATGACACTACACAGCATAAAGGCAAAAATAACATTTTGGTGACAAATTATGTAACTTTGTAATTTTTAGATGAATTCTTATAATATTTGGTGTACATAACAAGAAAGAACCAAGGTTTAATCTCATTAAAATAATCTTTAAAATGTTATTAATTTATTTATCATTAAATAACAAACTAGAATCCTTTTAACCGCAAGTTTGCTTTTTTGACAATTATATTGAACCTTTGAATGTAAGGTGTTTTTGTGTCCCCAATTATAGATCCAATGTCAGATTTTAAAAAAATCAAGATGGCGGACTTAAAATCCAAATTGTCACTCTACGCTTGGCGCGAAAGCAAAACAAAAAATATATTTCTACGTTTATTATAGAAAAATATTAAACATTATAAAGACGGCTGCAAAATATTTTAGGAAATAATAATTGAAATCCATCAGTAAATCAAGAACTTCATCGATATCCATGTGTTTTGTAAATATTGGTTTCTAATGCTCGTTATAAGTGGATTTGATGTGCACAGCAAATGTTGAAAATCATGTTCATTGGTCGCTGATCTAGAACATTTCCTAGAATGATGAAGTAAATTGTTTATAATCTTTATGTCTGGCGTGTTGTGCGTCATTAAGCTGTCCAAGAGGCAACATAGTATGGTATCAAATTATTCTCTCCGTGAACTCGAACTTTGTGAACTGACGAGGGCAGTACCTGTTGTGATTGTTGTACGAGTGAAACACTTGATGTTTGGCATGAATTTATTAATAATATCACTGATAGTTTTTATTACATCACTTATGCACGAGTTACGTTTACGCGTGTCTCTTACAATGTCCTTGGACAATGTCCTTACAATGTCCATCTGAAGTTATAATAATATATAAGACATATGTGGTTTTTTACCCAAAATTAATAAAGGGGGTTTCTTATCCTTCTCTCCTCAATAGTCAAACATGGTGTTCTATTGTTAATATGCCAGGATTGTTAAGTCTCGTTTGGGTCATTGTTGTCCGCAAATAATATTTAATTAATTTTAATTTTCTAAAACACCTTTCACACGAAGCAACTGATTACCCATTTGTCATAAATAACTTTAGTGCGATCATTAGACTCGGAAGAGATTCGGTAAAATCCCATTCCACGATGAATTTCAAGTCTAGAGACGCCCAATTAGAAACTGTAACATTGGCCGCTTTTAAACGACTTCTCATCGTTGGTATCTCTAAGAGAAGTTGTTTCTGATAACTCATCATAAAATCCAGCAAATGTGAATACTGCTAATTTCAACTGTTCAGTGTTCGCCAAAAGTAAAGTGTTTGGCTGCATAACCTCGAACAATGAAACTACATCTTAAATAGACTTCAATCTACTTCGGAGTTCAATACTGAATCGGTCAAGACATTCCAACATATCCTTTTCAAATTCAGCTCTCTGTGTAAGTCCTGCATCGGTGGCCAACTCACTGACCATTCGTTTTTTACAACGAATTCGTCGTTCTATTGAAATGACGTAGTTTTCCGATTTGTGACTCCGTTTTCTTTTAAATATTAGGTATAAACAAAGTGTCTCTAGTTTTATAACTGATCAACACTCAAGCCTTTATTTTGCAATGCAATCTGAGCACAATTTATTTCCCTTAGAATAATCGATAGTAAAGAAATATGAAATCACACACAGCAGGCATAAGGTTCTGTGCAGCATCTCTGGTGTCTAAATTTTCTTGTTGATATACTATTTCTAAATTGCAGCTAAAATCCCATCAACATTTTCAGCAAATACTTTCACTGCAGCATAATGAACACTCTAACGCGTTGTTGAGAGTCTTTTAGCAGATGCTTTGATGTGTTTAAGAAGCACTACCAAGCGGCTAGTAGAAGCAGGAAAAAATGCAAATATTGTCTCTATTGTTCCGAAAAATGTTATACAAGATACGTTTTGTGCAAAGGAGTGTTGGCCACATAAATTATTTGTATCCATCAAACAAAAAATTGCTTTGTGGTGAACAAAAAAATAAATTACAAGTAAATCATAACCATATGTACAGTACTGCTATATGCCAGAAAAACCATATAAATCATAACCATATGTTAGTACTTCCACCTATAAAAATTCGCAAAACTGTAGTGATTGCATAACTCCCACTTGTGAACATTTTGATCTGCAGTAATTATTTATTTCATAGATAAGTTTTTTCCGATCGGGTGTCACCCCAAAACGGGTGGCACCCGGTGCGGGCCGCCCCCGCAGCCCCCCCTTACCTACGCCACTGACAATACACAATCCCTTTTATCCAAAAGTGAAAACTAAATTATTACTAACTAAATTTAACCTAAAACATATTCATTAAACCTAGTCGGCATTTTACGAATTCTCTGTGAGCGGTACTTAACCGCTGGTGGAATTGTAGTTTTACTGCTTTGATCTTTTGGTATAGCTCCATGTTCATTCTGATTAATAGTAATTTGTGGTTCATGGTCTACCCCAGTATTGTTGTGTGTGTCTCAAATGTTGATTACTCCGTCCCGCTACTCTGTTGTTTATGTTTACCCAATAAGAACGAGGAGTGTTGGTCAATTCCACTACTCTTCGTCTTTTCCACTCTTTATTATTGCCCGCTTTAACCATTACATGGTTTTCGATAGTATATTCTTTGTGTTCTTTTGCTCTTTTGTCTAAACAGTGCTTGTACAATTCTTGTTTTTCTGTTGCATTTCAGCAATTTCGTCACTATTTTGAATGCATGGTTTTAATAAATGATCGCTAATTGGTAGTTTTGTTCTTAATCGACGACTGCATAGGAACTGTGCTGGTGATACATTGAAACTAGGCAGTGGTGTACTTCTGTAAGTTAAGAAAGCTGAATACAAATCATAATTTTTTTAATTAATGTTTTGGCAATTTTTACTCCACTTTCTGCCTGGCCATTAGATCTACTTCAATGAGGACTGGTGGTTACTATATTGAACTATTTTTTTAATAATCTCTTGCACTCAGAATTAACTGGCATGCTATCTGCGATCAAAATGCTTGGTATTCCATGACAGGCAAAAATAGATTTTAATGTTTGTATTACATCGGTTGACGACTTTCCTTTTAACTTTTTAACTCAAGCTACTTTGAATAATAATCCATCACCACAAGGTAATCTCTATCACAAAACACTAGAACATCAGCAGCAACTTTCTGAAATTGAAACCTTGGTATATCATGAGGTTTCAATTTGTTATTAACATTTTTCGATGTATATTTTTCACAAACTGAACAATTTTTACTTTATCATACGCAGTATGCTAAAGTATTGTAATCATGCCGAAAAAAAATCGAGATTTTAGTGGAAATACGTCGTTATGGGTCCCCTGAACATTTTTTACCAAGGTACAAAAAAATTTCTGTGTGTGTGTGTATGTCTGTGTGTAAACGATTTTTGTGGCGACGATTCCGGAGAAACTACTAAAGGTATCGGGACGAAAGTTCATATTTAGAAGTTTCATGACCTAACTTAGAGCTGAAAAGCTTTTGGTTGAAAAGGGTCCAAAGGAAGTGGTAGTTTATTCTAAGCCTTTTTGACGGATTTTGCAAATGAGCCGCCATTTCTGTAATTACGACAAAATAGTTAATAAATAAATTAAAGTAGAGGAAATTTTGAATAATTTATGCCTATCACATTTTTTGGTAAAATTAATAGTTTAGCCTTTCAGTTTATTCTAAGCCTTTTTAAAGGATTTTGGAAATGAGCCGCCATTTCTGTAATTTCGACAAATTAGTTAATTAATAAATTAAAGCACAGGAAATTTATGCCTATGAAATTTTTTGGTAAAATTAATAGTTTAGCTTCAAGAGCAAATTCTATTTGATCGAGATCGGTCGCATCTGCATTGATATGAAATTACATAGTAGCCAGGATTTTGACAAATATTTTTTTGTGTTGTCACATTCGAAAACAGCTGATCTCATCAGAGGTTGGAAAACCACTATGGAACGTTGCCGCTGTAGTGCGGCAAATTATAAAATACAAATTTCAAATAAAGTAAGATCACCAATTTGACTGTTTGTTGATAAGAAATATCAACCCGTCTTTATATCTAATTCTAAAAATGATACATTGAGAAAATTATAAATAAAGTATAGCGACGAGTGTAGTTTTATTTTAGTATGTTGGCAGGGATGTGGCATGAACAAATATAAATCTGTCAGAATTTGAATTACCTTTTTAAGGTGCGTTTTCATTAGTGATAATGGCAGTGGTAGCAGACGCCGTTATAGTATTTCCAATAGAAAATTGCTAGTGACTCATGTTTATGTACATGCAAACTAATATGTGTCATTATCACGATATGTAAGAAATACTATAATTTCGTATTCTACCACCGCCATTAGCTACCATTACCTACCAATCGGAACGCACCTTTAAACTTGACGTTTCGTCTAAGTGGTACCAACCTAGCATTTACTATACAGACATCATTTATTTTTTTTAAATACGTATTTCTTAAAAAGCAACACTATAGACGTTGATGTCGCTCCTGCCAAAAACTAGATAGCCGACTGGCTCATATGCGACGGCGACACTCCGCCTTCGGTGACGCGCCGCATCACTGCTCGTCGCGCTATTCCGTACTTTCGGCATTTGTGACATATATAACTATTATTCTGATGACGTAGTGTAGGTAGTGTCAAATGCTGATGCTTTGACAATACCTACGATTTATCTCAATAGAATAGATTCTCATGCAGCTAAACTATTAATTTTATATATTGTATGATAAAGTCATGTGCCTGGCCACATCAGATTTTTTATATTCGACTCGATTTCTTGATTCATTCTGGGCCAGTAGAATGTGTTATTTGCTGTTTAATTTAGTCTTTACGATGCCTTGATGATTCATGTAATAACTTTAGCATATCTTTTTAAAGTACTTTTGGTACTACTACTCGAGTTTGAAAGAAAAGAAGTAGTTCCTTGTCCTGATTTAAAGCATATTTAAAGTGATCTTTGCGTTGCACATTTGTCAACGCCATCAGCGCCCGTGAATTACCGCAGCGTTACGTATGACAGGAAAGAAATCTACAGCCGAAGCACTTGCATTTGCTCTTATGTTTGAGTCTGCTAAAACAGCTTCCCGCGTTGCTGTGAGGATAAGAGAATTGGACGTGGACAAATGGCTTTGCAATAAAGCCCAGGTATTCTGGAGGAAACAGCAAAAAGAACCTGCACGTTGCTGGAATTGTAATCGCATGGGCCATTTGCAGAGAGACTGTAAACTTCGAAAGACTTCAAAACAAGTAGTACTGTGCGATGGAGGATTATTTCCGTTCACATGAACGACAAATTGAAGCCCCAGCATCGGAAAACTAAGGACAACTAGCCTGGTGAGACGACGTTTAGTTGGCAAGTGCTTTAGTCCCAAAAACATTATTCAAGTAGCTCAATTACAACGGAGTGAAAATATACTTTTTGTATATTGCAAAGTAGGGCGAACCAATTGCATCATGAAAGTAGATACTGGATCTTTGAGATCTATACTTTGGAAAGATTTAGCTAAAAATAAATGGCTTACCAATATCTCGAAATATTCGTTAAAGACTGCAACAGGGCAAACAGCTCGCCTGTATGGAAAATTCAGAACAAACATTAGTCTGCGCACAATGCTATTTCCTCATATCTTTTTAATTGCAGACATTGTAGATGAGTGTATACTTGGGATAGAATTTATGATGACTCATAGAATCACACTCGATGTAGGAAACCGAATTTCAAAATGCCACAACGTTGAGATTCAGATGATGTTGGGTGCTGATAATCATTCTATACTTGAACAGAAATTGAGAGTGATATAACCCTCTCACCACTGTTTGAAACAATAGTTTGGTGCCGACTTAATGCTCGTGCAGATAATGGAAAAATCTACAATGTAGAACCAAGGGAGGTGAACGTAGCAGGTATTTTAGTCGGAAAGCCGTTAATGAAGGCCGATGGAAACCAGAGAATTCCGGTAAGGTTGTTAAATACATTCTAAAAGGCAATCAAATTAAAACATGGTGATATTATTTGAAGTTGTGAACCCGTCCACCAGGTAACTTCTTTGGAAGAGATAAGCCCTGAAAATGAAGTTATCCACTGGAATTCTAAAGTAATAGCCCAACTTCTGTCAGGCTGCCAAATGGATAATGAATAATCCAATCGAGCCATGCTTCTGATAACGGAACTCCGATATTTTAGCCATCGATGATAAAGCCCTACCACAGGCTCGAGTCTTGTATAACATCGCATGACCAAGGAGTTATAGAGGAATCATCAAATCCATGGACGTCTCGATTTTGCGTTAACTATCGTCGATTGAATGATGTCACGAGAAAGGACAGTTATCCTTTGCCTAGGATTGATGATACCTTGGACACACTTGTGAAGCGAAACGGTGTTCAACATTAGATTTAAGGAGCGCGTACTTGCAGGTTGAACTTCATAAGGACGATAGAGAGAAAACAGCTTTCTCTCTTGGTTGTGGTCTTTCGCAATTTAAAATAATGCCATTTGGTCTCTGCAATGCACCAGCAACATTCGAGCGATTAAGGGAGTTTGTACTGCATGGCCTCACATGCAAAACTTGCTTAGTGTACCTGGATGACATTATCGTAATTGGTAAAACCTTCGAGGAATATCTAGGGAATTTGAGAAGCATTTTTATGAGGTTGGAAACGCAAACCTGAAGTTTAGCACCAAGAAATGTTACCTTTTCCGGATTAAAGTAAAATACTTAGGACATATTGTATCAACTCAATTCAGTAAGTACGGATCCAGAAAAAACTGAAGCAGTCTTGAATTAGCCAGTTCCAAAGGACAAACGCCAGTTGCAAAGTTTTCTTGGACTAGAGACCTACTATCGTCGGTTTGTGCAGAGTTTTACCGATATTGCTCAGCCTACAGAGA
Organism: Melinopterus prodromus; assembly: GCA_964023965.1. NCBI lineage: Eukaryota > Metazoa > Arthropoda > Insecta > Coleoptera > Scarabaeidae > Melinopterus > Melinopterus prodromus. The sequence continues at coordinate 28,385,624 of OZ030392.1, forward strand.
AGGGGAAACAATTCATTTGGTCCGAAGAATATAATAACAGCTTCGAAACATTCAAACAGATGCTCTGCCAAACACCACTGCTATATTATCCAAAACCTGGAAGCATTTTCATGCTGGATACGGACGCTAGCAACGTGGGGATAGATGCTGTACTTTCCCAGGAGTTCGCGGGCCAAGAAGCACCCGTGGGATACTTCATTAAGACTCTAAATAAGACGGAAAAGAATTACTGTGTCACTAGAAAGGAGTTATTGGCTTTGGTGCTGTGAGTATTTTCAGTATTTTCATAAATATCTTTTTGGGCAAAGATTTATCTTCAGGACAGATCATGCATCGCTCAAATGGTGATTGCGGTTTAAGAATTCGGAAGCACAACTTGCAAGATGGCTTGAGCAATTGCAGGTGTAAGATTTTGAAATCCAGCATAGAAGGGGACGCATGCACGAGAATGCTGATGCTCTGTCACGCCGACCTTACAAGCCAGAATGCAAACATTGCCAACGGATAGAACGAAAGGAGAACAAGGTCTTACTACAGAGGGTAAGGATGAAACCAGCACGGATGGAAATGCGATGCCGTACGGACTGCTCAAATAGAAGATGATGAGATCGCTCCAATTCTGACTTATATGGAAGAGGGGAAGAGACCTATATGGAAAGGTATTGCAGAACACAGCGAAACCATAAAACCTTATTGGGCTCAGTCGAATTCTCTCGTGGTGGACTGTGGTGGACTGTGGTGTACGGAAGTGGGAATCAGCAGATGGAAGATACCACAAGATGCAATTGATAGCCCCAAGGCCAAAAATTAAAGAAGCTTTGAAAGAAATTCATAATGGGTCTTCAGGTGGACATTTCGGTGTAAACAAAACCATTAATAAACTTCGGGAAAGAATTTATTGGCTGCATATGCGACAGGATGTTGACGACTGGTGTCGTTGCTGCGTTGATTGCGCGGCAAGTAAAGGACCTCGCACTAGAGATCGTGCTAAAGTCCAAAAATATATTGTAGGAGCACCTTTCGAAAGAATTGCAATGGATATAGCAGGGCCATTCCAATGACCGATAGAGGGAATAGTTATGTGCTGGTGGTAATGGATTACTTTAGCAAGTGGTAAAGAGAGGCATATGAAATACCAAATCAGGAAGCCATAACTATTGCGGAGCAGTTAGTGGGCGAGTAGATTAGCAGGATTGGCATTCCCCATGAGTTGCACACTGGTCAAGGAAGAAACTTTGAATCCTTGATCTTCTAAGAAGTTTGTAAGCTGCTTGGAATTAACAAGACGAGGACTACGCCTTTGCACCCCAATCTGATGGAATGGTGGGACGGTTTAACCGCACGTTAACCCTCCAGCCGCGGGGAACGCGATTTCCCCGTTCACGATGTCCCGCGATTTCCCGTGCTTTTCTGCAGAGAAATTGAAAACTTGCCCGCGGCAGGAGGGTTAACTGAACACTTGAGGAAGTTGTAGAAAACTACCAACATGATTGAGATAAGTATCCCAATATTTTTAATGGCATACCGTACTGATAGTACTGGATGTTGTCCCGCAAACCTGGTGTTTGGAAGAGAATTTCGATTGCCAGTCGACCTTAAATTTGGTGTACCTCCTGGAAAATTGACGACAATCAATACCTCATACCTATGCAATGGAACTGCGCCAGAAATTAATCGACATTCATCACCTTACAAGGAAAACACTAAACATTAACTATGAGCGGATGAAATCGCACTATGACTTATTGGCTAACTCTACAGTCTTTGAGAAGGGTGAACTCGTATGGTTGTATAATAATAATATAAATCCACGCCTTAACATCCCCCAACAGCTTTCGCCACTACGGGGGCATCGGCAGGCCCGAATTATTATTATTATGGCCCGCGTCAGTGGCACGTCTTAAGTTGTTTGGCTTTCAGCATTCGCCGTGGAGTAAAGGAAAACCACAGAAAAACCTTTACTCTGAAAGCAGGGCGTGGGATTCGAACCCACGTCCCCCAGACTGATAGACAAGCGCGCTACCGCTCGACCACAATCCGTTGCGGAAGAAAGGATATTGTCCGAAATTGCAGTGGAACGGAAACAGTGGAAAGGACCCTACACCGTCTTGACTAAGATTAATGGTGTTGTATACAGGATCCAGCGGTGTGCAAAAGGGAAGCTAAAGATAGTTCATCACAATAGATTGTCCCCATACCTAATACCTCCGACAGGCTATAGTGTTGCTACAGTTCGGGACGAACAGTCCTAAGAGGGGAGCAGTGTTGCGAAATACCAATCCTGACAACGTGGTCGCCAGACAACTGGGACAAACAACGTGGTCGCCAGACAACGGGGACAACCGGGACAACGGGGCAATCAACAACAGACTGTGTGACATTTTTAAGTTATATCTTTGTTAAAGTCTTTTAGAATAAAGAACCAGAAACACGCAACAATCCGTTAGGAAAAGTTATGCATGTATAATTGTAAATTATTATTTGTTTGAGGTACACGCGCAGTAATTTTTCGCGAGTGACCGCAAGGTCACAACGAGAGCTTTAAATTTTAAAATGTTTGGGAAAATAAAACTTCAAAATAATTTCTACTTTATAGATAGTAGTTGGTGAAAACCATTTTTCTGTCTCTCCCCTATACATCGGTGCCCCACTGTGCGTTGGTAGTGGTCCATCCACATCGGTTGAATGGCCTACATAATAATATGCGAAAATAACCTTCGGGATTTTTATATTAGGTCACTTTTGCTCGTATTCCTGTTCTCTCTATCCATCATGATGTCTGTAATATACAGGCAATACTAGATTTTCTGAGATGGGCCGGAAAAGGTTTATTAAAATTGATAGAATTTTATTAGATTACATTATCTGTTTTAACTCTACATACCGGATTTGAATTAAAAAATAGCATTTTGAAATTAATATAATATTCCCGCGGATTGTGATTTTGGACTAGGCACCTTCGGAAACAATAAAAGTTATAAATATCAATATCAATGAACGATAATAATTAATTAATTAAATCTAGTATTTAAACAAAACTCTGATATTGAAAACAATTAGTTTAGAATGTTATGGAATCTGATAATTTCAACATCAATTCTTTTTAATGCCGCGGTTGTTTAACTGAATAAAATAACACCAATTACTGCTAATAACAACTACAAATAATAAATAATTTACAAATAACTGGTCCATTTAGTTACCCAATTATTAATATTCACTGTTATAAATCAACCCTTTAGTTCAGTTTTTATGTTAGTACCCATTATAATTTATAATTTAATTTAATAATTTTTAAATGTAAAATGGCAAGACAATTTTGTGAGAATATCCCACTGTGTGGCAAACAGCTGGACATCCGATCGGCCTCCATCGTATTTTTTCGTTCCGTTTCCTATGGGAAACAATAAAGAGCGGGCGCGACCTGGTGGCCCATTGATTTTATTATGGAGTGTGAAGCACCGATAAGTGTAATCGATATACCGTCGATGAAGCGCAACAAGGGATTTTGCCGCTGAACGACAGCGAGCGACGCACCCTACAGATAACAAACGTCGATCGACAAAGGCAAACCTGACCCACAGTGTAGATATATATGTACCTAAATTTCCCATTGGGATACCATTCTCGACCTTTCGCTTGGCACCAATTTAGATAGTTTGATTTATTTTGCTCTACAATCAAGCAGAGGCCAGACGCATGAACTATTTGCTGGCCAAATCAAACGAAAACTTAAAGGGATGGTAACAGCGGATAAATAAGGGAAGGTTATGTCCCAACCCTTGCGGAACCCTTAAAATTTAGTTGGTACGCTAGGGAAACCTGCTAGACTACATAAAAACATTGTTATTTATAGTAAACGGACAACACTATCTACTTTTGAACTGATACAACAACAACGAAATTAAAATATTTACAAAATTAGAATATCAAAATATTATTATCAGTAATATAACAAAAAAGGTAAATGAAGCCTCAGAATCAACCGACTTAACAAAAGACAAAATATCCGAACAAACCTTCTTTCTAATTTCTTAGAGGAAGAAACAAATAAGAAAGCAAAATAAAACAGCAGAAGAGAAGATTGATTTTCAAAATTTCAAAATATATCCATACCCAAATATCTTAATAAACATCAAATAAAAATAACAGTGGAGAAAATAGGAACACATGGCACTGTAAATAAAATGAACAAATGACTAACTACTGGCAAAAACTGGATGTGTAATATGAAAGAAAAAGACTCAAAAATCGAAACAAAAAAAACTGCAATTTATTCTGGGGCGAAAATTATGCTTTTGGGCAAAGTTTGAGAAACCCTCTGGGGTATCTGAGAAACATGTGTAGATTTACAAGTGCTCTGTTATAAAGCAAATCGATTCTCAACATTTTGTTTTTTAATTCATCCGACTATATCAATTTTTGTGGAAAGTTCACAGGTTCGAATAAAACTGTGTATTATGTGCACTACCAGAAGCACTGGTAGTACATTAAAATTGGACGAAAATTGGGTATGAAGGTAAAAATCCAATACGATTTTTGCCTTTTTGTGATCCCGCGAGCAGTGTTAGATATCAATATTTTATGAAGCCCACAAACTTTAATGAGCCTAGCACCCCTAAACGCCGCCTCCTAACGTGCACTTTACCGTTTTTTTGCGTTTTGCCACAAAACGGCCACGATTTCGTAATGACGATGACGTTGATAATTTAAAAAATATCACCTAAACCACCATTTTTTTATCAAATCGTTAGCTTTATTGCTGGCTACTAATAAAGTGTCGTCTGCAAAGTTGATAACGGCAGTGTTTTCTGTTTCTGTATCGATAATGCTACTTAAGTCGCTTATAAATATCAAAAATATAAGGTACCAAAATGCTACCCTGTGGAATTCCAACACATGTTTCTGTAATAAAAAGTTTTCCCTCCTTCCCCTGTTTGCCGATCACAACTTATTGTCTTCGGTCTCACAAATAGTACTTGACCAAAACTGCTGCTTTGCTTCTGATACCGCATTTCTCCAACACTTCCTCACCAACCCGTCATGATCCAAACAATCGTATGCTTTCGAGAGGTCAACAAAGACAACGGCAACTCACAAACCGCTCTCTAGGAAAGCATCAGCGATTGGATGAACAGAAGGATAGCTGTGTTTGTCGATTTTCCTTTTAAATATCCGTGTTGTGCTGGATTAAACAATTTATATTCATTGAAAAATGTACTAGTCGTTTTACAATTGCTAATTCAAAATTTTGTTAAAAACTTTATCAGACTGATTGGACGATAGTTTTAAATTTTGCCTCCCTTTTTAAAGATTGGTTTAATCAAGGACCATTTTAATTGTTTTGGAAAGATTCCATATCGAAAAGTGTTGTTTATTATACCTATGATACAAAATATTAATTCCATTACAAAAATTATATTTATAAAATTACAAAAAAGGTATTTCAAACCTTGTCTTGTATATAGCGGTTTTTACACTACGACCACCACAATATTCGGGTAATTTTTGAACCCGCTATCGTGAGAATAAGTTTATGAATTCTCAAAACGAGTTGGACAGATGTTGTTGTTGAATGTTTAGTACACAACTATGATTATTTACGGAATTAAATGTACACAGAGAACTACCCTCAAAATGCCAAAATAATATTCGCTACCATTCGATTCTGAACGTCAATATGCACTGCCAACGGAAAGGGATTTCAATATTTATGCCAAATTTTAGTGTGGACTACAAATATACAAATGTTTTCCGATGGCAATTCCGTCTGATTATTTTCTGCTGTAATATATTATTAAAATATAATTAAATGTTAACTATAAGAGCACGAGTTATTTTTCTGAATTTCTCTAGAATTGAATTCTGGAGTATTGTAGTGCGTGATTGTAGTGAGTTGGCAAACATGTTGCAATGACGACGATTGTGAAAGTACTATGTCATCTACTAGAAAACCCAAAATCACTCCAGTTTAAATAGTTGTGAAAATAGAAAGCAATAATTTAATTTTTGTGGGCTATACATTACGTAAAATATAATAAATACGAAATAAAACAGATATATTTATAGTGGCGCCATCTACAACATGTGATTTTTTATTTCGAAGCTTTGGCGAAAAGCGCGCTATTTGAAATGAGACGCGAGCCTTAACACAAGAAAATGTTGATATTGGAATATACCCATATAATGGTGCCTGGAAATATCGTCTGCTGGCATATTTTTAATTTAATAACACATTTAGTAAAATGATAAAAATATTATATTAGTATACGAATATATTGTCAGTTCTTAAACTACAAGCTTATATTTGGGCGTTTGCAGTTTAAGTACCAATGTTTTTAAGAAAAAGTAGAATATACGTTTTTGGTACAGAATTTTATAGGGATTAATTTTTTACCGTAGCTAAAATTGCAAAATCGTAACCGATTTTCGGTAAAATACGTAAAAGCACAACCGTGCATTTTGGGAGTGGATTTTAAGGCCCTAATAAAATTTGTGGACAACATTGAACTTTTAAAACTCAACTTTTCGCGTCGGATCTCAACGGTACAAGGGTATAGAATTTGTGGTAGAACTGATTGTTAAACGTATTTTGCGATGCTGTCAATTTGGCTATACCTCCAAAAAGAGGAAGTTTTTAGGAGGAAGAGTTTGAATCTTAAGTGATTTTCGGCCCAAACAATAAATTTATGTCAATAGTGATGATGAATAAGTGTTATGGTCAGTTTTCGGATAATCGTTTCTTAACTATTCTATAACGTTTCTCAAAAGTAGAATAAAACACAATTTAGTTCTCCCGGTATAGTGAAAGGTAACGTTGTATTTTTCAAAATTACAATGGTCGTGATAAATGTTTATAAATTTGGCCCGAAATAAGGCGTTTCTTTAATTCTGCCGGTGTGTATTTATTGCTTTCCTATGAATATTGCAATATGACTATTGCGGTAGGTAGTTTAACTTGTGATTTGACCTTACGGGTCGTCATCAAGTTATCTTTTCTCGGAGCGGGTCATATATGCTCCTTAAGTACCATCCTAAAAACATAAGTACTGACTTGTCAATACATATTAACAAAATTTCTATTGTTATACAGGAGAACTTCCTAAATAAATACAACCTCTTGCCAAGTAACAGAAATTAGAACATAGAAGCTACAAATTAAAAATAAAATCACTACTTATACAGAAGAATATTAAAGACTAAATGACCAACTCATAAATTCAAGAAAATATCCCGAGATAAACAGAGTCCTGGATATCAATACATTCTCGCCAAAAATCGTACATCTTGTATATTGTATAAATTTTTAAATAGTTGGGTTTGAATATTTGAGTTATTTTTTACCGCTTTTTTAACGAATGGCATACCTACGCAGTACATATTATATGCTTGTACCCTAAATTATTTTTAACTCTCCCCTTTTTTAGATGTAGCACTCCCGTGGGGGTATCCCAAATTTACCGCAACCAAATTCTATTTATAGCCGCTCGCAGCGGACCTGAAAAAACTCTCACTGATTGAATTTGTTTTTCACCCGATACACGGGGCTTGATGTCCCGTAACTAGGAATTCCAGTAGTGATACAGAGGGGGTTCTGGACCACTTTGTGTAAATTCAGCTATTTGAGTAGTATGTAATCAGAGCCTAGAAATTTGAGATTTCTAACCCAATTTGCATAAGAGATTTTTAATTTATGCAGAGATTTTTAATTTATGCAGAGGATGTTGCTGGCCATTGGGGTACATATTAATTAGGATTGGGGGTCATTTTAACTGGGGTACATATTAATTAGGATGTAGTAATTGACTCATTTTAACTGTGTTTGCGTGTTTACTGGAATTGCTTCATATTGTGAAATTAATATTTGCGGAAGGGTACATATAAATGATGCAAACGGTTTTTAAGGAATGCGAAAAGTATTGATCGTGTTTACCGGGGGGGCAGCATATGGTGTTAATTGTGCGGTATGAGTAAATTGGTAGATGGCAGATTGTGGTGAGTCATCATTAAAGTGGTCAGTTTTGGTCGTGTGCAGTGATGTGCAGCAGATATGTACAGTATGTACTGACCTACCTTAGGGTGCATATTAATTTGTTCATACATAGGGGCAACCGTCGTGTGTGTTTGGTGAAGATTCGCACGAGCTTGATTTTTTTTTAGAGATAAGGCAATAATAGAAGTAACAGAATAAAACATATTTATTAGGGATAGGTATCAAAAAAAAATCAGTATTTATTTGAAGTCCAACTTCCACTCTTCTCACTACTAGTTGTCATGGGTGTTAGTTATTATATACGGTACGTTTTCTTCGATGACAACGATAAAATATTGAAGCTGGATACTCTGGAGTCCTACAAATTCCAAAAGGTTGAACAAAATGTAACCATACCTCCTGGTGCAATGAGAATTAGAATAGTGGGTTTCCATGAAGAAGAAGATGATATAACTATTTATTCTGATTCCGAGTCTGAACTGGACGAACGTGATGTAGATGATGATGATGATGATGATGATGATGATGATGATGATGATGACCAGGAACATAATTATAATCAATAATACAAAGTATATACTTACCTTAAATACATATGCATTATACATACCTTATTAATAAATTTGTATTAAAAACACTTGAGTCTTTTTTTATGAGGTAAACTGGGAAAATAAGAGAACAACAGCCACTTAAAAGTGATTTATTAAAAAAAAAAAACAAAAAAATTATAATATATTTTATTTAATTATAATTTCATCTTTTTCTTCCTCTTTAGCCTTCTTCTTTTCTTGATCTTCAACCCGAGTCCTAACTTGCGCTTGGTTTTCATTCCAGTTGTAACAATCCAACTACTTATTTTTTCACCTAGTGTCGCTGACGGTGATTTTACTCGTTCCCACGCTTCTTCCTCTAGCACCTTGTCAGCTTCATGTCTCTGCTTTAAATCTTTATATTGGTGATATGCCAGATCATGCCTTTTACAGCTGTCGTCGAGGGGATTAACGCCTTTATCTCCACGAGCAAGACGCTTTTTCAGAAAAGTTCCAGGGCCACAAAAGTTATAGCCCGGAATATGTAATTCTACGGGTAACTTATTTATAAGTGTATTAACAACCCCACTACCGTTCTTAACTACAAGAGGCATTATACTAACCCATTTACAATAGATCTGTATTTTTTATCCAACTTTTTTCATCTAGACCCAACCACTTAACATACATTCTATTTCCCTTTTTTCGCAAAATTTTTTCAATCAATTGCACGTCCGGATACTTGGTTCTCTGTAATTCTTGTTCATAAAACGATCCCATTATTGGTTTATTGCTGACATCTCTAAGTAGATAGGTTGTGGGGTTGGTGTACTGAACCTTATCGACTACAAATACCTCATTGCTCCAGTTTGGATTATAACCTTTCGAAAATATACTACGATACTTTGAAATTCTAACGTAATCATTGCGCTTGAACTTTGTTAACAAATTGCTTAGTTTAATATTGCTATAGACTGTTTTCAACAACTGCTTCTCGTTATGTGAACCAACTCCTGATGGTTTCATTCTTATTGTCGAATGAACTGTATTGTTATATTTAGAGACTATCTCGGGTAGTAATTTTAACCATTTATAAGATCCTTGCATACTAAACTCTTTCCACATCATTGACTTTAATGTTCTATTCACACGCTCTACAATAGATGCTTTCGTTGAACTATAAGTGGAGTAATGATTTATACCAAACTGTTTCATTAGTGTAGAAAAATTCACATTATAAAATTCCGTACCTAAATCACTTTGCACGTTTTTCGGTGGTTGTGTTTGCATAGAAAGAATTTTCTTCATTGCAACTGTCACATCTTTACCCATCTTGCTTTTTATAGGAGCGGCCCAAACAAATTTGCTAAATACATCAATTGCAATTAATATATATCTATATCCACTATTCTGTTGTGCATAAGGACCCATTTCGATTAGATCAATTTGAATTGTATCGTGGAGACCTTTTGTAATAACACGTCTCCGTTTAAATTTCCTTCTAGCCGGTTTATGAAGTTCATCAACCACTTGTTGTTTTATGTTCATAACTTATTGGATATTTGATAATTAGTTCAGCATACAATGGTAAACCAATATTTGTTGGCCTTGTGAATTGTGTAGATGGTGACGTGTTGAATGCAAATGAAAGTTTATCCCCTTGATGAATTATTTTACCCCTCAATTCATCTTGAGAAAACGATCGATGCATATTAATTTGAACTTCTAAATCATGAGGGAAAATGTATACACTGTATATTTCGCCTATTTCTAGTGGAAACGTATATGCATCTGATCCACTATCTAATGAGAAATTGTAACTGGAATTTACAAAATCGATAGTATATGTACCATGAATAGTGTGCTGTATATATCCAAATAATAACTCACGTTTATTTGAAATGTGAGTACCAAATTTGTCCACGGTCATTGTTACACTAACAATAATTGATTCTTATGACATGAATTTATACAATAACACGTGCCTCCCGCAACTCTTCAATAATACTTTGTATTTCATTTGTATGAGCATCACTTCCAGCAGTTTGAGATGCGATCAATAGTCGTAATCTGTCAACAAGTTCATTTATATCATCATAATAAACATATTCCAAGGGCTTATTGTTGTACGTCTTTATTAAACCCAACCCAATTCTAGATCTTAAACGTTCTGTTCTTAATCTTGCAGCTGGAGATCGGGAACTGACTGGTGTACTTGTATCACTAGAAAGATATCGACCATGTAGGATTGGTGCAACAACTTGCGTATATTTTTTTGATCGATTTCCTGCAAGCTGATTGTTTGGGTTATAATTTACCATAGCAGCACCAGTACTCTGTAGTATCTCCTTATAGTTATTTTCATCTTGCAAATTAAAATCTTGTGGATTTTTCTTAAATATTAATTCATATAATCCGCGAGTACCTTTATACTCTTTTCCTTTTACAGTTATGTTATCATTGTTTGCATTAAATTCTAACTCACCATTTCCCAAGTGAAACTTATCTAATACAGTGTCATGATGCACACCTGCGTGTCCTGTATCATATTCGTCACCAGGATCACTAACCAAACCTTTAATGTATTGTCCGGCTAGTGGACCAAATTGCTCTAAATACATAGAAAATGAAGCATCATCGTAGATTGGAGCACTTTGAATATTATGCGGTAGTTGAGTTTCCGGATCTACATCCAGTTCAAATGTTTCATCCTGATGCTGCTGTTGTTGTGTCGGTAAACTTTGAATAAATTCTTCATCTTCTTCTAAGGGCAATGAACTTCGGCCAAGAGCTTGTTTCGTTGGTTTCTTAATTGGTGATGGAGTTTGTTTTTTCCTAGGCGCTGGTGTTGATTGTGGTGTTTTGGTTATTATTTCACCTTCTCCTCTAGTATCACCTTCAAGTTGCTCTATTTTTACGACCCTGCTTGGTATACTTGTAATAATACTTCGCAGTGATTCAGTTAGTGGATTGTAGGTTTTCTTAAGATGCTCTTCTGACAACAATTTATTTGCCTTAAGTGCAGCTAATTTCCTTTTTATATTTTTCTTAGCTTTTATTAGCCTGATTGTAGTTTCTTTAGCATCCATGATTGGAATACGTTAGAACCACTAAAAACCCGATTTGAAACAGTAAAAAACCGCTTGAGAACCGTAAAAAACGTTAAAAAACCGATTTGAAACAGTAAAAAACCGCTTGAGAACCGTAAAAAACGTTAAAAACCCGATTTGAAACAGTAAAAAACCGCTTGAGAACCGTAAAAAACGTTAAAAAACCGATTTGAAACAGTAAAAAACCGCTTGAGAACCGTAAAAACGACTAAGAAACCCTACAAAAACCGCTTGAGAACCGTAAAAAACGTTAAAAAACCGATTTGAAACAGTAAAAAACCGCTTGAGAACCGTAAAAAACGTTAAAAAACGATTTGAAACAGTAAAAAACCGCTTGGGAACCGTAAAAACGACTAAGAAACCCTACAAAAACCGTTTGAGAACCATAAAGACCGTTAAAAAAACCCGGAAAATTTGAAACCAGAAAAACGACTAAAAACCACGATAAAACCTCAAAAAACGTACGAGAACAATAAAGAAACGGGTTAGAACAATAAAGAAACGTGTAAGAACAGTTACAAATCGTGTGAGAACCGTACAGAAACGTGAGAAAATTGATTTGGAACGATTTCTAAACCCCTTTAAACCCATACGGGCTCAATGACTTTTCATCAACGACTGAGGGTAGGTGAGATTGTTATGATGGTTTTATATAGAAATGAAATCCTTTCCTATAACGACCTTTATGTAAATCACTGTCCTTATCTATCACTAGAAAACCATACTTATCGGACCAACATAGCGATGCCATTTCTTTAAACACTTTGAACGTTACATCGCCATGTACATGATCGGAAAAGATTCTCTGGAGATTTAAATCATCGGTCTTGAAAATAATCAAAAAGTTTGCATTGTCGCGAATTAAATGCTTTGGAATGTGTGCATAAGTTTGGCATAGGTAGAAACTATCTATCGATTTATGACGACCCATGCAGAAGAAATCACGAATAATAGACTGCTTTTCACATGCTACATCATCAAAGATAAATATTGAATTCTCTTTAGCCTCAGAGGGATGTATTATTGAAGTGTCATCTGAGTACTCGTGGTAAGCAATTTCCGGTGTCAGTTGGCGAAATAGTTTTCGTAGATACTCATATTTCGGTTGATAAAGTGATTTTGAATAGACATAGACATTTTCATATCGTATTCCATTTATATCTTCCAACAAATTGATAATTATATTGGTCTTACCAGCACCAGAAGAACCCGATATTATACATCGAATGTTCGAGGGGAAAAGTTCACCATGTTTTCGCACATTATCTGATTTAATAAAGTCTACATTATCCACATCGAGACAGCACTTTTGCTTGATCAGCTTCATGGTCAAGTGAATACTGTGTATATAATTTATATGCTACTCTTCTTAAAACACATTCATTTGTTGTTTAACACTTGAGACGAGTGGTTCAATTATGTCATCGACTAGGGTTGCTGTAGTGAGAAAGAGAAAGATACAGAGAAGAAGGAGAGCTGGAAGGATAATACATTCACCTAAGATTGGAGGATTTTTACCATTATTATTACCAATTTTTGCCGGATTGAGTGCTTTGGGTTCACTTGCGGGAGGTGCTGCTGCAATCGCAAAGACAGTGAAGGATAGTAAAGAGCAGGAACGTCACAATAAAGCTATGGAGGTGCTTTCGACTGGTAAGGGGCTATTCTTGAAACCATTTAAAAAAACTGGTAACGGTTTAAAAAAAAAAAAGAACAAAAATCGAGCATCCCGGCATCGAAAGCATTAACAAATGTTGAGTTGGAGAAGTATGGTAGAGAAATAGAAAAGTTTCGAGGAGTTTTCATGCGCGATACTTTACCTAAACGTATTAGAAAAAATGAACGAGGAATTATTAATCTGGATAGTATTAAAAATCCGGGTTCTCATTGGACGTGTTATGCTAGAATTCAGAAACCTAAATCGCAAGCAGTAGTTCATTTCTTCGATAGCTTTGGAGACTTAAAACCAACTAGCGAAATGATAAAATATTTTAAAAGTAATGGAAAAGATGTAAAGATTATATATAATCATCAACCATATCAGTCATACGGGACAAGTAACTGTGGACAGTTGTGCCTTAAATTCCTTAGAAGCGTGTAATTTATTCATTTGCACATTAAGCGCACGTGAGTATGCATACATTTAGTCTCTCGGGTAAAACATCTGTGTTGGAAGCTCATTACAATCCCCCTATTCAACTGTTTGGAAATTATGAGATTGGATTGATAAATTTCGAAACATATAATGCTATTCCAAACGTTGATGAAAACAATAATGCCCTTAAAGTAGATAATAAATTAATTACACTACCAGTTGGATCATATGAAATTGCAGACATCAATGCAATCATTACCACTATGCTCTCAAAAAATACACATTTTCGTCTCTATGCGAATAATAATACGCTAAAATCTGTTATCAAATGTGACAAAGATGTTAATTTTAATGTGAAAAATTCAATAGGTCCTCTACTCGGATTTACACCAACTAAAATATTGAAATATATTCATTCACCACATACGTCAGAACAGGTTGTGGATATTTTAAGAGTGAATACTATTAAAATTGAATGTAACATTATACAAGGAGCCTATAGTAATAACACCGCGGGTCATACAATTCACGAGTTCTTCCCATCAGTACCACCAGGATTTAAAATAATAGAAACACCTCAAAACGTTATCTACATGCCTCTTAATACCAACACTATTGATAATATTATCATTAAAATAACCGATCAGGATGGAAATCCAATCAATTTCAGACAGGAAGTCGTGACGATAAGGTTGCATTTACGACGTGAAAGAGATGGTTCTTAAGTTTAATAACAATTATGGTTACATAAGACCAAAAACTAACATAACAACAATCAGTCGTCTGCCAACATTACAACTGTTAACACATCGAAACAGTCAATTTTTACAATCGTTAGGTTTCCAATTGGTTAAGAATGGATATTTTAAACATAACTGAGACAACTGAATTTGACAATTCAATTATAAAAGCCGAAATTTCAACGCACCTCCCCTATTCATCTAACTCATACAACAATAACGACGAGATTAGAATTCCAATCCAGCATGCTGATTTAATAACACTTGTCGGTCAATCTAGTGTTCTCTTAGAGGGTAAAATCTTAAAAGAAGATGGTAGTGTATCAAAATTTGCAGAATTTATCAACAATGGATTTGTACACCTTTTCCAAGAGGTTATACTACAAATGGGAGGGAAAATGATTGATAGAAATAGAAATCCAGGTATTACAAGTACATTAAAAGGCCTCGTATCATTCGATCCAAACGAAATAAATGCTGCTACTATGTCTGGTTTTAAGTTCAACAGTCAATTGGATCCGACTACAGGATTTTTTAACGTTTGCATACCGTTAAGATACTTGTTGGGTGTAGCTGACGATTTTAAAAAAGTTTTTTTGAATGTAAAACTAGAACTTATACTGTTAAGAAGTAATACGGACAACAATGCGATTTACTGCAGTGAGCCAGCCGAAAAATTGAAAATTACCTTGTCTAAAGTTGCCTGGCGCGTGCCTCATATATCAGTTGCCGATGCGGAAAGATTGAATCTATTACATTACATATCGAGTGGCATCGAGTTAGATCTAGCATTTCGTAGCTGGGATCTTTATGAATATCCAGTATTACCAAAAACAAGACAACATTCATGGACTATAAAGTCTAGTACTCAATTGGAAAAACCCCGGTATATAATAGCGGCGTTTCAAACAGATAGGAAAAATAGTCAACAAAAAAATATGAGTTTATTCGATCATTGTAATTTAACTAATATGAAACTATTTCTCAACAGTGAACAATATCCATATGAAACAGTCCAGTGTAACTTTAAGCAGAAGCAATGCATCCTACTGTATGAGATGTACTCTAAATTTCAAGCTTCATACTACAATAAGAAGAGTGAACCAATCATCACGTTGGAACAATTTTTAAAAGATCACACAATTATAGTGATTGATTGTTCGAGACAAAATGAAATTTTAAATACCGGCTCGGTAGATGTTCGCTTAGATTTCGAATGTGGTGAGGACATTCCAGAAAATACTGCTCTATATTGTCTCATTCTGCATGATCGCCTCTTAAAATACACACCATTAACTGGTTCAGTGAGAACAGCTTAGACTGTCATCATGTCAACCTCATGGGTTCTAGATGTACAAGGTTTCCAATTTAAAGATAGTGAGTTTATTTGCAAAGAATTATCAGTGCTACCCGTAAGTTCTAGCTCCTCTTCTGAGATTCATAAGTTTTTTAAACTCAACAAAAAAGTTGAGCACTTTGCGGATCCAATACAGAAGCAAGTAAACTATTTAACTTTCTACATTCATGGACTAAGGTGGCAAGATTCACACGATGAAGAAGAATACATAAACTTATCAGACATTTTACTAAATTCAGGAATCGATAAAAAATCCAATATAATTGTGAAAGGTTTGCAAAAGAAACGCTGGTTGGAAAGGCTACTACCCGATTTCGCTATATATAATATTGAAGATATGAATTGTCCATCAATAGCAACGTTGAAAAAGGATGGTAATAAATATCATTGTGGTAAACATAAAATTAATAATTTACTGTGCGCACACCAGAACGCGCATCTTATTCGAAATTGGTTGCATAAAGAGCATAGTGTTAAATAATTTTAATCATTAGTGGTCAAGATGTGGTTGTATTACATGACATCCTACGGTGCTTTAGTGTCTCTCAGTGCGAATGATTTAATAAAATTGTCAGAGTGCTTCACCAATTCAAATGAACCGGCAAATTCAATTCTATCTCTCCAAAGGGAATGGATGAATCGTATGAATATCAATGAAAATCTATTGGATACAGCAACTCTATTACAAAATCAATGGAGGGATCGTCATAATCAACAACAAAAACAACACCAACAACAACCACAACAACAACAACAAACACTGAAGACTAATGGAGAAGATATTAATGAGTGGATTGAAAAATATCTTACATAACATATTAATGAAATGTATTTTTTTTTTTTTTTCGGTAATAAATAATTTTAAACTTACCTTTGTCTTCTTCTTCCACCTGGCACTTTACTTACCAGTCAATAACACTCTATTCCTGCAAATGAAACTAAACTAAGGGTAAATAAAACATTGAAGAATATTTTAATAAAAGTTTTATTAAGGTAAGTATCAATACAAGCACACACACGAAATAGGTAAGTATAATATTATAAATTTAAATGTGTATATCGATCAATAATAGTTATAACATCAACATAATCCTGATGGTTCGTTGACGGCCACGCTCCAGAGTCAGGACCTGTTTGCCATCCAACTGATTGTCCCTTGTTGCCCCTTTTCACATTATCAATCAGCCATTTCATAATTTCCTTGTGTGATAGCCTCGTAGTTGGTTCGAATCGAAAATTAAAATCAATATTCCAATTACATTCGACTATATTTAATAATTTTAAAATAAAATCTTTATTAGCATAATATATACCATCACAAAGTATTTTTTCATAGTAATATCGTAAATTTTTATAATTACATATAATATTACTAACTGTTAATGACTTGGTGATTTGATATTCGCCAATAACGTTTTTTAATAAATATATTTTATAGTTCTCATCTGTGTATTTACATTTTAAATCTAAGCATATAGAAACTAAAGTATTAAAATCAATTTTATCTGGATAATCTTTAATTGGTAGTAAGTCTAAAACGTTTTGTATAAATTCATCCATTTCACGTTTTGATTCTATCAAAATTTGTAAAACTTCTGTGGATGCTTGAAATAAATTTCGATAATTTAATATCTCTTCGGGCACTGATGTTCTAGTTAGTATATTTGCTACACCATCACAATTATTTTCTAAGATAAATTTTTTTAAATGATTTGTATAAGTTATTTTGTTGTTATTGAAAATATCGCACTGTACTTCGAAAAGGCTACACATCTTGACCTAGCTAGTGCCCGATGCAGATTGAGTGCTTGTAGTGTATGTCTTTGGTACTAGAGCTGTGGTTGTGGTGGGGGTTGTGGTAGGATCATGATATCCCCATGGTACTGTCTCATTGGTGAAGTAATTAACATTTCTCTTATCATCATATGGACTTAACACTAATTTATTTACTTCTATAGTGGAAATACTATGCTTTTTCGATTTAAATAATCGTTGTGTAGCGGAAAATATATCCTTATTAAGTAAACATTGCAGGTAGTCATTAAATGTTATTGTTCTTAGACTAGTTTTGGTGACTCCTTTACATGTTTTCTTTTCCCCCTCACTTGTTCGATAGCTATACATTTTTGATCTTAAACCAACAAATTCTAACATTAAATCACCAGCTAACTCATCTTTCATGAGACCAATTCGTTTCTTGTTCACTCTGGGCATTTCGTAAATGTTATTTTCAGGATAGTCGGATGTATCGTATTTGTTAATATCGCGTTTCATCATTTCGTATATATCAATATTGAAATTATAAATTAGTGAATCGGTGTCTGTGTATAATAATTTTGCTTTAGCACCAAGTTCTCGTTTAATATAATTGTAGTGAAAATCATACAAAAAGGTTTTGGATATTTCCAGCACACAAAAACCGATGTAGATTGGTTTGTTGAATATTAGCTTCTCCTTATTCATTTCTATAATAACTACTCCATCGTCAAATATTGTAGAACTATGAAATCTAGGACTTGAAATGAGGGCTCTTGCACCATAACGCCCCTCCCATTTAGTTATCAATCTAATATCTTTGTACTTTCTAATATTTTGAATTGTTTTCCCATAGCAGCTATTTATAAAAAGTTTGAATAATGTTTTTTCGAAATTATTTTTGGCATTCATTCTAAGTTTCGTGTTTATGTCAATATATGGTTTCAGCCATGCAGACTGTGCAAATTTTAATATTCTGTGTATATGCTTTACTATTAAGCCCAATTTTACATACAATTGAAGATTTCTATAATGTATCACATAATTGTTTTTGGGGTAAAAGGTTGTTACTAGCTTTGGACTTTTAGCCGTTGGAGTTATTAATCGTTCCGGACACAATGGAAAATCCTTGTGGTCTTCGAAAAGGTGTTCTGGATACTCCAAGTCAATTTCCAGGATATAGCCTACATTGGAACTCTCGCTTATATTTAAAATTTCATTTAAATTAATTTTAGCAACATCAACCCATTCAAAACAACCATGTGGAAGGTATGAAGACATTCCGGCCCCATATAAATTATTAATATCAAAGTACATCAAATATGAATCTGGTTTATTTGAATCATAGTCGGGTAAATATTTATTGTTAGCTTTTGCATATCTGTTGCTGCACTGAACAAGCCCACCACGAATGCCCTTCTCGATAAATTGTACCATATCATAATCGGTTAGAAGTTCAAGTTTTATCGATGTGTATTTTAGGAGACAATCCCACGAATAACCCGGTAGTGAAACATAGTGTGCAGGATCAAGACCATATGTTTGTATGCTAAATTCACGAAAATTTTCAAACACATCAGCTAATAATAATACATCTGTTTTTAGATATATATCTGAATATTCGCCCAAATTTTTTAAGTTGAAGTGTTTCCATACCGATTGGGCATGACTATACTCATCGCTTGATATATTTGAATCATGTAACTGACTGTAGAATGCAGATATTGGGGGTAGTTCAGTTTCATTTAATTTTTCCCAACAATCAATATACTCATAGGGATAAACACCTTTCCGCGTTAATAATTCAAATTCATGTACATTTTTACACTGAGACCTTGTTATTGTTTTAGATTCATTATTTAGGTATAAAGCTAATTTTTCCAAACTGTCGGGCATAAAGCGAAATGAATCTATAAATTTCAAGACTAACTTAGAATCTGTGAAGTATTTATAAAAAGCTATATACTTTTCTTTATTTATCGGCAACAGAGACGTTTTACCATCTATTTTCCTGGCTAATTCGATAATAAACAAATGCGCATCATATCCACTAAGATTATGAAATACAACTGGTACCTTATTGTTAATTTGATAATTTAAATTACAATGATTATGTGCAAATCCGCGATTTTTTCCAGTTATATGTGAATGATCCATTACTCGATGATCGGTGATTTCGAATTTTTGCTCACAGATGTGACATATTGTAGTACTAAAATATTCCTGTTGTCGTTCTTCAGCAGTCATTTTTTCCGCAGGAACTACCATGGAATAGTACGGTTCTATGGTTTTCACAACATTATACAACTCGGTAACAAACCAATTGACACAATCAGCACCTCGATATGACTTAAATTTTGAGAGTGAATCATCAAAAGAACATTTTAAATAATACGCTACACTCATGGGTATGTGTTTTTGATATTCGTTTACTTCACTATTTGATTTCATTAATATACACTCAAAATCTGCATAGATAATAAACGGAGCCTTTTCTTTATTGCTATAGTTTTTAAATTCAATATACTTGTCTTCCTCACTGGGTAGTTCTATTTTTACAGTTGCATTACAACAGTTATCTGAATGTTTTTGCAATAGTTCATTAGTTGTAAAGTGATTTAAACATGATTTACAAATGAAAGCTTTATTTTTACTACGTGAAATTTGTGACCTTATCAAACGTGATATATCTTTTATCAATGTGAAATGACTTCGTTGGTTATTTTTAATGAGTAGCAAATCTACATGTGTTTGACTATTGAAATTACTAATTCGATATGGCGCAACTTGATGTTTTTCACTATTTAATTTTAATAATACATATACATTAATACGCAAAGAATTTTGATTCTCTAGCTTAGCTATATCATTCATTGATATTGGGAAAGTAATACCTTCATATTGTAGCACTGTAGAAAAGTGCGGGTAGGATGAAATTCTGTTTACGTGACTACGAGCAGGATATAATGCTGCAGTAATGCAATACAAAATACAGTAATCATCATAATTCTTTATATTTATTATAGCCTTTTTTAATTGAATATCTCGAGGTAAAGCAATATATGATCCTACCATGATTGGTTGATAATAATTTATATTTACTTTAAGATGTATAATTTCTAAAAGACTCCACCCACTATTTCTTTCCTCGAAATCCGATAGCCTTGATAAATGCTTCTCTGTAACGTTTTCTTTATAGAATTTCTTTAAATTTGTTGCTCTATCAATTATAACATTACGTGTATTAAAACTCTTTATTTCAATTATGTTTTGTGATGGTAGTAGGAATTTACCAACTAGAATTGTATTAACTTTTAGTAATGAAGATTTTAAATGTTTGTTAATCTTAATTGAAAAGCTTCTAAATGCATACCTTAAAAATTGCTCAGGGTCCTTATATTTTAGATTTGTTATTATTCCTGTGCAGATTCTACTATTGAAGCAGGAAACTACATTCTGCCAACACAACCCACTCACTCTATCACTTTTATTTCTTCTTCTTCGTCTTTGCTCCAATTGTTTTTTGTAAGACTTCAATATTGCTAGGTTACTCTCTAGTTTTGCTTGCACTGCACGAAACTTCTCCCTTTTAATCGCCCGAGATAGTATAAAAATGTTTTTTTTAACATGGCCGATAAATCTAATAATCTCGTCTTTCGTTTTTATCAACTTATAGCTTTTGTTTAAATTTGCTATAATTTGATCGGTCACTGATGCAAAAATTTCAGACATCTTTCGGTTGCGAATGTCAAACGTCGACTGAGGGTATGAAATTCGTTCGTTATAATTATTAAACTGACCCCACAACCATATGGTATGAATTTATAATTATCGCGTAGAACGAGGGTAACTAGCAGAATTACTTCAAACTAACCCTCCATTCAATGGTATGAATTTATAATTATCACTACGAACATAAAACGAGGGTGACTTGCTGAAATTACTTTAGATAAACTGTAACAATGGACCTGGACCAAAGAGTACAGTTAATGCGCGAACATATTTTAAAAGTTATAAGCAAACAGTGTAATTGTACAAAATGTCAACCATGGAAACTGTATTGGCATCATTCAAAAGAAATGTAAGTATACTTACCTGCTTTCTTATTCATTTCACTATCCACTCTCTCACTTCTTATACTTACCTTATATTACATATATTTATTTTTTTTAACACTTTAGGGAAAAGGAAAAAATAATACAAGTATGATTTACTAAATCTATTTATTAATCGAAGTTGGTACATTTGATTTTCTTAAAGCTATAATACATTTATAAACTTGAATATTTGTGTTGACTTCAATCATGCAGTGCTGACAAACAGATTTTATTTAAACACTTCATGTGTGCGTATTTATAATTATTGATATTTATTTCTTAATATCTAATTCTCTTAAGGCTAACAATGTCTTATAATATGTAATGTAGAATTCCAATTTCTTCTTATGAGCCTTTATCTTCACTTGTAGTGCAACTCTTCTATTAACAAAAAATATATTAAAAAAGATCAAAGTAGACATTATTCACTGAATTCAATTGGAGTGTACTTCCCAACAGTCTCTTTTACTTGCAAAAAAATTTCATTTATTTGGAAATTTGCATTTAATTCATCAATTTTGTCCTCTAGATTTGAAAACCTCTTTGGTAGAATTACATCCCCAATACTCAATAATGTTGCTATAATAGCAACGCCATACTTTGTATTAATTGATGATAATTTTTGCACTTTATACTTTTTATTTATTTCCAACACTGCGAGTTTCTTAAAACCCTGGGAGCAGTTGTTCATTGTGTTTATTGCGTTCATCTTGATGTTTGAATAAAGCAACTGCAAAAGAGTACTGAAGTGTTAGCTCATGTAAACAGGGGATTATATACTTACACTAGTCACCAGCCATTAAATCCCCTCCACTATCACGTATTACACATACCCCTTCTCCAGATTAAGGGCATAAGACAAACGAAACTAAACCCAACAACAGAAAAAAAAATAGCAATATTATTAATCATATTGTATAATTCTCCAAAATAGATAATTTCCTGCCATTTGCTAGGCCAAGTTTCATTAAATGTATTGTCATAATCAAGACATATGAAGCATTGTTTAGTGGACTTGTAATGTACAGAGTTTGATTTATAATGCTAGACAGTAATCAGTCAATAACAATATAATAATTAAAATTTAAGGTTTTCTAACTTTACTCTAATTAACATATCTTTCAAAACTGTATTTAATTTGGGAGCAATTTGGTCTATACGACTCTTAAACCTCATCCTATCCACAGCAGCCCTAGTCCATTCCTTACCACTACGTGCTTTTCTATACGACTCATCTGAATCTTCTTCAATATAATAATAATCAACATGTAAGTTAAACTGTACTGATTTCATTCTTGTTCAATTGTTTCAGATTAAGATGCAGCAAAAAGACAGATCAACCAGACGCTAGCGCTAATGACGCCACACCCACAAGAAATTTAAAATTATAAGAATTTATACTTATATACAATAGAATTATATTAATAAATAATAAAATATTTTGTATATGTGTTATGATATTTATTTTTTCATCCACTTACCTTCAATTAAAAACCGTTGTTACTTCTGGCTCTGTATCTACTTTGTATTATTTTTATATCCACTTATCTCTAAAAAGAATCAAGCTCGTGCGAATCTTCACCAAACACACACGACGGTTGCCCCTATGTATGAACAAATTAATATGCACCCTAAGGTAGGTCAGTACATACTGTACATATCTGCTGCACATCACTGCACACGACCAAAACTGACCACTTTAATGATGACTCACCACAATCTGCCATCTACCAATTTACTCATACCGCACAATTAACACCATATGCTGCCCCCCCCCCCCCCCCCGGTAAACACGATCAATACTTTTCGCATTCCTTAAAAACCGTTTGCATCATTTATATGTACCCTTCCGCAAATATTAATTTCACAATATGAAGCAATTCCAGTAAACACGCAAACACAGTTAAAATGAGTCAATTACTACATCCTAATTAATATGTACCCCAGTTAAAATGACCCCCAATCCTAATTAATATGTACCCCAATGGCCAGCAACATCCTCTGCATAAATTAAAAATCTCTGCATAAATTAAAAATCTCTTATGCAAATTGGGTTAGAAATCTCAAATTTCTAGGCTCTGATTACATACTACTCAAATAGCTGAATTTACACAAAGTGGTCCAGAACCCCCTCTGTATCACTACTAATTCCAATACTGTGCGAGGTCTTTTCAGACCCTAGAACTTTTTAACTAACCGAACTAAAACTGTACTATAGATATTTAGATAGATTTTGCCAGATCTTCGTAAACAACACAAACCCCGTTTTTTAACTTATTTATTTTTTCTGTGATTCATTTTATCTACTGTGTAAATTGCAATTACAAACTTGGCTAACTGAAGGTGGATATTGCCACTACATTGACAAATACCATAAGGTCATTCATAACACAAATCATAAGGTTAGCTTGTGGTTCGGAAAACTCTTTCAAAGAATGTGTCATCAACTACTCTCAAAGTTGGCAGCAGGCGACCAGCAACACTAGATATCATAAGTTAAGCAATTATGAAATTAAGCATGTGCGTGTCAAAACGCCTTGGCAATCCCCAATATCCTCCAGGTCGTGTAAACTATAATTATCTTCTTTCTGTTGTTGACAACAAACATGGAACTAGGCCACCAAGAGGGCCGGTAATAATCCAACTAAAAGATAAAACCATTTTGCACTGTGATTGGTATTACTTCTAATCTGTATGACACCTGGATGTAATCAGTTTTAGATGTGCTGCAGTATCAGTTGTAAGAGAACATTATAAAATATACCGAATAAATTGTATAGGTAGTGTTAGTAACACTGTTAATGCCTTCGGGGAATGCGTAATAGTTAAGAAAGGGTAATTACCCACAAATGCACAAAAGTGGTGAAAGCATCGGTATCCAGTAAGACGAAACAGAACCACAAGGAGAACCTAGAACCTAGTTACCCACAAAAGTGTAACCAGCACAAAAACGTGGTGGCTACCGCTTTGTGGGTAATCACGTTAACATCTTTGCATCATCTTGTGGGGGTGTAGCGGAGATAGTATCTTCCCCGAAGGGATAAATACGTTCACAATGGTTAAACAGTTAATTTATTCAGTTGTACTTTACAATGGTCTGATTACTAGTAACTAACTAGTGATTGCATGATGACTGATGCGAATACAAAAATGTTCCATCCATTATACTGGGTCTCGAAGGTGAGATATTCGACCGTCGTTCAGTGGCTTAGGTTCTCTGTTTGTTGTTATTTCAATTGCTTAATACATATGCACAAACACGCGCGTTAAGTTGGTAAAGCTACTCGGCCGAATGGAATTATTAAACTAATCGAACATGGTCGCAATCCAGCAATCCAACATGGTCGTGAGATTATATATAGCGTCAAAATAAAGCGTGAAATGAACGTGCAGGCAAATTGTGAATCATACAATAAAGTTCAAACCTTGTTCACTTTCCTGTATGTCAAAATTGTGATCTTTTGGCTTATACTGATGACTTGAAATTGTACTGTTGTATCCGGGGTCCGGAAAGCGTCTCCATCTTGCAGCGTTCTCTTGATCTGCTCGCGGGGTGGAGTCGGAGCATCGGTTTTCCGCTAAACGTCGACAAGTGCTGCTTTATGATTTATACTACAAGACACACTCTGTTTCTTTCAACCTATTCCATTGACGGTATCCCTTTGGATCGTGTTGATCTGTTCAGGGACCTAGGAGTCTACTCTCGTCATCTTTTTTAAGCGAATTCGAGACTTTTCGAATGGAGTGGGGATATCACCGGTTGCCCTCTGGTACATATCTAGGAGCAAGTTTGTTTGTTGCTAAGAACAATAACGCACGCGCCACGCCCATACGTTTCATTCAAACGTATGGGGACGTATGGGCGTGGCGCGTGCTTTAAAGTTCTCAGCAACAATCAAACTTGCTCATAAATACGTACCAAACAGAGGGAAACCCACTCCATTCGAAAAGTCTCACATTCGCTTCAAAAAGATGACGAGAGTAGACTCCCTGGGAGTGTGGTTTGACCCCAAACTGCCATTTTTGCATCATATTGAAGTGACTACTGGAGCTACTGGAGCTGCTGTTCGCATGTTGGGGTTAATTTATCACTGTGGTGGTCCATTAAACAACAACTTGAATACCTTGAGGGCACTCTATAATGCGTATGTGCGCAGCCGTTTGGAATACTGCTCCCTGTTTTGGTATCCGATCTACGTATCACAGCTGCTCATTGATAGCGTACAAAGGAGGTTCCTGAGTTACATGTTGTTCAAGCGAGATGGCACCTATCCTCCGAGGGACCTGGACTATCAAGTAATGCTTGCGCAGAGTAACCTAGATCCCTTACAAAGCAGGCGGGAGCTTCGCCGCGTCACCTTTGGGCGTAACATCTTCTCGGGAAAAATTGGTTGTCCATTTCTATTGGCAAGTTTACCAATAAATGTCCCGAGAATGTCATCCCGTCTTGCTCCTGTTTTCAGAGTTCTTGCCGCTAGAACCAACATTGTCGTCAAGTCCCCCATCGGTCATGTAACCCGAAACATCAACAGAGTTGAGGTTGACTTGTGTGAAGAGGAGCCTCCAGTGATGGATTCATTTAATTCATTTAGTTTTTTCAGCCGTTTGGTTGTGTTATTTTGTGATTATTATTTTGTTATACTGAACTTTTGCGGACTATCTTATTACTCAGTTAGTCACTACTAGAAATTAATGAAATGTTAGTTATGTTAAATAGTTACAGCAACGGTTATTTTTATTTAGGTATATGTTTCTTTGGTTTGCCCTATTATTAGTGTAAACTGTTGGGCATTAAATAAATATTATTATAAATATTATTATAAAACGCCTTGGCAATCCCCAGGATCCTCTTACAATTCTCCAGGTCGTGTAAACTACGTATTATCTTCTTTCTGTTGCTTTCCAATTCAATAAATACACGCCCATCTGAAGACCACGCCTTGTAGTCTCCAACCGCTACCCTCGCTGTCCTGAACAGCGTCGTGCGTCTGTTGGTAAGAGACTCGGTTATGAGGAATTCTGTTCTCTTCAACTGCCTCTTATTTGACCAATCTGACAATAATCGCTCTCGGTTTGGGAGGACCGTACGAATTGCCCTCTTGCCTCCTTCCTATGCGATGGGATATATCCAAATAACTGTGATCTAATGTAAACCCTTTTACTGCGGTTATTCCTTTAGTAATAAATCCAGGGTACTGAGGAAAGTCAATGGAGAACTCTTTAGGGCCTATCGTAAAATGTATCCATGGTATCCGTAAATTTCTTCTCCAGCGATAATCGCTGCGGTACTCGAGTCCTCTATTCTCAATATTACAAAAATTTACCGCACGGTTCCAGCGAAGGTCGAATGCAGCTCAGCTGCGGTTCGCAAAGACAGGTCGAAGAGTACAGTGTTCATAGACCGCACCTCGTACCAGAAAATACTCTGAAAATCGAGTTCATTTGTTTCAAATTAGACAGAAGAGATTCACTGGTCGCAAACGACACAAAACACACAGTTGTCAAGAGGTGTATTTCAGTCAGAAATCGGCTGCTGCTCCACAAGTACTACTCGCTTACGGCTATGCTTTCCACGATATGGTTCAAAGACTATGCGTTCGGTTTTTTCTTTGTTTATGTGGACCGCATTGTTGGTGAACCATCCATTGGCCTGTTTCAGATGCCCACCAAGTTGTCTTGTGACACCCGACGGACATTACTTCAAAGTCGCAACTTGTTGTAGTCGATTTACTAAGTAGGATTATATCATACTGACACCATATTGGAATCAAAGGCGCGGCTCAGGTCACAGAGTTGTGCCTGGCGTTTTTACGGTCCTGCATGATTTTGCATACTGCCTCTATTAGACCCTTCATTGCAACTTTGCTCTTGCCCGACTGGTAGGCAAACTGCTGTTTGGTGAGAAGGTCATTTTTTACTCGTTTAGTCTCCGTAGCAGCAGTTCTTCAAAGACTTTTGAGATTGATGGTAAGTGCTTTACACATGCTCTTCGATCGCATTTGTTAAGACAGGCGATTTTCAGCTTTTCTGGGAAACATCACCTCTAGCGCTCTGCTGAAAATTGCGTCAATAGGTCTTAAGATGAACCTAGCCTTCGTCAGAGTACCTACTGGTGCTAACGCCGGAGATATTTCAGTGTTTCGATCTAATTCCGTGAAAGACGTTCTCAATTTCTGCGTGGTCTCTTGATGCTAACAATAGTGATTGTTGACAGACCTGTGCCATGACAGCTGTTAGTCTGCATGCCTTTGTTTGTGTTCCGCTTCAGACGTACTTGCTAAACTCTTTTCTTGGTGTGTCGAGGCGGTCATTCTCCTTTTTCTTTCTGTTTCCTCATTTATTGCTTGCCGGAGGCTTTGCTTTTTACAGTTGCTTTCATGATTGTGCTGGAATTCTTTGCTTTATGTTCTTCGTTAGCTCGTTTATCATAGTATTTTTGGAGCTTTTTATAAGATTTATTAGATTGTAGGTTCCTTCGTCCTCCTTGGTGTCGTGAAGTCTACTCATTAACTTGAATGTTTCTTGTACTTGAGCTGCGTGTTTCGTTTTTTGTTGTTGTTCGGTTTCTTGTGGTTGTAGGAAAGGCCTCTGTGTGATGTTTTGTCCATCATTCGATTGGTGATTCTTCGTTGTTCTATGTGGTGGTTTTAATTTTCTAACAACTGTCGGAATTTAATAAGGTTTGCTGGGGCGTATATTCTTCTTCGGGAACGATTGTTATCAATGCATGTTTTGCATCTTGTTGTGATTCTTGTAGGTTCATGGATAGTTGCGCTTACACCGTGCGAGGATAGCAGGTTAGTCACTTAGTATGTCAAGTCTTTGGTGGGTTTTCTGTGTGGAAATGGACATTGAAATCCCTGGCGATGAAGATCCTGGTGTCGCTTTCACAATTGTTTGATATCCTTGCCAGTGCTAGTTTCAGGATCTGCAGAAAGAGGTCACAATCTCCACGGGAGATCTCTACAGACTGATGATAATATTTAACGAGAATATGTACGCTGGTGCCAGTTCACAGTCTTTTTCGTTTAAGTATTCCTTTATGTATCCAAATCTCTCGGCGTGTATGCGATGTTTTCTCTGGAATGCGCTTATTTGGGTGCAGCCACGATTGTTACATAGTTCTGCATTGCCAGGTGTCAGCCAATGCACTGATATACACGAAAATGTGCTTTCTTACTGTCAGCAACGATTTTAAACTCTCGTGTTTTGTTTGTTAGACCCTGAGCATTTGTTGTTATTACGGTTAGTCTTTTACTTGCGTTTATAAAAAAGCAGGTATTTAGGTTCTCATAAAGTCTTGGTGTTTTTGAAAGCCGAATCTTCGGATTCCCACATTCTTTGACCAGAATTCTGGGTTCAACAAGATATATTTTTTAACCGCTGACAACAAAACTTTTTAATTAGTGGGCGTCTAGTGGAATTTCTTTGTCAGTTTTTTTCTCGTTCGTAAAACCTTGCTGCTTGTTTACGTGGTTCCTGATAGCTTCTTCGGTGGTGTTCGTTTTTATGCGGTATATGTACAACCATACTTTTTTCACGCTAAAGCCCTCGGAAGATGTGTTTGCAGTATCGAGTTGCTTCTTTTGTTGGAGTTGTCTTCGTGGATGTCTTATCGCTTGGTGCCATTCTTCTTTTCCAGGTTTATAATTGTGTCAGCACTTGCTTTTGTTTGTTGTTGATGAAGGGTGCGTTTTGTTGCTTCGTGGTAATTGCTGGTGTGGTTTGCTTGGCATAAGGGTTTCTATTTTGGTTATATTCCTCAGCGTCGGTTGGTGACCTTAAATTAATGCTTTTTGCTGTACTCACTGTATTTTTTTGCTTCTTTTACGGTTTTCGAAGTTGCTTTTGTGGCATAGGTAAGGTTTTTTGATGTTTCTTTTGGTTTCGAATTTAAATTTTCGAGTATAGTTCTTGTTTAGCATCCATATCAGCATTGTTAGCTAATATTATTTGACTATATAAATCTTCTAAATTTTCAAGCATGTGGTTGTTCTATTTTTGCGTTCCTTTTCGTTCTTGTCTACCGCAGTCAATTAAGAAATCTTTTATTGTTCTAGCGTCCTTCCTTGCTCGGTCCTTGCACCCAGTGTGGAATGGTTCCCCACATGTTACATAAACTACTGTTTTCAACTGTTCATTGGTGCCTACGCCTTCCGCCATCTTGGATATACCTATGTGATACAAAGCATAACAATTCATATTTAGTTGTTTTTTGGTTAAGTCAAATCTCTGATTTTGTGGTAGACGATACATAGTAGCAAGCAACCTTTAAATTACTTTCAGTAGCACGGTAAGCAATTTAATTAAATTTTTTCCAAGTCGTTACGCTAACAATACTAATGGTGGAGAAGCAAGGAAAGAAAACCGTGTCCGAGCCGTAGGCGTCTGTTCGATGATTAAAAACGTCTGATTAAACCAGCGCCCTGTTTCTGTGCCTGCATACTTTTTATGCTTGCGTTAATGCTTCTTTCGATTTAATTTACACACCTTACGGCTCTTTCGCGTCATTGCCACTAATTTTCATCCTCGTTAAAAAAAATTATTATCTATACTAACGGGCTAACGTCATATAGATTCATGCGCTAATTTTTATTTTCGTCGTCGTGAATATGTATTGACGCAAAATTCAAAACCATATCATCCAAAGGCGAAACTGTAATTTTATATTAAATATTTAAAATTGCAAATTTGTAACAGATATTTCAACACTTTTCTGATTGTAATCCCAAAAAACCCAATTTGCATTCTGGCAGCTGATCCAAGGACAGCCAGCTTTTCTTTATATGTACAAAACTGTTGGACGACCTGGTATACTTAAAGTGACTAGAATTTTATTGTAGAAAAGATTTATTGTAGAACAGATTTTTCTTTTAAGAAACATCATCACATATTCCTTTAAGTTGTTGTGCTTGTGATCAAAAGATATTTGCTTAAACAAAATATATTTAGTTTATTGAATACTCGACATTATTAGTGATTAATTGTTTTGCCATATTCAAGTTGTATATAATAACTCTTCCTTTTAACATAAATTCTTCCAATACATATATGCCCTGTGAGGGAAACAAATAGTCTTTATAAACATGTTTATCAACTATTAACTATAGTAAGAAGACTAATAATGATGTATTATATTCTTATGGTTAATAAAACAAATCTTAAGGTAAAAAATAAACTAATCTAACGACCATGTAAAATTCAATAAAAAATGCCAAGTTTGCCAGTATAATTAATCAGCTAGAATATATTATTTATTATAACTTGTAAAGGTATATTTTATGTATGATAAATTTGATGAATTTCTTTCCATCCCGAAAAAAAAAATAAAATCGGCCAAAAGTTATTGAATATCAAAGTCGACATATTATTGAAAGTTGATATGAGTTAGTGAAATTTTGTACACGTATAGAAAAAGGTTAAACGAAGATTGGTTTTATAGATTAATTCAATTATGTTCTGTGTTGTTTGTAAACAAATGTAAACATCCCATACATTCTTTTTACAGATTACAATTACGATTTTTCAAAAAAGTTAAAAAAATATCAAATATCCAACATTAGACAGAATAGAATATTATATATTCTTTACCTATAATTTGGGGTATTGTTAAGATTCTATGTTTTGTATTAAGACTTGTTTTGCTCCCTTGTTTTGCGACTAAATGGGGATACTGATTTCAACATAATTTTGATATGATTAAAAAATTGTTAATAATAATCAGTGCAATTTTGACGGAATTGCGGAAGGAACTGCTTTGTAGTCAGTCTTGTTGTTGACAATAATGAATAATAAGTTTATATTTAGTGCGGTATGTAAGTTACCTAAAATGATTAATAATCCTCTAAAAAATCCGTAAAAAAAATAAATTTACTAAAAAGCGGGACACTTAGAACTGGGCGGGACGCGGCACAAAATGTGAAAAGTCGGGACTGCGAGACGTCTGGTCACCTTAGGTATACTGCATTTTCCAAAATCACCAAATGGTTTGAATTATTTTTGTAACCCTTCCACACTACGTAAAGGGGCAACATTGATGAAATGGCCAATGTTGCCGCCAGAAAATTTTATGCACATATGCTGGCTAAAAGGCAGCTTTGAATCCACCAGCAAATCGATAATTTTATTACGGAGGTGGGAGCTAAGAGACGCAGTCCCCTTAGTAAACAACTCTTACTACAACCTGACAAGATCTTAACTATCTTCTTACCTGGAAATGTACTGAGGCAAACTCCGTCTAGCCAAGAGTATTCTCACTGGACACTACGTAACATGTCGGGATAGCTTTGAATAATGTATTATCGGGCTGTACTTTCCCTTGAACGCTTGGATTTTTCTACTATTTGTAATTGAAAGTCATGTAGAACCTATAAGAATAGGCGGCAGATTTACACCCCCAAAAGGCGGTGCAAATTCTTGTTAGTTGAAGGAAGCTACCTCACCTGCTAATCTGGTCTGCTAAGTCCGCTAATTTGCAATGCGAATGTTAGGGTAATGATTCATATTTCTAGTAAATGCATCTTTTCATACATTTTAAAGACTAATGAGATTCAAGCAGTGGTAGCAACTTATAGTATTTAGACGATTTCGGAGGCGCTAGCCATGAGGGCCTTGGAGGGCCAAATGGGGGGTCTTAGAGGGTCAAATGAGGGTCGTGGAGGTCAAATGAGGGTATCGGAGGTTCAAACGAGGGTCTTAGAGGGTCAGATGAGGCTCTCGGCGGGTGAAATGAGGGTCGAAAGCCAAATGAGGGTGAAATGAGGGTCTCGGAGGGTCAAATGATGCTCTTGGTGGGTCAAATGAAGGTCGTGGAGGGTCAAATGAGGGTCTCCGTTGCATGCGTATCAGGGCGAATTACTCAATTATCAGGAAGTGAATAACCGCATATATGGAGAAGGGAAAACTGGCACCGCAGCAGTACAAGTTCAGAAAGGGCCGCTCGACGGTGGATGCCATCGACAGACAATGGCCGGACTGAGTGAAGAATCCGACAGGTACCGCCGATAGACGTGAAAAAAATGCCTGTAATTCTATATGCTGGGACAAAGTCGTGGAAGCCATGAAAGCAAAGAAAATTCCTGAATAATTCATCGAGTGCACACAAAAATACCTGAACCAAAGATCCATCATATACGAGGAAAAACCATACTTGATGAGGAGGGGTGTCCCACAGGGATTCGTGCTGGGACCGACGCTGTGGAACGTTTCTTATGCCGACATATTCCAGATTTCAAAAAGACCAGATGTGCACCTACTCGCATACGCCAATGACCTGGCGGTAGTGATTTAGGGATGGACAGGAGATGAAATAGTGCAACACACGGAGGAGGTGCTAGAAGATATCGAGCGGTGGTTTGAAAGAAAGGGGGTAGAAATAGCGTTCGATAAGACAGAAGCGGTCATCACGTGCGGCCGGAATACGGTGTACGAGCTGCAATTCAGGTTTGGAAAACGCACGGGACTCAGCGGGCCTTGAAATACCTTGGAGTGATGGTCGATAGAACGTTGCGATAACAACACACGTGATGTGCGCGGCGACTAAGGCAGAGAGATCGAAAACAGCTCTGAAAAGACTCATGCCCAGAGTAGATGGCCCAGTAACATCAAAAAGGAGGGTGCTTATCGGTGCAGTGGAGACCATAGTGACGTATGCCTTCGCACCCTGGACCGGAGCCCAGCGCTTCCAGATGTATCGCGACATCCTGCTGGGTGTACAGCGACGAATGAACATTGCTGTCCCGTGCGCGTATAGGACGGTGTCTTCCGCAGCCCTCGCGGTGGTGGCTGGTGTAATTTCCATCGAGCGTCTGATAGAGGAAAGGATGAGGATAAGAGAACGTGAAGACAGCAAGGCGGACGCAAGAATGCGTGCTGTAGACAAATGGCAGGTTAGATGGAATGCTGAAGGAACGAAGGCGCAATGGACGAAACTGCTGATCCCAAATATAGAGCCATGGGTAAAAAGGGCACATGGCAGCATCAGCTACTATGTAGCCCAATTCCTAACCGGGCACGGATCATTCGGAAATTAGCTGAAGAAAATTAAAAAAACGAGACGAGTGACTGTCATCACTGCGGAGCGGACGATGACCCACAACACGCTATATTCGGCTGCCCCGGGTATCCGTACGAAAAATACGCATATCAGACAACACTGGGGAGGAGAAAATACCGGACAACATAACTCACCCTATGCTCAGAAAGGAGGAGTCATGGAATATCATTGCAGGATGCGTGACATAAATCCTACGAGAGCGTGAGAGACAGGAACATGAAGTAATAGGCTAACAGCTACCAATAAGCAATTACCACTTGCTGAGCAGGATGAAGAGAACCCCTAGGGATATTTCCGCACTGATATAAACTATATATATATATACAACAGACTATAATACATACCTACTAACTTTTATCATTCTCTGTTCGCGTTTGAACACGATTTGATACGATTCCTGCAAAACAATATACCATTACCGACCTAAATACCGACCGTGTTCCCACAATTACAGAACTTTGTACCAAGTACACTATGTCAGTTTATAGTTTTGGTCGCTAGATCTGCTCTAGATTGACCACCAATAGTGCAGCAAAGCTAATAAGAAATTAGAATTGGCAACAAAAATCCATTATCCAACAAATTCGGTAGAAAACAATAACAATTCGGTAGATAAAGGGCGAAATCGGTAGATCTACCGAAAAATCGAGAAAAGTGGCAGCACTGCTTTGTACATACCCATTGCAATACGAATAGGTTATCGTCGCGTTTTTGACGTTTATAGCCAGTAGCCAATGGCGAAACGATTCAAACAGCACTGGAATGTTGAGGCGCGTTCACCAAAATCGCTCGCGTTTTGGAAAATATTGAAGCAAACACGCCTGAGACGCCGTTTTGCGACGATTTTAAAAACTCACGTAGAATGGTCTATACAGTGCGACGATCGCGCTTCGCGCGCCCGAAGACGCTTCTCCGGATGTTCCATAAGCAATTAAGAAGGCACTTGTTCGCAAGTGAAATGATGAGAAAAAAACTTCGAATTGCGTTTACATTAATATAAACAAAATTCGGTGGATCCGGATTTGCATTAGGACCAGGTATCCGGCCGAATTTTGGCCATATAGACCGGTATCCGGTTTTGGGTTTTGGCCGTATATACAGTATCCGGCTATCCAGCCGATACCAGATCCGTTCCATCACTAGTCCAATGTATTTCTGGGTTGCAATCGAAACATATTATATCTGTTTGTATCGTAGATTTACCCATTTCCTCAAAAAAATGTACTACGCTAATCAGTTTTTATTACTTTTATATACTTTCCGGGGTAGCACTACCACCACTACGAAACATCAATTACGTGAACTTTAGATACATTAATGAATTAACGATTTAACTGGAAACAAAATGGAAACAAACCCGTTTTAAATTCGCAACAAATTATACGCTGCTTATAAAAGGCTTCATTTTCCATTTCTAAAATACCAACTGCGCAATATGGCCTCTTAACCCCATTACAGCCAGCTGTGTCGCTCATTCAACGCCGTCTACGTATGCCCTTTTCTCTTGCGTTTGCGGAGAATTACGCTCCGTACTACAATGTAATTGCTTTATTCCAAGACGACAATTACAGTTTGACGTGTTGTTTAAGCCTACTTCGTGTAGCAAGCACTTTTAAAGTTCCGCAGGTTTTACGGTGACACTCTGGAAGGACTTGCAATCGACCCCTATAATTTCGCGGTATTACTACAAGGACTTTTCTCGACTTATTCAGCTCTGCGCTGACGTCGGAACCCCATCAACTTTGGGCCCGCGCTGTTCTCAAAACTTTGGCGATATTGCATTAATTTCATATCGGGTCGGTCGATGTTCAATTAGTATTAAAGGCGACCCCAAACCTACGCGAATTTGTCGCTGCGACAGCGACGCGCAAATTTTGACATGTTTATGCCGAGCCGCATAAAAACAATGTATCTACTACTGACATATTATTAGTTTATTGCATACGTATCTATGGCCATATATCCCTACCATGACACACACCGATCATTATGATCACAGTAGCTTTATATTAGAATGACAACTCGTTTGAATAATGACCATTATTCAAACGAACTGTCATCATTATACGAAAGTGATGTCATGTCTGTCAAACCCTACGTGGGTGACAGATATTTGACCTCGCCCCACGCCACCATTGACAAACACATTTCAAATATTAAAAAAAAAAATGAATTTAGGAGTCGTAAATAAAGCGTCGTATTTGACTCGCACATTACGGATATAAATCGCTTGCATGTTTACACGCTCGCCTACGGCTTGCGTATAAACTTCATGCTCGCAATTTATATCTTTAATATGTGCTCGTCAAATAATATACTATTATCTACGACTCACATATAATAAGTTCATTGCATATATATCTATGGCTGTATAATCCCTACCATGATACAAACCGATGATTATGATGACAATAGCGTTCGTATGAATAATGATTTCAGTATTTCAACTATTTGTGATCATTATACGAAAGTACTGACGAATCTGTAAAACCCTACGTGGTTGATAGTTATTTGACAGTTTGCCTCGGCACCATTGACAAACACAGGTAACATATTTTATACAAAATGAAATTTATGAGTCGTAGATAAAGCGTCGAATTTGACTCGCACATAAGAGATATAAATGGCTAGCATGTTTACACGCTCGCCTACGGCTCGTGTATAATCTACATGCTCGCGATTTAGGTATACCCTTAATAGGGTATTTGACTATTATTGGAAAACCATCTTAGTGTGTTTATTCCTTCACACTACTTTGTAAATGCATTATTTTTCGTAATTATTTCCTCAATTTTCCATAAAAATCAGCGTTAAAAATTGAATCACAAAAAGTCCCGCCAGAACGATACTTTCTGTTGTACGTAGATCACATGATTCTTGTGACGTCACACGATACTAGATGTAAGCAACGGCATCGTCGCGACCGTTTGGTAATTGTGTTGTATGAGTTTTCCCAATTTCTACATAAGAATGGGTTACAAATGGTGTATAAATCCACAATGCAGAAAGACGTCAATAAAAACTTCGGATAAAAATGGGTTACAAATGGTGTATAAATCCACAATGCAGAAAGACGTCAATAAAAACTCCGGATAAACTATTTGCAGCTGTTCCGTAAGCGGCAATATTTCAAACTGCGAAGAAAGTGCTTGAGACTGGCTCGTAGAAATCCAAATGAAATAAATAGCGGCCAATACAAGTGTTTTTTCGTTGTGAGGATTACTTCGACAAAAGTAAAACTGACTAGAATAAGTTATCTATCATACTTTCGATCAAGGTATAATCTGACAGTTTAAGGTTAGGACTAACCTAACCTACAAAGTTATGCTTACATGCCTCTTTTTACGCGTTGCTTAAGTTGCGGAGCGTAAAAGTAAGAATTATATTTAAAGAAGAACCCCACCATCAAAGCGTTAACCTTCGGTCGATTACCACTAACCGCTTTAACAAAGTTGTTTTCTATGGTTTGTAAATTAACGTAGTAAATTCAAACGGGAGAGGCATAAGCGTACTACCGAATGACGTCACTGGAGACTGTGCCAATTGCAGAGCGTTTTCCATCACGTGGTAGGCCGTGAATAAAATTCAATTTAAATTTTGGTTTTTAATAGAAATAAATCATATTTTTTTCAAAAGTAATAACAAACAGTTTCCTTAAACTGTAATCTATTAGGATGACTATAATACAAGCCATATTTTTAATACAGTCAAATACCCTATTATGAGCTCGTCAAATAATATACATACTATTAAAAATTACCTGCCATCAGATAAGAACCAGGAAGAATGTGGAATGTTTTGGTAATTATTTCAGTTGAAAAAGACGAACAAGAGCAATTTGAAAAAAATTATGGTACAACGATTTCCGTTCAAAAAAATAACCACATAATTTTTGTTGTAAAAAGCAACTTTAATTTGATAAATTTCAGTGTATAGAGTAGCTTGTATCGTCTATCCCGGGTATTTAGGGTATTTAGTTTAGACAACAGTGCTGGTGATTTGTCTAAGTGCGAAAATATACCGACGTAAAATAAACAAATTAAAAAAAATACATACCCTGATCTTGACCAACCCTCAACAGGGTTGCCAGATTTCTAAAATCACGAATCGGGATAGTAACGATTTCGAGTAACGAAAATGTTATTGATTTTTATTGATATACAGGTGTTTCAGAAATATCGGCTAACCTTGAATGAGCATATCCACCATGGACAGAGAAGCAATTTTGGTCAAATAAACTATAGTCTATTTCAAAGTTTAACGTACTATCAAAACTGTATTGAAGAAATCGTCTAAGACCGGCCCTGGTAAATAGCTTATCGCACATGACCCGAATATTACAGAGATTGGTACGTACCTAATCCAAAAATGTGATTGCTAAATGATATCGGTCGGGAAAACAAACCGACTTAACACAGCAACAGCTGGCCCCGGCCGATCAACGGTATGTTGCATTCTAGCCATTCGTCGCAAACAATTGGTATCCAGCCGTGTCTGGTACTACACAAGTTACTACACACACACAACCACATGAAGATTGTACAATCCAAAAGATTCTTATTGTAAATAAAACCAGGGAACAGCTGATCGCATATGAGCCTGGCGAATGTAGGTCAATGACACCGCAGCCGTCACGCCAAGCTGGAGGGACACCGATATGTTGCCCGCGGTGTTGATGTGCCACCGGTTGCACTACAGCTGTGGTGGAGTGTTGTCGATTTTTTTGCGCTGAGTAGGGACTGACTCCGGCTTTGTTTATTAATTTTCTCAACAATGCGTTAAGTTAGATCATACGTTATTTGACAAAATAAGCAAGTTACGTCCTTGGGCATATACTCCTTCAAGGTTAATCGTAATTTCTGAATCACCCTGTATTTTTAAGTGTATGGTTAATGTTACATAATTATTTCAAGAGATATGTTAATGGCGTTTTTTGGTCATCCAGTAATGTTCATGTCGAAACCGACGGGGTTAAGGCTTCTTCATGTTCACAGTCTACAGTTATATCTTCACACTCTTCACATTTACTTCTTCACTGCTACTAGAAGATATCATTTCAACGCGAGTATCTGGAATGGAATAAATTCAATCAAATGTTTATTCTACGCTTGTTCTACAAGTGTACATATAATTAAAAGATGCATAAAACGTATGTATTTATTACTCAAAAACCATGTAAAGATAGGTAATTCAATACAAATAGTTCAGATAATCTTTGCTCTAGTTCGGCTAGTTCCGGCCCGTTCATTTATAGACATCAAAGATAAAAACTTATGTTTGTACACGCCGCGCCATCCTTGTTAAAAAAGCTAAGCCATTCCTGAGTCATGGATTCTCCAAAACTAAGTACCAAGGTATCTTGAATCACACGTAAATATAATTATAACGAACTCGCCTATTTCTTCTAGTTCTGTACGATCCCGTTTCATCCTAGCTTCGACAATGTTTAATTGTTCCTCTCGCGTGTGTTGTGATGTATTAGGATATGATGTGTAGCCATAAATATATCCCTTCCGGCCTTTCTTCCCTTGATTTATCAGAAGTAGTTTGGGTGCTTCTGACAAGTTAGTAGATTTTCTAGAAAATCTCCTTCCTTCTTAGTTTGTGCCGATATTTTCTGACTTGCTCTATTTTGGATTGGTCTGTATTGGGAATATATATTTTCTAGTATTCCCTCTCGTAGGAAGGCTTGGTTTTGCTCAGAAAACTTTTACTTCATTGACCACAAGACGAGCACATGAGCTTAAACTTAGTTTGACACATTTTATATTGTATAACAAAACTCTTATTACTTGCAAGAAGTTATTCCCGCTAATTTGGTGATCATAATGATCAGTCAAATATATTGTTTTTTCGCAATCCTTTAGAACCTGAAATATCCAATGATACAAGTCAAAGGTTAACAAATAATGTAAGCAGTATACAACTGACCTGCTTGAGCCGCTATAGACCACATAACTATTTTGACCACTATCATAAAACCTAAAAAATTAAAAAGACCAGAAATAATAATCTTTCCAAGAAATACTTACTGACATTGTATATTATTGTTTAAACAAATGGTATTTGTTTAAACAATTACAACTTAGTTATTAAATGATATAAATGCCAATAATCTAATAATTTCTGCAAAATTAGAAAAATATGTGCGTAACATCATATATTTTAGAGATAAATAAAGATAAATAACAATTTTAAAACGATTGTTTGGCAAATTTTGGGATTTTTTTTTCGGAGAGGTAGGTATAAAAATTAGAGGTATCAATTTGGACCAGAAAAAATGCACTTTTAAACTTGTTGGCCATCATTATACTGATCATATACTTTTCATTCCAAAATAATCATTTTGGAATAGAAATATACGGATTCCTCTTTTAATGGCACAAGTAAAATTAATAGATTGGCTGTTTGTGCACATTTCGTAATTATTTAACTTAAACAGTGCAATATTAACACACATTTCAAGTAAAAATATTATGGCGTTTCGTGGAAAATTGCGTACTTACATAAATATGTGATATTTTACGACCCATAAATATTATCTGACATGTTCAACAATATGAATAATGACAATAGTATATGCCATTTGTTATTTAGTAAAATCGAATGCACAGAACCTACCCGCTGAACTTGAATTGTAATATCTTGGTGATCGTAATCGAATCAGTGTTTGCATAGGTATGTAATTTAACTTGCGGACCCACTGTTTTGCTCGCGTGGATTTTGGTATGATACAAATATCTTCAAAACAATTTTTTTTTGTTTTCAAAATATAAATACAATTTACAGTCTTATCGTAAGCAGTAAGCACCATTTATTACATACGTTAGTTTTTTGTGACCATGCGCATTCACGATTTATTTTTTTTTGTCTCCCTTCCTCGATTAACCGTCCTCGTTTTGTGTGCACTTCCAATGTCGACGCATGATTTTCCTGTCCATTCGTTTGCTTCCCTTCGCGTCTATCACGTCTTGTCCCCACCCTCCCATTCTTTCATTAACTTTCCCTGGCTCAATCAGGCGTCGTTGTATCTTTCCGCTGTTATTATATATTAAAGGGTAACCCATATATTAGTAACTCTTCAATTTAATAGTAAAACATGTATTCATTTGCGATTTTCTAAATCCTATTATTGTTGCGCTAACAAAAAATACAAAATATTTTTCCCCCATATTATCACCCCCTACACGTAATTTTTAAGAAAATCATAAAATACGGGTTTGTTTACTTTTTTAATTGGAATATAATTTACCAGCTTAAGTAAGTTTGTAAAAATTATCACTATCATTTTCACCCCCGTATATGCATTTTAGTAAACTGTAAAACTGAAAATTGGTGCACTCACACCGGTCAACTCCGCGAAGGCACACCAAGGTTTTTCTGTATAAGAATGGTCAGACTATTTTCTGTACAAAATAGGACGTGGTTTTCGGTGAGAGTACTGACTACCGGGCTGGGCAAACAAATCGATTGTTTGATCAAATCGAAAAGATCGATCTTCGATCACGTCGATGTTTTTAATTTAATGATGAAAAGATCGATCGTATCGAAAAGTTCGTTCAGACCAAGAAGATGGATCAGATCGATCATGTCGATAAGATCGATTAGATCTAATCGATCATTTCCATCCGATCTGATCGTTCAAGAAGATCTATATTTTTTATCACACCATAAGATTGATTTAACTGTGTACGACACGTACACAGTGATTTTGTCCCGGGACTTGTACTTTAGAAATTCTAAAAATAACACCCCCTCAATTTCCAAAATTACTACACGTAGAGCTTCTAAAAGAAAATACTGGCATTAGAAGTAAACCTAAACTGTAAAATTTACGGTAAAACAAGTAGCTACTGTGTCTAATGATATATTCCTGTACTTGAATTTATGGTTTCATTATTATGCGAACACATATAGCATCAATTGCATCACCATATGCCATCCATTTTGCTATTTAGTTTACCTGTTTTAAATCCTGGATCGGTCAGACGTAACAAGCCTTGTATCTAGTTGTAAAATGTATGTATGTGAAGTTTTAACCTGATATTTAATAATACATATTTTATCATGTGAATTGATTGTGAATGAAACCGTACTTGTGGTACTTATCGGTAAAACTTCCCGTAATCGTCTCCATGATTTGGGTCTTTTGTTATGAGAGAGTTTATGTTCAATAACATCAATACCTTTGCTAGTTTTGCGAAAGCTACATCTTATATTTTTCTGGAAAGTATAACTATGGCTACAGCGCATTTGCTGTAAGTTTTACTTATAAAATATGAAGCTAATTTCTTATATTTGGTCATATTTCTACTTGAAGTAACAGGTGTAGCAACTACTATAATTTTCCTAGTTTACATTTTACTAAAATGGAAGCTTTTACTTGCAGTAAAAGCAATTACTTTATCATACGCAGAATGATGAAGTATTGTTATCGCGCCGAAAAAAAAAATGATTTTTGCGGAAATAGGTCTTTGTGGGTCCCATGAACATTTTTGAACAAGGTACAAAAAAATGTCTGTGTGTGTGTGTGTGTGTGTGTGTGTGTGTGCGTATGTGTGTGTGTGTGTGTGCGTATGTGTGTACTCGATTTTTGTGGCGACTATCTGGAGAAACTATTAAAGGTATCGGGACGAAACATCATAGTTAGAAGTTTCATGACCAAACTGAGAGTTGAAAAGCTTTTGGTTCAATAGGGTCCAAAGGAACTGGTAGTTTATTCTAAGCCTTTTTGAAGGATTTTGCAAATGAGCCGCCATTTCTATAATTTCGTCAAAATAGTGAAATACTAAATTTTGAATAATTTATGCCTATGACATTTTTTGGTAAAATTAATAGTTTAGCTGCAAGGGCAAATTCTATTTGATCGAGATCGGTCGCATCTGCATTGATATGAAACTACATAGTAGGCAGGATTTGACAAATGATTTTTTGTGCTGTCACACTCGAAAACACCTGATTTCATCAGAGGTTGGAGAACCGCTATGGAACGTTGCCGCTCTAGTGCGGCAAAGTACAAATTACAAATTTCAAATAAAGTAAGATTATTAATTTGATTGTTTCTTGATAAGAAATATCAACCCGTTATTATATCTAATTCTAAAAACGATAAATTGAGAAAATTGTAAATAAAGTATAGCGATGACTGTAGTTCTATTTTAGTATGTTGGTACGGATGTGACATCTACAGTGTCATGAACAAATATAAGTCTGTCAGAATTTGAATTAGCTTTTAAACTTGACGTTTCGTCGAAGTGGTACCAACCTAACATTTCCTAAACAGAAATATAACCATTTTTTAATTATTTTTTTAAATACATATTTCTCAAAAAGTAACACAATAAACGTTGATGTCACTCCTGCCGAAAACTACATAGCACGACTCGGTCACATGCGACGGGGACGCTCCGCCTTCGGTGACGCGCCACATCACCGCTCGTCGCGCTATTCCGTACTTTCGGCACTTGTAACATAAATAACTATTACTCTAATGACAGTAGGTAGTGTGAAATTCTGATGCTTTGACAATACCTATTGTCAATAGTATCAAAATAGCTGTCAAATCCTGGCTAGCTAGTTTAATTTTAATGCAGACACGATTTATCTCAATCAAATAGATTCTCGTGCAGCTAAACTATTAATTTTATATATTATATGATAAAGTCATGTGCCTGGCCACATCAGATTTTTATTAGTTTTAATAAAGCTATGTTATGTTATACTACTGTTTATGAAAAATTTCTCAACATTATCACCTGATGAAAAAGTTTTAATAAGGTTGTTTCAACTACATACTACAAACAAAACAAAATACTCATTAATATATAGGAAAACATTTTATTTCTGATATTAATGGCGCTAAAATAAGTTGCTTTTGTAACATTTTGTTTACAAATCCAATAAAATACTAAGTAATAACAAATAATCGCATGAACGAATAAAATATAATATACATAGTTAAACTACCCATTGGATTATCAAATTGCAAAAAAACTACGTCTACTTAACTTAAAACCAACGGCCAAAAATGTTCCAAAAAGTATTGCTAACTCCAGTTTCGATTTGTCTGTACCAGCAGTAAGCCGATGACCAGCACTGCCCACTTTTTAAATCCAAAATAAATCCAAATTTACACACGCAACCGGGATGACATTCATGAGTTTCGACACAAGTTGCATTGTTATTCAGATAATTTCCATATCTACAAACGGCTGGACAAGTCGTTGGACATATATCGTATTGCTGCCCAATACCACATGGCCCAAAGAACACTAAAATACAGTTATGATTAACGTTAACACTATATTTAAACAACTGATTTAATTTTCTTACTTGCGTTAGAATCCAATAATAGGTAGGAGCACAATATTAGTAAAATCGTAAACATCTGTAAATTCAGAACCATTTTGATAGATCGTGAGCTGGGTCGTTATCGTATCTTAACTAAGTTCTTATTTTGGTTGAAGGGTATTTATGGCCACGCATTTTGGAGCTATTAATAATTATCTCGAGTAATTAAATTTCTAATTATATAGAACTACAATATGTGATGACAGAGTATTCTCGAAAAGCACTCCCAACTCGTAAAATTATTTATGATTTTAACAATTATTATCAATTCGGTTTACTTTACGACTGACTATTCACCCTGTGCAAGCACTTATTATTCATTAAAATTCATGCATTCCTCTGTAATATTTCACCAACTTGTATTTAGTATATGTGACGTGATCTGGAAGAAGGTATTTTCTGGGTAAAGAACATTTTGCGTTAGAGCAAGAAAAGCAATAAAAAGACAAAATTATTAAATTTTAGATTTAATCGGTTTCTATGAACCATAGTTAATCCATAGTTTAAGCTATACTGGGTGATTCAATTTCGAGGCTCACCATGCGGATCTCGCTTATTAGTGGAGATAGAGTCCACATGTTTTGGCAAAGTTTCGTATTTTTGTGCCGATCAATTACCTGAAAAGAAGTTTAAACTGTCATATCCGCAAAAAACTGAAATATGAAGATATCGGTTTTAATTTTTTATTTAAAACCAATCGTAGCTAGACGTTTGAAACTAAAACATTTTTAACAGACTTTTTAACAAGAAAAGCAGTGCTATTTTTTAATTTTA
Organism: Melinopterus prodromus; assembly: GCA_964023965.1. Taxonomy (NCBI): domain Eukaryota; kingdom Metazoa; phylum Arthropoda; class Insecta; order Coleoptera; family Scarabaeidae; genus Melinopterus; species Melinopterus prodromus. The sequence goes on from OZ030392.1 coordinate 28,430,480, forward strand.
AATAACATCAAAGATGGCAGCTTAACCATGGCTTACTTTTGTTTTTCTTATGGGCGCCACGTTGAATTTAGGCATTTTTTCGATAGTTTTTTGTCTTTTTTCATTTTCGCAATGTATAACATGTTAGCATTATTTTTTTAAACAATGGTGTAATAATCAAAAAACCTTCAGGTACTCAACTGGAGCTTGTTTACAGACCGCCGAACTCGTTGCCGAACTCGTCAACAAACTGCACTTGGATCAAGCGGCCCGCGCAGCGTTGAGTTTGCTATTTAGCCAAATAATCCTTAATTGTGGTTGATTGTGGATGTGAAATGCCGTTACCAATAACAAAACCCGTGATATGTTAAGGGTTTATTATTGTTCTCATAGAAATGCCCCTTCGTACAATATTCCTTACATTGCATTGGACAGAAATTTAGCGGAGAATGGATCGTTCAGTAAACCGCGCAATTCTTATAATCCTCATGGAAATGTTGAAAATGATCAAACAGATATTTTGGAAATGGTAAACGTTAGGTTACCATAATTTGCAATGCTTCAACTACTGATTTTTAGATAAATGATGATCCTCGTATTTCTACGCGGGAAGTAGCCTCTAAAGTGGAATTGCCGCAAGCAGAACGTCTGTGAAGTTAGCATCTCAAATGTTAGCATCTCATAAGTTGACTTCATATTTACTTGCATCCAGTATAGTTCTACAGTTCTACATACGTTTTAACAATAGTTCTGTTAATTTACCTATTTTAATGCGCTTTGAAAAAATGAGATGCCAACTTCGCAACGCATATGTTAGCATCTCACCGAATTCTGACAGTTCTGGGTTCCAAAAAATTACATACGATAGTTCTAGTGATGCAGAGTAAGATACAAAAGAGTTCTAGGCCCCACGAGTTCCTGAATAAGTATTAAAAATTATAAACAATTTTTTTTTCAAGAAATCGATGAGATGCTGATACTTAGAGGACAGTTCTGGGCTTCTAGAATTTATATATGATAGTTTTAGTGATGTAAAGTAAGATACAAAAGAGTTCTGGTTCCCACGAGTTCCTGAATAATTATTAAAAATTATAAACAATTATTTTTCAAGAAATCGATGAGATGCTGATACTTAGAGGACAGTTCTGGGCTTCTAGAATTTATATATGATAGTTTTAGTGATGTAAAGTAAGATACAAAAGAGTTCTGGGTCCCACGAGTTCCTGAATAATTATTAAAAATTATAAACAATTTTTTTTCAAGAAATCGATGAGATGCTGATACTTAGAAGACAGTTCTGGGTTCCCAGAATTTATACATGATAGTTTTAGTGATGTAAAGTAAGATACAAAAGAGTTCTGGGCCCCACGAGTTCCTGAATAATTATTAAAAATTATAAACAATTATTTTTCAAGAAATCGATGAGATGCTGATACTTAGAGGACAGTTCTGGGCTTCTAGAATTTATATATGATAGTTTTAGTGATGTAAAGTAAGATACAAAAGAGTTCTGGGTCCCACGAGTTCCTGAATAATTATTAAAAATTATAAACAATTTTTTTTCAAGAAATCGATGAGATGCTGATACTTAGAAGACAGTTCTGGGTTCCCAGAATTTATATATGATAGTTTTAGTGATGTAAAGTAAGATACAAAAGAGTTCTGGGCCCCACGAGTTCCTGAATAATTATTAAAAATTATAAACAATTATTTTTCAAGAAATCGATGAGATGCTGATACTTAGAGGACAGTTCTGGGCTTCTAGAATTTATATATGATAGTTTTAGTGATGTAAAGTAAGCTACAAAAGAGTTCTGGGTCCCACGAGTTCCTGAATAATTATTAAAAATTATAAACAATTTTTTTTCAAGAAATCGATGAGATGCTGATACTTAGAGGACAGTTCTGGGCTTCTAAAATTTATATAAGATAGTTTTAGTGATGCAGAGTAAGATACAAAAGAGTTCTGGGCCCCACGAGTTCTAATTATTAAAAATTATAAGCAATTTTTACACAATTATTTACAATTATAAACAAAGCGCATTTGAAAGAGCGATGCCATATATGAAAGTGCAGTCATTTTTCCGAAAAATACGTTTAGAGAAAAAGACACCTTCGGTACCCCTCATTTACAGGACAGCCATTTTCTTATTCAATTACTTGGCGGCGATACGCTGCCGCGTATCTTGATATCTTACATTCTGCGCTACCCAGAACCAACGGCGTGGACGTAGTAAGATTTTGGCTCCATTTTTTATTATTTTTTTTTCTAGTATGTTTTTCTTTTCTTTTTGTTATTTTTTTTTCGTTTTTGTCATTTTTTTGTCATGTATATTTTTAATTTCAATTTTTTTGTATCAAAGTAGTTAATTTCAAATCTTTTCATCCTATTTTCGCTTCATGTTTTTAACTTTTTGTTTGTTTTATTTTAATTTTTATTTTTTTTTGTTTCTTATTGTTTTTTTTTGTTTTTTTTTCGATTTTTGTAATTTTTTGTTGTATATATTTGGTATGTAAATAAAAGAAAATTCTTACATGCTTTTTTTCACTTTTGATGATTTTCTTCATTCCGTTTTTGTTTTTGTTACGAATTTTTGTTTTTTTTTGCATTTTTGTATCAATATCTATTCCAGTCTTTCATGGTTTGTATCCTGAGATACTGTATACAATGAGATGGGGTTGAACCTTTTTTCTTTTATTCACACTTTCCCGAGTGGGGCCTAAATCATTGTATTCGTGCCAATACATTCCGGATTTGGTATACGCGACGTAATGGCCTGGCGACCAGCTTATATTGCGGGTCTTATAAGCTGGTCGCCAGGCCATTACGTCGCGTATACCAAATCCGTATACACTCGATTTTCTATTTCGATATTAACCGCGATTGAGTCGAGAGTGTGGTGAATGTCATTCGTGGTCGTGTACGCAGGATCCGTTAATACAGTAGTATCAATGATCACATGTGGTCCATGTGTGACATCGTCTTCGATCCGTTCGTTACATTTTCGACATGTCCGTGATTTTATTTGCCCGTCATCTATCGCCTGCTGCATAAACCCGAATCCTTTGCACAGTATCAGATCCATTTATGCTCAAAGTGACGTTTTCGGTGGTGAAACGATATCCACATGGGCAGCTGACTTTGGTTTTATGGCTCGGAAGATCAACCAGAATGTACTGAGCTAAATGCACAACGTTGCACTCAGCATCCAAACTCTTTATTGTCCTCGTGGACTCTTCCAATCGGAAAAGCCCAATGTTGGACAATATCTCTGCTCTTCCTTTATATTGTGGCACCGCGATTTTCTTCTTACCCCTTAAAATTTGAAGCGCTAAGCGTGTGGTTTTGTTCGTCGATGCTTCTAGAGCCTGGCAATATATTGCATTTGATGCCATTGCAATCATAATCACTTGGAAAAGTGAATCAAATGCGCAAGTCCTCTTTATGTTCAGGCGAGTGCTTCCCTGAATCACAGGATTGCAAAATGAACCATTTTTAAATCCTGGGAGCTTCGATACCTTCGTATCTTTGATATATTCCCATTCCGGACATATATCTAAATACGAAGGTTTGGCTCTTTTCGGCGGGAGGTCTTTCGGCTCAGAGCGCGTGGGCGTTTCTTTTTCCGCTTTTCCACGCCAGTCTTCATACGTATTCCAGACACGGCATTCATTATCAGAACTCGATTGAATGTTATTGGAGCTTCCGAAGGAGTTTGTAGTGTTGTTTCCATCACTGATTTTATTCGGTATCGGTGTCGATGTAAACATTTTATGATCTTCCGAAAAAAAATTGCTCACACTGATCTGCAAATCCGTCCCGTCAACTTGCTTGTTGCATCCCATTTCCACGTCGGGCAAGTTGATCGTTTCCTGATCCATTTCAATGATCTGCGCCACGTCGCCTTCGCGAGAATGCTCGGTATCTTTTTCCGCTGACTGATGATCGGATGGTACTTCCAACACGCTAAGAGTCAAATTAGAGTTACTATATTTTCGGATATCAGGAATGTTAACCTTATGCTTCTCGTTCGTGACCTTCTCGGATGATTTTTGTCTTTCATCCTTTGACGGAAGATCTGCTTGATTGGATGCCAGTTTAACTTTGCCGCTGAGATGTTTCAAATGTTGGAGGACAAATTTGTCGATGCGCATTGGCAATTTAATGTCAAATGCACGGCGTTTTAAATCGGCAAACTCGGATTCGACTGACGAGGATGTAGCTATTATCGAACCTCTTTCGAAATGGCATCGCATAATACCGGTCCAAAGCGGCAAAATCGGCATTAATTGTTTTTTCAGGCAACGAGCAAACCCGGGATTGAAACACGCGTTTATGATACTTCCGTCTTTCGAACGGTTGCCCAGATTTTCAGCATGACAAAATTTCGAATTGGTCCATTTTTTCCAGTCGGACTCAGTTCCAATGTCCTCTCCCTCATCGTTGTTCATGTCAACATCATCGTCGTCGTTAGCCTCAATATTCCTGAAAGGCACTCCTTGAATAGTTTTATTGAGGACTTCGATATGCTTTTGAGCTGGGATCGGCACTCCGTCGTTGTTGCTTCCGATTGTCTCGCTCAAAGACACAACCAGCAGAGATTCGACGAAGCATTCCAAAAACCTGAAATCGTAAATCTGGTAGGCTTGGCCGATGCAACGTAAAAAAAATTGTTTTGATGCTTTCATTTTGTTGGCAAAACATTTCCACTTGGACACCATGGCGATAAAATGGCTGACATCGAGCCGTACGTACGATGCCGGTAGCACAAGCGAACCCTTAAAAATGACGTCATAGCATTTTTGCAGGTAATTTTGCATGTCTTCGCATTTACCAAAAACTTCTGCAACAGCATTCACCAGAGCACGTCCGAAGTCACACACGACAATTGGAGGCCGAGGTGCACGGTTCGCCAAAATGGTTCTCAAGAACTGCGCTATTTGCAATGATCTTTGGTCGGCTGAGACCATTTGGAAAACTGGCACACTACCTTCGTCAGTTACGATCATGCATTGGTAGAGAAACACATGAGCTTCGTTCTTGGATTGCCGAGTTGCTATACCCCCTGTTGCATCGATAACCAAAACAGCACTCGAGTTGTTTTTGCACCGTGACGCGTATAATTGTTGCTGTTCCGGCAGCCAATAAATGCAGTGAAATTTGTATAAAGAAATGCTATGGATCGAACCCGAGAACTCACCATTAATGCGTTGTTCGAGAAGGTTCAACGGCGGCTCCGCGAATTCCAACCCAAGCGTCTTCAGCATTTGCTGCTCCTTTGCTTTGCGTAGGGTAGCTGCATTCGGAATGATACGCGGATTTTTCCCTCCAAATTTCTTCAATTTATTTGCCTGTTCGCGCTGAAAAGTGACGGCATCTTTTCGCTGTTGAATCAATTGTAAGGCTACTTTTTCGCGGCGTTTACCCCTCAGCTGTCGTTTTCTTATGCCAGTGTGCAAGTGCAGACAAATGTTTTCGATGTGACACGAAAATGCCACATCGGTGTCTGGTGGAGGTGCATTATTTAACCGACCAGATATTTTTGCTTTGCACTCAGTGCAGTAATCGAAAAATTGAGCATACGCTGCTGCATTCGCGGATGGAGTGACCAAATTATTTTTAAACGAAAATACGCATTCCACCGATTTGTGTTGCTGGCATATTCGCTCAGCAATGATATCTGCCCATCCTTCCTGCAGCTTCCAATAAATTCGCCCAGATAATTTTTTTTTTTTTGGTCGAATTTCTAGCCATTTTTCAGCTGACAAAATCAATTTGATTTCTATTGAATGCGCTTTTCTACTATTGTTGCAACCTGAAGCGACAATCGAGCTATTATCCACAGTACTACTACTGTCTTCAGACTTCTTATCACCTACTGACTCCAGTTCATGCATCTGAGCAACGAGTACTTTGTATCCATTGCGATTTTCATTAATAATCGTATAGACATGACGTGGTTCGATATACGAGCCACGTAGTGCCATGCGATTTGAAATAAGTCGATACACGGGATGCGATGGTGGCAAGGCTTTGCCCGTGGAGTCAAGGGATCGGCAGTCATTTTGCATTACAATTTCTTGCAATGCTTTTTTATCATAGACCATTGCAATGTTTACGGAACTATTCGGCGAAATTAGGCTCGAGAGACAAGATTGATAGGTGGAACTCGCAAGTCTTAAAACTCAATCGCCGATACTCCTTGAACAGGATACAGGAATTCCCGCAAACGAAAATAGATCGATGCAGTCGATCGCGTGATGTAGGAGAGAACGCTATATACGAGGGTCTACCCGTGGCCTGTGTATACCATCGGCGCGGTGGAACCTAGGCAAGCAGCACCGATGCCTACCGTACGGATTTATCCGTAGTGCTACGGATTTTGCAAGGTCTGCTCGGAAATACGGATAACGTTCAGAATCTACGGATTTTCTTATATAAACTACAAAACAAATTTTTTTTCCAATTGCACTATCTATTATTTTATTTACTGGAGACGATATAGTCGCGGTATATAGATATAGATATATGTCTGCATTGAGTAATATGTTATGGAAAAATAGAAGTTGCACGGAAGATTGGTTTTCTTAGACCATATAAGCTCTATGCTACATTCCATCACAATCAAATCTATGATTGGCTATTAGGGTGGTCTTTATTCTGCTTTTTTTCTGTCTGACCCTCTCAATTTGTTCCATTATATCCATAATTAATTCCTGTGAAATTTGAGCTCGATCGAAATATACAGGTCGCTCAAAGGGCTCAAAATCGAAAATAAGTTCAATTTAATAATATTAAAAAAATTAAAATAGATATCTGAGAATTTCACATATTTCCAAGTACTTAATTTGTTAAAAATAAAATAATCTAAGATCAGTGACCATTCTGGCCAACGAAGAACAAAATGAAAACAGTTTCTGGAATGCTTTTTTTCCGTACAATCTGAATCTGAATGCGAAAATTCCAAATTGTGTGTGGTTTTTGAGAGAAAATATGCATTTTTTAATTTTTTGCAGTACTTCTTACCTCAAAAACTAGGCATTTCTGCATTCAGATTCAGATTGCTCGGAAGGAAGCATACCACAAACTGTTTTCATTTGTCCGATGTTGTTCTTTCTTGGCCAGGATGGTTACTGAGTTTAGATTATTGTATTTTTAACCAATTACGTACTTAAATATGTGAAATCTAGGCTCAAAATTCAATGAATCATTTTTATATATTTTTTTAGATTAAGCTAATTTATTGTGGTAAAGAAAATAATTTTTTTTAAATATTATTAATTTGAACTTATTCTCGATATTGGGCCCCTTGAGCGACCTGCAAATATGTTCCGATCAATCTCAAATTTCACAGGAATTAATTATGGATATAAACGAACAAATTGAGAGGGTCAAACAAAAAAGAAGCAAATCAGTTTGATTCTATTTTTTGGGTTGTGTATTTAACTTTGCTGTAGTAGTCGTCCCGATCACGATGGTATTTCAGCTACAACTATTACGTTAATAAATGGAAATCTAAGAATATGAAGTTGATATTGCTGCTTTTTAAAAGTTTCCTGAAAGAAAAAAAAATAGACTTCGTGCTCTAGAAATGTCATGCATTACGTGTTTACGATTTATGTAAATCGATAAATCGGCATGGTGGATTGACTAACTATTAATTAAATAGCGGCTAATTTTTCATACTTTTTATTAGGTATCTCTGTTGTGATACTTATTTCATCCTGTAAACCCAGAACTGTCTTCTAAGTATCAGCATCTCATCGGTTTCTTAAAAAAAAATTGTTTATAATTTTTAATAATTATTCAGGAACTCGTGGGGCCCAGAACTCTTTTGTATCTTACTTTGTATCACTAAAACTATAATATATAAATTCTAGAAGCCCAGAACTGTCCTCTAAGTATCAGCATCTCATCAATTTCTTGAAAAAAAATTGTTTATAATTTTTAATAATTATTCAGGAACTCGTGGGGCCCAGAACTCTTTTGTATCTTACTTTGTATCACTAAAACTATCATATATAAATTCTGGGAACCCAGAACTGTCTTCTAAGTATCAGCATCTCATCGATTTCTTGAAAAAAAATTGTTTATAATTTTTAATAATTATTCAGGAACTCGTGGGGCCCAGAACTCTTTTGTATCTTACTTTACATCACTAAAACTATCATATATAAATTCTGGGAACCCAGAACTGTCTTCTAAGTATCAGCATCTCATCGATTTCTTGAAAAAAAATTGTTTATATTTTTTAATAATTATTCAGGAACTCGTGGGACCCAGAACTCTTTTGTATCTTACTTTACATCACTAAAACTATCATATATAAATTCTAGAAGCCCAGAACTGTCCTCTAAGTATCAGCATCTCATCGATTTCTTGAAAAATAATTGTTTATAATTTTTAATAATTATTCAGGAACTCGTGGGGCCCAGAACTCTTTTGTATCTTACTTTGTATCACTAAAACTATCATATATAAATTCTAGAAGCCCAGAACTGTCCTCTAAGTATCAGCATCTCATCGATTTCTTGAAAAAAAAATTGTTTATAATTTTTAATACTTATTCAGGAACTCGTGGGGCCTAGAACTCTTTTGTATCTTACTCTGCATCACTAGAACTATCGTATGTAATTTTTTGGAACCCAGAACTGTCAGAATTCGGTGAGATGCTAACATATGCGTTGCGAAGTTGGCATCTCATTTTTTCAAAGCGCATTAAAATAGGTAAATTAACAGAACTATTGTTAAAACCTATGTAGAACTGTAGAACTATACTGGATGCAAGTAAATATGAAGTCAACTTATGAGATGCTAACATTTGAGATGCTAACTTCACAGACGTGCAAGAAGATGTATTGAGAGCATTACGTTTTAAAAAATAATGTTAAGTTGTTATACATTGCGGAAATGAGAAAAGACACAAATATCGAAAAATGCCAAAATTCAACAAGGTGCCCAGAAGAAAAACAAAAGTTGGCCATGGTTACGCCGCCATCTTTGATGTTATTTCAAATTAAAAAAATGACACTGCATTCTTTGTTAAAAAGTAAGTAAGAATGTTTTTGTTTCAAATGTTTAGCTACGTTTAGTTTTGAGTAAAAAATTAAAAACGATATTTTAATAATTCAGTTTTTTGCGGATATCTTCGAAATAAAAAATTATTACTTGAATTTCTTTTCAGATAATTGATCAACACAGAAATACGAAACTTTGCCAAATTTAATCTATCTATCTCCACTAATAAGCGAGATCCCCATGGTGTCTCGAAATTGAATCACCCGGTATGAGGACAATTAGGCCAGTCAATCTAGCGAGCTTTATGTATGTAAACCCAGAAATAATTTCGTAACGCATAAAAAATACTGCAGAGCTCAAAGAGTATAAAAAAGGAAAATTTTTGTTTTTTCCAACATTACATCAAAAACTACCAATAATAGGAAGGGGTCATCACAAAATTGCGTGCAGTTTGAAAATTCATTCTTGTCAATGTTTGATGATGCAATCTCAATCGATATGGTACTAGCTTGAAATATTTTATTCCGTTCGTCTATCGATGCTAATATTTTACACCATAGTGTTAGTAAACAGTATAGCTTTAAAGCTTAAACTTGAACTTGATGATCTGCGAGATGAGAGGCAAGGGTTACCCCTTTCTGCCCCGACTGGATGCGATGGATGCGCAAACGTGAGCGCGCATTTGGATGTTGAGTTTAGGTCGTAACTAGGGATTGGTTGGAAATGCTGTTGGTGAAGATTTGGAGACTGGTTTGAAATTCTTGAATGAGCTTTTGGAGAAGGACTTGTATGTGGGTAGGATTTGGGTATGCGTTGGTTGATTGTGGCGGGCGTTGACTGGTAATTTGTGCGAAGGAGTAAGCGTGACCGTCTTGGTGGGCGGGGCTTGTGGATATCGTCTTTGCGGATAGAGAGGGCGTGGCCTGAGCGTGTCGGGAAAATCTGGATGAGGAAACTTGTCTGGAGAGTTCCTCTGGCGATGAGACTGGTCGGCGTCGTCTTGGGAAATTTGGACATCCTTTAAAATTGGCTCGATGGGCACCGTGGCATGTTGCGCACTTTGCAGGCTCATCCAGGTTGCTGCATTTAGATACGTGGTGGTCCTTGCTGCAATGGAGGCATCTTTGGGTCCCGTAACAGTTCATGGAGGCGTGTCCATAAAGGAGGCAGCGGTGGCACTGCCCTGGTGATGGTGGTCGTTTTAGCTCCTCCATGCTGACTTTGACGCCGCATAGGTTGGAGACGTTGTATATGTCCTGTTGGTCTCGTGAAAGCGAGACCAAAACGAGTGGCATTTCAGCTTTTGTTCTGCGATGAATCATGCGAATGACCTTGCTGGGTTTGAACCCCTGGGATCGGAGGTCTTCTTCCACGTCCTCCACCGGGAGATCCAGGTAGGCTCCGCGTATTACTACCTGGAGCTCTCTCTCCCCGTAGGGGGTGAAGGTGTGGTGCTGGATGTTGTTGGTGTGTAGGTGACGTAAGGTTGCGTTGAAGTCTTCGATGGTGGGTGTGTGGACTTTGATACCTTGGCTTGTGCTGTAGGCGGAGCTGACTGAGGTATTAAGTTTGGTGAGGGCGCCACGGACGTTGCGCCATTCGGATTTATCTCTGATCACAATCGGTGGAATGTTGTCGGTAATGGGCTGTGGCACCATTGGTGGTAATGAGGAGAGGACGGGTGTGGCATTTTTTGTTATAGGAGTTGGTTTACAGACGGACGTTGGTTGCTCGGAAAGGGCAGACGTTTCGGAAGGAGTCTCATCTGACGAGTTTGGGAATAAGCGCTTTACAGCGCTGACTGTGGCGTCGTATCGGTGAACGTTTAGTGGTCTTCGTTCCCTGGCAAGCTTGGACGGTGTAGATGCTAGGTCGTGGTAGTCGGCAATTTGCTTTAAAACTTTGTGGAGGATTCCTCGCAGCTCCGTACACTCCTGCTTAGAGGCGCAGTATATCGCTGCATAGTTCTTCAACTCCATTTCAACGAATTGCGGCGTGAGGTAATACTTTGCTTCAGTCATCCTGGGAGCAGTCTCGGGATTGGTCGGGAAAATATGTGCAGGGGCGTGGCTTCGAAATAATAAGGAATTCTTAGAATAGTTGAAATAATGGAAAAGTAAAAGGGACTCGAAATGAAATAAAACTTGATGGTGGAGGAAATAAAAGGAAAATAAAAGGTAGATTCTGTCGGTGGCTGGTACGTAGGCTTGGCAGATGCCGTCAAGACGCACCGCGGTCGCTTGTGCTGTTGTTGTAGGACCAGTCGCGAGTGACTGGCCGTGCCAACAAGGCCAGAGCGCTGGGCAGGTCTCGCTGTAGACAATCGGCTTGAGCGGAGTACACGTCTGGTCGCTGCGGAGGTCTGCTCGTGACTGTGTTAAAGCTTAAAAAACGTTGGTCGGCCCATTTGTATTGCCATGCTGCCGGGCCCTTTCAGTGCCGGGCCCATGACTACAGTCACAGCTATCACCCCTTCTCGGCGGCCCTGCCTACTTACAAAAATTCTGATCGGTATCATGATTTTTTACTGTAAAGAGTGTCCGTTTTTTTTGCGAGTATGATTGGAGATTTTGTTTATTTTCAAATATAGTTAGAACAGTTGAATTGGGGAAAAGATCCGCATTTTCATGCTTATCAATTTACTCTAAAATTATTTCTAAAATAGAAAAGTTATCAAGAAATCAATGAAAAACTGAAAGTTTCAATTTTCGTTCCTAATATTCAACTCAGTATGTAATGCCGTAATGGGTTAGACATTCGTAAACCAACCCTGCTTCGACACGTTTCTAGAAAGTATTTGATTTTTCAGTCAGATTAAGGTAACTCTCAAAGTAACAAACCCTTAAAAATGAAATTTTTGAATGACATTGTGATATAATAATACAGAAAACTAAAAAAGGCAAATTTTCAGATGGTAAAATTTCATTTCAGTTAATTAATAAACATACAAATTTGGGTTTGTCCGTTTTTATTCGTTTTTCTATCTCATGAAATAAACGAGATCATCCACACTCAAAATGAACATCCTTTTTTTTTTAAATATAACTCTAGTTCACAAAGTATTTTATTTCAAATAGTTTTTACAGTCAAATTAATAGATTAATATAATAAATTAATATATTTGATTAATTCCCTGGTGAAGATTATTTGGCATTTCGAAATTCAGCCCTCGTCATCAGAGGATAGGAGATCTTGTGGTAGTCTTTTTGTCAGTCGTACATGGACCCTTTGTTTCCGAGTTCATGTTCCGCTGCACTGGTGCATTGATGGAGGTTGGAGTAGATTTTTTTTGTTGTTCTGTAAATAAAGCCTGCGATCGTCTCCACGTTGAGCTCTCTTCTTATTTGCTCGTTACAAACCATGGCGCGTCTTTAGCTATTCTTAGCAGTTTATTTTCCAGAGCTTCAATTTCTCAGATTAGTTTTTGATGTAGGTACTACTTTATTCGGAACAGGCATAAGTATTAAGTACGTAAGTAACGATTTGATGATTGCTTTATAAAGTAAAACAGTGCATTTACATCGTAGTGTGGATTTTTTGTTTATTAGGTTAGGGGATACAGTTCTCTTAGTCGGTGGTAACTTATAATTTTACTTTGGTGTTAAGACGTAAACTCCAGATTAGACGCTGGTCAAGATGTATATATGTATGATTCGTATAGTATCTGGGTTTCGGATTTTCCTCAGTGTGACGATGTTGGTATCACACTTGTTCGCATTCAGGTGTACACATCATTTGGATACCCATTGAGTTATTCTATCGACTACGGTTTAAAGCCGTTCGATTGATTCTTCAAGATCTTCTTTCTGCGTGGCGATGATCATTTCGTCAGCAAACATGCTAATTGTTTCTCCATCTTTTATCGGGATATCGTGCATGAAGATATTATAGAGGATGGGTGATAGGATACTTCCCTGTGGGACACCAGCTTTAATTTTTCTCCTTTATGATGCATATCTATTGATTCGTACCAAAAAATTACAATTTTGGAGGAATGAGAAGATAATGTTCAGGAGATAGTCAGGTAAGCCCAAGCCCATGTTATTTAATTTAGATTTCAGTTCTTCAATCAATACCGTGTCGAAGGCTTGGGCTATGTCAAGGAAGCTACTACAGCTAGCTCACTACAACACGTCGAAAAGCGAAATGGATATTTGGGATACTGCTTGATTCGTCAATTTTTTCCTGGAGACGATGCTAAATAATCTTTTTAAACACTTTTGCTAATGTTGGTTGTAAACTGATGGGTTTGTAGCTTGGATGGTCATTTTTCCTTTTCCGGATTTTACAAACATGCGCACCTCTGCTTTTTTCCAAGGATTTTCGAAATACCGGTAGTGAAATGGGGAGTAATTCGGCGGTAATCTCGTCTTCAGTTAGGCAGATAGGTATTTTACGTAGTACTGGTCTTTTGATGGAGTCTTGGAAGGTGTGGTACTCTATTTTGTTTTCTGTGTAATATTTTGTTAAGTCTCGGTAATCTTCTGAGGTTGAAAGGTTGATTCTTAAGTCTTTATTCTTATATGAAGTTGAAAAGTTTTTAATGTTTGGTGATGTAATGTCTTTTACGATTATGTGACGGTTGGTTGCATCATCTCAAACTGACAAAAGCTTAAAAATTTATTATTTGAATGACATTGTGATATAATAATACACAAAACTAAAAGAAAGGTGGATACAATTTCATTTCAGATAATTAATAAACATGCAAATTTGCTTTTCTCCGGTTTTAACAGTTTTTCTAACTCATGAAATAAACGAGATCATTCACACTAAGTACCCGATTTATTTTTCAGGCCCATACTAATGGCCGTATATTGACTCTTTTATATGTAGCCAAAGTATCTTACATTTCTTTTTTAGTACCCTGTGTTTTCTTATCAACTAATTTTTGTAATCATTTTTTCACGAGAATAGATGTGTCTTATATAAATTAATTATCTTAAAAAGATAATGTGGACTTACTAGGCCATTTGATAGTTGTTATTGGAACACGTTGTTAAAGTACTAAAATAATATATCTATCAGATTGTTGAGATAAAAGAGTTTTATCCTTTAAAAGATGATATTTGTTTAGCTTAAGTTGAGCTGAATGATTAGGCTTTGCTAATATTTGTTTATCTTCTGAAAGGTTATAAGTTAGCCTATACATGATAATTTATTATTTAGTACTTATATTAATTGGTAATTATTTGAGCTGAAACCTTTTGGAAATGTTTGATTACATTTTTGAGCGTTTTTAACACAAAAGGAGAAGAAATACGTGTTAGTAACTTGATTATTGTTGAATGTCTACCCCCTTTAAATTTCGGCAAATTATTAATTGTCGAATGGAAGTTTGAATGGGATGCTGACATCAAGTTTATCGTTGAGGACAGTGGTTCTGGAGACTTGCTTGGAGAGCAAAGCTACATAGTCAGGATTGGCGAAATACTTTATTTGTTGTAGATATTAATTCGGATATTGAGCTAGTGATGAAGATGATAAATAAGCTTATAGTTGTATATTCCTGAGTAACTTGACTCACTTGTTACTGTGAGATCAGTCATTGCTCAATTCCCGTGTTGTCTGCTGTTCTTGCTGGACAAAATTACTAAAGTACTTGTTTCGAAACTATCTTTCATCTACCATATTCGATAACGATAAAGTTAAATTCAGGCTATTTTACTATTACGGAAACCGGACTAAACCCCCGAATGACTTGTTTGTCACCCCTGCTGTATTGTATTTGATTTTCTGTTTCTTTATTCTATTACTTTATTCCTTTATTTAATAGATTCAGGCAGTATTTTTTGAGTTTTTTTTGTTGTTGTTCCGTTGGTGTCGCCACCCCTAAATTTTGCCGCAGTAGGTAGTCTACCTTGCCTACCGGCTAGGGCCGGCCCTGCCTTGAATTTTTTAACCCTTGTCCTGTGATCTTGATTTTTAGACCTGGTGAGTGGTAACCCTAACTAAACTAATAGTGATTCGACCATACTAATTAATTTTGTAGTGACACTGTATTTATTATTACGAATATAATTAATCAAGTATTCTGCTTACTTGGCTTACTAGTGAGGAGTAGCATAGGCCTTGATCAAAGATAACTTTTTTTTTAATGGATTGAAAAAAAAAGAAAAATTATTGTATATCTGTCGACATCTGACATTCTACATGGTTTTTAACGCAGATTTATCCTGTCCTATTTGATTCGATTCTAATTGAACATCAGATCAACCAGAAATGGCTAATCTCAGAAATTCTAATCGCTACGTCAGGAGGACCAGACGACGAAAATTATCACCTTACGTTAACTTCATCAAGCAGTTTCGCAACGCACCAGAATTCAGAATGAATAAAGGACAACACTTCTTGGCAGCAGCAGCAGACTCATGGAGGAGATTATCAACTGCCGAGAAGTCCTCATACAAGTACAAAGCAGGTGCGTTTTCATCAAACAAGAGACTTTTCTCCAGTACTTCTCAGAAACTGCAAGAATTTAAGAACCCTTTAGTGCTCGGTGAGAGTTCAATGATATGCAACTTTGGCCAACAGTAACAAGTTTTCGCTGTCTGTTGTTTATTTTTATTATTTATACAGCACAAAATATAACTCATCATTTTTGAATTGTCAAAAATACCCAACAGTAAATTTCTGTCCCATGTACTATGCCATCCTGTATTTAATACTTTTGTATTTTGAAATACAAAAATAAATGATTATACAACAGTTTTTGTTTTTGCTTTTGTTATCAATTAGATCATCTGAATGTTAGGTCAAATGAACACACGTTAACCAACATGTTTACCTTTTTGGAATTAGCGTGTTGATGTGGTTCAAAATAAAGACTTAGGACTTAAGATTTATATTATGAAATGGTAGACTACACACGGAATAAGAAAATGTAAAATGTCCAGTAATGTAACCATAGGTAAAAGCATTAATAAGATATGCCCAGAGAAGCAAGGTTTGTGTACATAACCTCACTCTAGTATTTATGTAGCCCAAAATGTGTTAATTACAATTTACAATTTACCTTAGTAAGTGTCGAGAATGGGAAAAGGAGAGACGGGACAGGCTTAGCAATTCGTTTTCTAACCTTGGGAAGAAACTGCCATGTTATCAACCGTCAGTGAATCTAAGCAAAATTGAAATTCTCCATAAAGCGGCAAATTACATAGAGGAACTTGAGGTGCAAATTAAGGAGTTTGTAGACAAAAATGCAACGAAAATAAGTTGTAAGTACCACTTAGATATTATCTTAACCTATTTGGTGTAATTTACATATTTCAGGTGACAAAATTAAGAAATTACGTGACCAAATAAAGAAGCTTTTAATACGCAATGAGCAGCTTTGCAACTTACTTAAAGATGCTGGAATTAGATTTCCGTCGGAGTGTGGTAGCATTAAGTTTAAATCACCAAAGAAATGGGCAAACAAGATTTCCCCGGAACAAGCAAAAATCCTTGCCGATAAAGAAGCCCAAAGTACACGACTTTAACGTATTCTGATTTTATTCTTATTAATTGGTACTATTATAGAGGAAAATCAGTCAAAACCGCAAAAGAAAATTGAAAAACCGAAAAAGCTGAAGTCTCTAACGCCCAAACAAAAAGCTTCTGTAAAAAGGAAAGAGCGGAAAAAGATTATTCAGAGTGCTTTCCGATTGAATATCGCCCAAACAAATTTATTAGGTATTACTAACTCGCAGTCGTGCTTTATTATCACCAATACTACATGTGCTCAGAGTAATATTTCCAAAGCGACAACAGGTTTGTGAAATAACATATTTATATAAAGTGGCCAAAAAGATAGTAAAAGTTGTTAAGTATAATTATGGTACAATGAGCCAAGTAAATAAGAAGTATTAAATACCGTAAACAGTTTACTTAATAGTTATTTATTATACAAGGGAAAAAGTATTAGATTAATTAGATAAAAACTAAGAATCCATGATTTATTGTCATGCTATATTATACGCCTCATTTAAAATGTTACATCAATTCTAAATGTTGTTCTCTCAGGAGCGGAATTAAATCGGCAAATATTTAACGATTCAGCCATATCGCCAAAAATTCAGTTGGGTTGGGTTGGTGGTGCCGGCCGGTGTTTTTTAAATTGAAGAGTTGGCAAAAGTACGACCGATCTCGATGATCATGCAGCTAAATTATTGATTGTACCAAAAAATTTCATAGTTATAAATTATTCAGAATTACCTCTAATTTAATTTATTATTTAACTATTTCGACGAAATTCCAGACATGGCGGCTTATTTCCAAAATCTTTAAAAAATGCTGACTAAACCTCCAGTTCCGTTGAACCCTTTTCAACAGGAAGCCGTTCAGGTTTAAGTTTGGTCATGAAACTTCTAAATATAAAGCTTTGTCCCGATACCTTCAGTAGTTTCTCCGGAATCGTCGCCACAAAAAATGGGTACACTTGTACATATTATACACACACACACACATACAGAAATTTTTCTGTACCTTGGTCAAAAATGTTCAGCGGACCAAAAAAGACCTATATCCGCTAAAATCTTAAAAAAAAATTCGGCGCGATTATAATACTTTATCATACTGCGTATGATAAAGTAGAAACAACTGAACCGATTTTACCCATTCATGAACTTGTCCTTACTTTTTAAGATATAAGCTTGTATACTAAATTTCAGATCAATTACTTCTTGGAAAATTACCGCAGTTATTGTGTACACACTACACAGACGGACATAACTACATCGATTCAGTTTTAAATTCTGATCAAATCCATATATATATATATAAGTCTATATCTGCCACGCCTCCTTACGGGTGTTACAAATGTTCTATCAAACTCAATATACCGTCGCCACATTAAATATCGGGGGTATAAAAATGTCACATCGTTGGCTAAGAGTGCTAAGCTGCTAACTTCATAAAACGACATTTTACTGGAGGGAATATAAACTGTCTAGTAGTATCTACACTTTTAAATGTGTACGCTGGAGATAGCAGGTTTACGCATCGTAGAATTAAACGTTTTGATGATTAATATGGAGTGCGCTGTTTTGCTGGCTAGTACAGCAGAATTTGTAGATGTAACGGACATTGAAAAGTCAAAATCACGAAAAAGTAGAGTTAGCAGGTTATTACTGTTAACCGACGACATGTGAATTGTAAAGGGTATAGTCCAACACCTAACAGTACATGCTAGACATTTAGATTAAAAATATTGTATTTAAATAAATATTGTATATTATATAATAGTTTGACAACCACAGTGTTTAATAAAAAGTGGAAAAACCTTCTTTTGTGTAGAATTTTATGATATAATTTTCTAC
The DNA here is from genome assembly GCA_964023965.1 of Melinopterus prodromus. NCBI lineage: Eukaryota > Metazoa > Arthropoda > Insecta > Coleoptera > Scarabaeidae > Melinopterus > Melinopterus prodromus. The sequence goes on from OZ030392.1 coordinate 28,448,777, forward strand.
AGAAAACAATATTAAATCTTTCAGTCTTTTTGGCCATTACTGTTATATTTTTGCTAAAAGTATCAATGATACAAATGATTTTTATTTCTAGTATTGACGAATTCAAGAGTATTTTCAACTCCGCTTGTGGCATCTAGCATAAAGCAATCAGGAACACTTTTTATGGCAAACACAAATATATTACCAGTGATCCATCAACCAATTGTGCCAACAGCAACTCTTCTTACAAACTCTAATCCAGTATTGGTAAATTCTGGCTTAGCAAATAGTAATCTACCTACAATTTTAACAAATACACCAATTATTGTTAAGAACAGCAGCAATGTAATACAACATATTCAATCGAGTGCTAAGGCCACAAGTTCCTCTCCATCAGCAATTACGACGACAAGCAAAACTACCACTGTGATAGTGACACCTACAACTCAACTGTCATCCACTTCAAAGCCACCCACAAAAATATTACCTCTTTTAAGGCCAAAAGCGTATACTTGTACTACGCAAATAAATAAGGTTCCAATACCGGCTTTAAGCTCCGAATATAATAAAACATTATTGTATGCAGCTAACTTAAATAAATCTACTAAAGTTTGTGTTAGTAAGAAGAAAGACAAACTTGGAAGTGGAAAAAAAGATAAGAAAGGAATTGTTATTACTCAGAATATCGTTTTGAGTAAAGCAAAAGTGGATAAAAATGAGGAGTTAGCCAAATCAGATGAAGAAAACGTAAATCAAAATGAGGAGAAGAATAATTTGGAGGTGTTGGAACCAGCGGAAAAGAAACTTAAATTAGATGAAAATGTTGATACGTCTAAGAAAGGAAATAATACTTTAACATATTCAATTGATGCTTTGTGTAACGAGCCTTCGGAAACTAATAATATAAGTACAGAAGAGGTTAATAATAAAGAAATAAAAGAAACAGTAATAGAACAAAATAAAGAGATCTTTCTGGAAATTGCACCAGAGAATAAAGATGATAAAGAAGAGAATTGTGATTCTGCAAAAATTGACAATAGTTCCCCTATTGCAAAAGAGATAGAAAGTGACAGAAAGCTTCCAACTGAAAGTATAGAAGCCAAACCACAAAAAGAATCCACCACAGACAATTCAACCCAGAAGCAAGACACAAAACCGATGGATATACCGGAACCTCTTCACTCCGAACTCTCAAATGATATATTCGCTTCTCTGTCGCATGTAGCCGCAGGAGGGCAGAACCCTGAATCTACATCACCGACGGCTGCGTTCCTGCTAGCATTCCCATTGGTGTCATCATTGAACTCCCTTAAAGTAACAGAGGTTATCGAAGATGAAGCAACCGAAAGCCAACATGGCACGCCAACTTTACTCCAAATCGGCACTATGGATACTACTAAAACAACGCAATCGCTTACTGATAATCTCACGCCAAATTTGCTAAATCTGGATAATTTTTCGTTTTTCTCAAAGGAATTTTATCCTAGCTTTGATAGTATAACAACCACTGTGGAGAATACGAGTTTTGTTTGTCATACAGTCACTAGCACTTTATCGAGTCTACCAACTGCAGTAGCTGTAGCTTCTAATACTAGTGATAACAATGTTAGTTCACTTATTAATGGTACTAGTACAACAGAAGCAACTAAAAGTAATAATGATAATAAGTATGAGTTTTTACCAAAGTTACAGAAAACAGCAACAACAACATCCCAAGTTTACTCTGTTGCTAAAAGTGAAACAATAACTTACACAACTTCGGCAATAAATAAAGACACTCCTAAACCAGTGAATAAAGAGAAGAATTATGATCTTCAACAGACTAATTATGTTGCATCCAGTTATAACTTGCCGTATAGTCAGCCATTCTTCGCAAAAACCGATACTATATCTACAACTACCATCGCAAATACAGCTGAAAAATTGGGTGAGAAACCAAAAGACAAAAAACCATGCTATTATGCATATTCAGTACCCACAACAAGCACTGTTACGCAGTATAATACGTTTAACCCGTTTACTGATATCCCGATTAAACCAACCACTACGTCTTACATAACTCCAAAACCTATCAACGATATGTTGTATACAAATAACACAAATTATAGTTATAGCTATTCGGATAATTTCAACACTAATTATTCGAAACCTTCTGCTAAAAATGATAAGATTTATTATGGCTTGAATTACGAAAATTACGATTATAAGAATTATGATAATCGAAATCAACAGTATTGTTATAATGCAAATCAAAATCAAAAGAATGCCAGTGCGACGGCAAAGAACAATACTAATGCAAATGTGAGACCTCCCGTAAACTGGATGACCACTCCTGATATACGTCAGCAAGATTTTGCTGTTCCTCCGATTCCCAAAGATATGGATTTTCCCTACTCTTCAAATTCTTTCGCTGCAACTTCTCAAGCTACTTATTTCAACACAAACGCATCTCTTTACTCAAGCACAGATTTTCACAATACACCATTCCCTACAGTTCCTCCAAACACATTCCAAAGGAACGACGTAGAAGAAAACCAATTCTCTTGGTCCCCTTCAAAGCTACCGCAATTATTGGACCAGCAACATAGTTTGGTTGCCACCACTTTGCCTACGCTAGTAGGTGACCTTGCGTTAGGCACTAATCAATCGATATTCAATGATCAAAAACCAGAGAAGAGGCCTAAAGACGCACCCCGTAGGAACAAAGTCCAGAATTTTGATGCCCACAACAGTTTTCTGTCAGTTAGTCAACTTGTCGACCATAATAAGACTGACGGGGTTCCATCCAGGGTTTCAAATAGGCGATCAAGTGGAAATCGTTCGTCAAAGCAAACAACTTCTACAAAACCCACAAAGAAAGTTGGTAAATCTGAATTACCCAAAGAAATTCCAAATTATCCGAAAGACGTTTGGAACGAGAAAAATTTAAAATACGACTATCAGCATAACAACTGGAATAATAAGAATAGAAGCATGAAGAATCCTTCGAGTAATTATTCCGCAGAAGCGTTGATTGGCCATCAAAATCAGAAGAATCAATCGTACACCCCGGTTGTCAATAAATCCCTCCCTGTACCATTTCTAACAGAAAATTTACTCCCGTATTTTCCGGTTGACATCCCCCAGGATAACTTAATCCAACAGAATCAAAACTATCATAACTTCCCATCAAGTATCCAAAATAGTGTATACTCGAGTAATTCCTTTGTTCCCAATCCAATAACCACAAGTTATCTACCATCGGCAAACTTTATTTCTGACATCGGCTCCACTGACTACAATTCGGATAATTTTGGACACGGGCTACCAAAATTCAGTAAACCGAAAAGTGCTGATAGAGACGATAAGCGACATGCCACACCATCAAATAGTTGTTCGTTAAATACACCAAAGAAATCGAAGAAGAAACAGTCGGAAGCTTTACCTGGGTTGGTTGATTTTAGTTTTCTTCCAATGCCTGGTGCAATAAATTCACCAATCTTGCCGGATGATTTCCATTCACATGCAAACTTTTTACCACCTCCTACTCCAACACAGTTGTATCCATGCAAGAATCCGTTATATCCAAAGCAAGGAGCAGAGTTGGGGCATAATTTGTTGCCGGTACCATCTGTGACTAGATCTGGGGTTCCCCATCCTGAGATATCACCATCTTTGAACAGTATGAGTTCCAGTGTTAGCAATTTCAATTTAAGTACTATATTTCCAGAAATAAATAAAGTGAGTGAAATACAAGTATTTGTTTAAAATATCCAGTAATTTGTTGGATTTTTAGGGTTCTGGAGCTATAATGGATATGTATGCAGAGATCAATAAGCCCTAGAAACCTAGAAGTGGAACGTGAAATTGTAGCTACATAATTAAATATAGTGAAAAGCAAAAAGCGGCCACCTCATATTACGATAAACATTTGGTGTTCACTGTTCAACAACTTGTGTACTTTTTTTATATATAATTTATATTATATATTTTATATATAATTTAATAGAATGGAAAAAATTCCGAATGTACCATTTCAGTTTATAAAAAAAAAATAATTTTTTGGTTTGTTACTATCTCTTATTTTAGGTTAAATTACTTACCAATTTTACTTATAATTTGTGTATATTGTATTATTAGACAGTGGTGTGATGTGAATTAATGTGAAGGATTGTTGAAGAATGTCCAGATAAGTTTGTGACTGTTATGCGAAATGTGCCTAATATTAAGTATTTTGTTTGGCAACATTTTAGGACACTTTATATTCTAAAATCAACTCCATTTTTGATCATAATTGTTCGTTTATAGTTCCTGTTAAACACCATTAAATATGAATGTGTTGTAACATTTAAATCTATTATTATTATATTGTAATATAGTAGTTTTATACAGCTATAATAACCTAAGTGTATGACTTTACACTGACTTGTACCTGATTAGATTAAGATTTAAATATAATAAATAAATAAATGTTGTTTTTTCTTTAGAAATTGGGCTATGCTAAAAATAGTTGTAACAATTACTAGAGCAATGAAGAGGTTGTTTGAACCCCAAGACAACTATATTGACTATGGATTGTTCAACCTGTATAAATGAAAAAATCTGATGTGGCCAGGCACATGACTTTATCATACAATATATAAAGTTAATAGTTTAGCTGCATGAGAATCTATTTTATTGAGATAAATCGTAGGTATTGTCAAAGCATCAGCACTTGACACTACCTACACTACGTCATTAGAATAATAGTTATTTATGTCACAAGTGCCGAAAGTACGGAATAGCGCGGCGACCGGTGATGCGGCGCGTCACCGAAGGCAAAGCCGTCGCATGTGAGCGAGTCGCGCTATGTAGTTTTCGGCAGGAGTGACATCAACGTTTTTTGTGTTGCTTTTTGAGAAATACGTACTTACAAAAAATTAAAAATGGTTATATTTCTGGATAGGAAATGTTAGGTTGATACCACTTCTACGAAACGTCAAGTTTAAAAGGCTAAATCAAATTCTGACAGATTTATATTCGTTCATGACACTGTAGATGTCACATCCGTACCAACATACTAAAACGTAACTATACTCATCGCTATACTTTATTTACAATTTTCTCAATTATCGTTTTTACAATTAGATAACAACGGGTTGATTTTTCTTATCAACAAACAATCAAATAGGGTATTCCGGTCATGTCAAAATTTAAGCAGATATTCGGTTTAACCTATTGTACAATTTATGAGGATTCATAAAGTTAAGCTTTGAGCTTTTTGATTTAGTTTTTCTGTGAGATAATTGCAATTAAAAGTGCATTTCGTTTGAATTCACCGACCACCCTCGGAAACACACGATGATTACCGATCCCTATTAGCGCTGGCAACAGCGGACAGCTCTCGAACAACTGATCGCCCAAGTTGACGGTTAGTACCCTGTTGTTTGAGAACGAAGTCGAACTCCATTTTCAATTCGACACAGAACTACGTCGGCGTTGGCGTTTATACATTTTGAAGTCAAGTATTTGATATAACCTTAATATCCAAAGCAGGTGTCAACAAACGAGCGATTCTAAACGTTGACACAACAAGACTACAAATTACGTGCACCCTAGATATAGCAACGTTGTCAAGTCGCGCACTTTGAGCGGTCTTTGTGACGTCACAAAGACCAATCCTAATTCAAAATTCAAACAACGATTTCTCTTAATTTAAAACGATTTTTGATACCTTACTAGTGAAGTAGCAAACAGTAACACTCATAGTTTATAAAAAATGACAATTTAAAAAACACCGGAATACCCTATTGGCGATCTTATTTTATTTGAATTTTGTATTTTCTACTTTGCCGCAGTAGAGCGGCAACGTTCCATAGCGGTTCTCCAACCTCTGATGAAATCAGCTGTTTTCGAGTGTGACAGCCATAGACATTTCTGTGGTGACAGCACAAAAAAATATTTGTCAAATCCAGGCTACTTTGAAGTTTCATATCAATGCAGATGCGACCGATCTCGATCAAATAGAATTTGCTCTTAAAGCTAAACTATTAATTTTACCAAAAAATATCATAGGCATAAATTATTCAAAATTTCCTCTACTTTAATTTATTATTTAACTATTTTGTCGAAATTACAGAAATGACGGCTCATTTGCAAAATCTTTCAAAAAGGCTTAGAACAAACTACCAGTTCCTTTGGACCCCTTTCAACCAAAAGCTTTTCCACTCTAAGTTTGGTAACAAAACTTCTAAATATGAACTTTCGTTCCGATACCTTTAGTAGTTTCTCCGGAATCGTCGCCACAAAAATCGTTTACACACAAACATACATACGCACAGACACACACACACACACACACACAGACATTTTTTTGTACCTTGGTCAAAAATGTTCAGGGGACGCAAAAAGACCTATTTCCGCTAAAATCTCAATTTTTTTTTCGGCATGATTACAATACTTTAGCATACTGCGTATGATAAAGTAAAAATAGCTATTGCGTTTTAGAACTTTCTTTTCCTTTACATATTTTTCTTTCTTGTAACAGGAATATCGTCCTCTGCAACTTTAATGACTCATCATCTAGAGTTCGAATAACAACTACCTTACTAAAATGTTGCACAAAATAAACAATACTTTAGCATACTGCGTATGATAAAGTAAAAAAAAAAATGATTTACTCTGTAATTTATTTTTAAAACTACTATAAGTATTTTTTATTTTGGCCATGTGGTTTCACAACTGCATGATAGAACAGTTTTATTGGTACTGTAGGATTGTGCATGTATCAGGAGCTTTGAAAAAAATTGCTATATATGATAATTGAAGAATATTTAGATTGCAAGTATCTCTACTCACTAATATCAGTTTATTAGATTTGTCTGTAGTTTCTGATACCGCCTTCTCGTAAAACTCGAAAGAGTCACAAGATAAATTGCGCCAAGTTTTATCATAACTTTAATGTTATTCCTACTTAGAAAGTTCCATTACTTAGTATGTTTTCTGTACTGCTGACCCGTATATCTCAAATATACAAACATACTAAAATAAGTTATACAGTATACAAATGGTCGTAGTACGTGTTATCGTATATGAGCAGATAAAAATTAAAACTGTTTGGTTCTCATTAACTCATAAAACACGGTGCAGATAGAAGACATTTGGTACTAAATAAGGAATCCAATGAGGCACGTGAGTAGGAGCCTTGGGATTTGGAGGCCCCCGGCCGAGACATTTTTTTTATAATGTTTTAAAGATTATTGTTTTAAATAAGTATCATAAAATTTTTATTGCACTTGTACTGAAATATTTGTGACGAATTTATTCAATAGTTATGAAAGAACGCGCTAAAACAAGATAAAGAAGCAAAATACTTTATCATAGTAGATTTCACACCGGTTTTGCACCATATCCATCAGCCGAATGAACAAAGTTACAACAACGCAGCAAAAATGCCAAGAAAATACAATGGAGTGCAAAGTTAAATAAATAAGATAAATGATCTGGACTTACTGATTGTGCATTCTGTTGTGGCAGTGTCGGATTTACATATATGAGGGGGCACGGGGCCGATGTAGGAGCCCCTTAAATTAAACAATATCTTTTGAATAATTTTATTTAGACAACCAAAAAAGGGTTTTTATTAAAAAGAAACAAAGTTCATTTTACTCTACGCGAGAAATACCTTGCAAAAATACCTTTCGCGGAAAAAACCTTGAAGGATCTCTATGCTGAGGAATGGAAGATATGACAGGCGTTTCTGTGTCATCGACGTGTGCAATCTATTTTTAATAATTTTTTGAGGAAAAACTTTCTCCAACTCCACTGCAGTTGAAGATAATCAACACCAAATACATTCATAACGCAATTTCGATATTAGGGAATGCAGCGCCAAAGTTGTTATTAACTAAGATTTTGTAAAAAAAATCCTCTTTGGTCAACATTATAATCGTTCTTAAAAGTGCGTATCAATATATGCTAGAAAATTGCACCAACTTATTCTCAAGACTGTCCTATGCTTAGCTCCACGAAATGTTGCAAAAAGCCAAATTGATTTCAGACGGTACAATAAGTACAAATAATTTCAGTGAAAGATGCAGAAAACTGTTGTATCAAACCTCTCTCTTAGTATCTACAAATAATCTAAGCGATATCTTTACTATTGCAGCATTTAGAATACTTTTGAGTTCTGTAAAATCATGTGAGTGACATTAAATGGGTCCAACATGTCGTTCCAACATCAGTGCACAGCGCAATTTCATTGGTGCCCATCTTTTGTAAAAGTCTAGCAGGTTAAGTGGACGATTTTCTGCTTCTTAACAGAGGAAGCTTTGTTGCATCCGCTCGACATTAACAGCAGAAGCACAAGATTTAGCTGCAAGTTTGCCTACAAAATTCAGACCGAAAAAAATCAAGGAATGGCTACAGCCAGGTACAAATAGAAATCATTCTTCACCAGGATTAGCGCTTGAATTCCTTTGCGCTTGCACCTTTATATTATCTTATGAATAATTTTATTTAGACACCCAAAAAAGGATTACTATCAAAAAGAAAGAAAGTTAATTTTACTCTACGCGAGAAACCTTGCAAGAATGTTTCGCGGACAAATCCTTGAAGGAAATCACTCTCTATGCTGAGCAATGAAAGATATGACAGGCGTTTCTGTGTCATCGACGTGTGCAATATATTTTTAATAATTTTTATTTTGGAGAAAAAAAACTTTCTCCACTGTAGTTGAACATAATCAACACCAAATACATTCATAAAGCAATTACGATATTAGGGAAAGCAGCGCCAAAGTTTTTATGAACTAAGGTTTTGTAATAATAATCTCTTTTGTTCAACATTATAATCCTTTAGAAAATAAACTGCCTCCGGGTTATGCCGTGTGTCAAGATTTGTTAATGCTGACGTTTCGCGAACCATGTTGCTCGCTTCTTCAAAGCTAATTGAATACTGACGACCTACCAAGACAATCTCCGTTATATTCCTAAGTTTACACCTCACTGCGCACATCTGCAGAACCGCTCCCATGTGCCTTTCCACCTGACCGCGTTAGGATCGATTTCCAGACCCTACTAATGTCAGTACCGTCCTCGCGATTGATGTTGTCAGGATGTTTGTAGATTTCGATTGCTTCTCTAATAAGCCCTTGCCAACATCTTCGCGTCATCGAAATTCATTGTGTGTCCCGACTCGTGGCAGTGTTGAGCAACAGCGGACTGTTGAATCTTGCGTAGCCGGGTGTCTCTACTGTGCTCCTTGACTCTACATTCGATACTTCGTCCTGTCTGTCCTACATAGCATGTTCCACACTCATATGTTATCTTGTATACTCCTTCGTTCTTCAGGAGTGGTGTGATATCCTTTGGGTTAGGCAAAAGATCTTTTACCTTTGCTGGCGCTCTGTACCTTACCGTGATACCCAATTTCTTCAGTATTCTACCGATTCTTTCCGATACCCCACTTACGTATGGCAAACAAGCGAACCCCTTTGACTCTTGCCGCTCCTCTGAGACTTGCGGTTTTCTCTGTGTGACACCCCGTATGTCAGACTTGGTGTATCCATTCTGACGCAGAGCCCACTCCAAGTGTTTCCGTTCGTCGTCCAAGCTGCTGGCGTCGCACACCTTCTCGGCTCTGTTGAACAGAGTATTAATAACACTTCTCTTCTTTTGGGGATGGTGGTGCGATTTGGCGTTCAAGTACCGATCGGTATGTGTCTTCTTACGGTAGACAGTATGTCCAAGCGTACCAGTTGGCGTTCTGTAGACCAGCACATCCAAAAATGGCAGCTTGTTATCCTCTTCTATTTCCATCGTGAATTTGATAGGATTGACATTGTTCAGGTGGCTAAGGAACTCAGTAAGTTTATCTCTACCGTGTGGCCAAACCACAAAGGTATCATCAACATATCTGACCCAATGCTTGGGTTTGTAAGGACATGACCTAATAGCTTTTAATACAAACCCAAGCATTGGGTCAGATATGTTGATGATACCTTTGTGGTTTGGCCACACGGTAGAGATTAACTTACTGAGTTCCTTAGCCACCTGAACAATGTCACTCCTTCTATCAAATTCACGATGGAAATAGAGGATAACAAGCTGCAATTTTTGGATGTGCTGGTCTACAGAACGCCAACTGGTACGCTTGGACATACTGTCTACCGTAAGAAGACACATACCGATCGGTACTTGAACGCCAAATCGCACCACCATCCCCAACAGAAGAGAAGTGTTATTAATACTCTGTTCAACAGAGCCGAGAAGGTGTGCGACGCCAGCAGCTTGGACGACGAACGGAAACACTTGGAGTGGGCTCTGCGTCAGAATGGATACACCAAGTCTGACATACGGGGTGTCACACAGAGAAAACCGCAAGTCTCAGAGGAGCGGCAAGAGTCAAAGGGGTTCGCTTGTTTGCCATACGTAAGTGGGGTATCGGAAAGAATCGGTAGAATACTGAAGAAATCGGGTATCACGGTAAGGTACAGAGCGCCAGCAAAGGTAAAAGATCTTTTGCCTAACCCAAAGGATATCACACCACTCCTGAAGAACGAAGGAGTATACACGATAACATGTGAGTGTGGAACATGCTATGTAGGACAGACAGGACGAAGTATCGAATGTAGAGTCAAGGAGCACAGTAGAGACACCCGGCTACGCAAGATTCAACAGTCCGCTGTTGCTCAACACTGCCACGAGTCGGGACACACAATGAATTTCGATGACGCGAAGATGTTGGCACGGGTAGGTAATTATCATCGAAGGCTTATTAGAGAAGCAATCGAAATCTACAAACATCCTGACAACATCAATCGCGAGGACGGTACTGACATTAGTAGGGTCTGGAAATCGATCCTAACGCGGTCAGGTGGAAAGGCACATGGGAGCGGTTCTGCAGATGTGCGCAGTGAGGTGTAAACTTAGGAATATAAGGGAGATTGTCTTGGTAGGTCGTCAGTATTCAATTAGCTTTGAAGAAGCGAGCAACATGGTTCGCGAAACGTCAGCATTAACAAATCTTGACACACGGCATAACCCGGAAGCAGTTTATTTTCTAAATGATTCTGGCCGTGAAAGCCTACGTACTTATTATAATGCTTCGTAAAAGTGCCTATTCTATTAATATAATGCTAGAAAACTGCACCAACTTATTCTCAAGACTGTCCTATGCTTAGCTCCTCGAAATATTGCAAAAATCAATATTGATTTCAGACGGTACAATAAGCACGAATCATTTCAGTGAAAGATGCAGAACGCTGATGTATCAAACCTCTCTCTTAGTATCTACAAATAATCTAACCGATTTCATCACTAGTGCAGCATTTAGAATCCCTTTCAGTTCTGTAAAATCATGTGAGTGGCATTAAATCGGTCCTACATGTCGTTCCAAAATCAGTACACAACGCAATTTCATTGGTGCCCATCTTCTGTAAAAGTCTAGCAGGTTCACTTGACGATTTTCTGCTTCTTAACAGAGGAAGCTTTGTTGCGTCCGCTCGATATTAACAGCAGAAGCACAATAACTAGCTGCAAGTTTGCCTACAAAATTCAGACCCAAAAAAAATCAAGGAATGGCTACAGCCAGGTACAAATAGAAATCATTCTTCACCAGAATTAGCGCTTGAATTTCTTTGTGCTTGCACCTTTATATACCTATTTTATGTGGAGTCCTACAATTGACTACGACAATCGCAAAGATCAATGTTACGAAAGTCTAAAAATTCCAGTACAGATTTTCCCATCGCAGTGCCAGTGTGGCCACTGTTTGGTATGAAAGTAAGAAATCTTTTCTTTGAAACACATCCGTCCATATACACTGAAGCCACTGTCAGCTGGTTAGTCAGGATTTTTTATTCTTGTCACTTTCTCACCCATAGAAACGGTCAGCTCTTCACATATTGTTGATGACACATAATTGTTTAAATATTTATTGCATTGAACAAAAAAAATTACTCATAACAATTCCAGAATACCCAGAGTTTAGAGTTGGGAAAAATTTTTTCCTGGCCCGGCCCAGCCTGACATAACTAGTGTTGCCAAATCCAACGGATACTTATCCTCTAGAACGCCTCCCTTTTTCTATGAAAATTCCACTAGATTTACATTACTTCCACTAAAATGTTCTACTAGATTTTATTAGTGGACAAAAACTTCGATTTCGTTATTCAATAATTCAAAATATTTTGTTTATTTGTAATTTTAATATTTTAGTTTGTTATTATACTATCACTCGACTGAATTCAGCTGGGTACTTTTTATTATTAGCAATTTACTTTGAATGCAAAAACTTAAACGTTCAAGTATGACAGCCGATTGAAAATATGAATCGCATTTTTATTTAAACGCCACTTTAACTTATAGACGTAGACGAAAATGCACTTAACCTTTTATACTGGGATTTTATACTGGGTTCTCAAAATTACCGGGTCATCTAAAGAATACTCCAACCCTAAATCAAACAAATTTTCAAATAAAAATTTGTAAATTTCCATTATAAAATGAATTTATAAAAGATGTATGTTGAAAATACATATATTTAAACGAAAGATTGTTCAAACCCAAAAAACTTCTTTGAAATTGTTGTTCTCTCAGCATTTCCAATGTATCAGGGGTCGTTCTCCAGCCATTTATTATCTTTATGATGATTCGCCTTCCGCTTTGCATTGCCTCTTTCCTCCAGTCTGTTGTTAGTGGTTGATGATCGCTTAACATCTGTAGATCCTCTCGACCTTCCAGCCGTCAAAATCTCTTGCGAGCCCTGTTGATGCCATTGTCAGATGTATCTTCGTTGATCCTCTTGCACCCACAAATGTTGGAGAGATTCCATTGTTAATCAGGACCACATCTTCCTGATTCATCCATTCTTCCAGCACGGCTCATATTCTATCAGTTTTTATTGTTCGGTCTTATCTTTCGATTCTATTCCTGTCCCAGCACTATATCAATCCTCTCCACCGGCATCGTTTCTCTCAATAAGTCGCAAGTTATCGTCTTCTCAATAAGTCTTCTTCATTATCGTCTTCTTCAATAAGTCGCAAGTTCTCGTCTTCTTCTCCGTTTTTTGAGTGGATGTCCGATGTCCACAGCCGTCAGTTTAGTTCGAATGTCCGTAACCGCTGTGTGTGCGTTCTGTTTAGTTAGTTGACATGTTATTAACGTCCATGCTTGTCGCTGTGTTTTAAGACCATTTATTAGGTATGTACAATCCGCTTTTAGATTGTTCTGTTGTTTGTCAATTGTGTTTTTAGTTCCTGAGGAAGCCAACAAGATTTGGCGAAATATTGGACAATAAAAAAAGGTCTAACAAAGATCACCTTTTTTTGAACCCTATCATCCCAAAAAATACAAATTTATTAGTGTACAATCAGTGACAAAAAAGGTTCACTTGATGAGGTTTTGAGTTTGTATGTTCAATGTTCTGTTGAGTGGTGTGAGTTGTGATGTGTGTTTCAGGATTTCTATTGACTCCTCTAGGCTAGTAATAAGGCGAGGATTTTGATTCGTATAAACCGAAATTTTATATCCCGTGTTCCCTCTGTGTTCAGCAAGAGCCGAATCAGCGACGCGTCGAAATCTAGTGCTGATACTCGGACGCTAACTAATCTTTTCGTCTGGCCAATATCGACACTCCCACTAGCACATGGGATGCGGCACATACCAGGGGTAAGAAGAGGAGGGATTAATTTTATCGGAATTAAGTCCGATAGTTTGGAAAGGTGTTTGAATATCGGTTTTATGTTGGTTTATATACGATGGATGCATCTGATACGATCAGCCGTACCCTGGACGCAAGGAAACAAAAAGCGTTTGCAATTGAGACGTCGGGATGTTAATGAGGTGTGGTATCGGGTGGGAAATAGGTGTCGGGAAATGGCTTTAATTATGGAGGACTTCGGATAATTGTTATGGGATAGGATGTTGGTTAAGTGGTTAAGTTCTTTTTTGGTGGTTTGTGGGGTGGGTTATCGAAATCTCTCGTTTCACGACAATGTTGATCACGGCTTGTTTCTGAGCTGGATGGTGGTGGGAATTGGCATTAAGGTATCTATCGGTGTCGGTGGATTTTCTATATACCTATACACGTATACACGGTATGGTCAAGGGTACCGGACGGAGTGCGCGTAACTAAGACATCGAGGAAAGGGAGAGACCCGTATATTTTCACTCCCACGGTGAAGCGTGTGTCTGGGTGTTGCTGGTTGAGGAAGTCGAGGAAATTGTTTAAGAATTGCCACCCATGTGGCTAGAATAGCAAGGTATCGTCCACGTATCCGAATCAGCATTTGAGCTTTAGGTTGTGTTACTCAAGGATTTTTGTTCAAATGCTCAACGAAAATGTCCTTCTTCACAACAGATGCCAGTATCTTCTTCGCACCTGGTTTAATACTTAGTTCTGAAGATGCGTCTTGCAGAAGAGTACGAAACGTTGACTGCTTCAAAATCATCAACGCGGCTTCCACCCGGAAATAAATATATCATTGACTCAGACCGCGGAAGTCCACAATCTAGATACCATGGACTTATTTAAGCAAATTTTGGTCATTTAATGCTGTGCAAAAGCGTACATTGCACGATCAAATTTTACGTTGGCGTGCGGAGTAGGTGCGATAGTGAACGATATTTTCTATGATGGCAGTAAGGTGGTTTAAAAAGGGTATGCAATCATAATTATCAATCGGCTGCTACATTTGCATGTTAAGTTTGTGCATTAAGCACATTCGTTAGCGTGAAGTTCGAACCGTTGCTAATAAAGGTATATCAATGCGAGCGCAAGTTTTGAATTTGAAATGAAACATGATTTTCTTTAGGATAATACTGAAATTTTTATTGAAATAATGAAGAGATTCGAGAATTATATATGGAACAGCACATCCAGTAAATGGTCTCCCGGCGTAATTGAAAATGAGCCTTGTCGCTCAAAATGGCTCAATTCTCTCACGTATAGTAGCGATTTTTATGAATACAGTGTACTCGGCTAATTGTGACAGGGTGCTATTTGTGACAGTTGCTTCTAATGTGAATTTCCCGCGAACTATATGTGAACTACTCTGTGTCTGAAGTACGTTATCAAAACTAACTTCCCTAAAATTCCTGGCGGTGTATTCTTTTTTTATAAAACGTAATTGGGGGTCAGTGTTGTACAAATTAAGTTCCTTGGATTATGTGAACTGATAACAGCTGCATTTTTTGATATGGCATTGTTTATTAGCGTCGTTATTCGGTTCATAAGAGTCATACCCTGAAAACCGGGCCCGGTACATAATATTTGCTGTCACAATTAAGCTCCAATCTTGGAGCCGTGGTTTAAATGTGACATTTGTATTAAGTTTAATGACACACTGTGTCACATTGAAAACTATAGGAATTAAGTGCGGTATATGTACAAAGATAATATTTATGCTTGTTGGAAAGTATGTAGGAACAGAATAGTATAAAGTGCTTTCGATGTGACGTATTGCTCTGGTGCGTTTCGCACAAATCGAAGGCACTGTAACTGCATAAAGTTGGTGTAAGAACCACCCGGCGTGTTTTTTAGGTACTTCTTACACCAAGTTTATGCAGTTACACTTCTACGCGTTCGATTTGTGCGAAACGCACCAAAGCAAAGCGCCCTGAAATCGAAAGCACCGGTAGAAACTAGATTTAAAAATGGCGTCCCGGAGAAAGACTGGTTTGTTGATTTTTGTAATAGACACCGCCTTTCTTGTAAGAATCCAATTAAAAAGCAAACAATACGAACGAAAAACACAACACCAGAAATAATTTACGGATTTTTTGATTTGTATGAAAAGATCGTAAAAAATTGGGACTACTCAATAAACCAGATCAGATCTTTAATCTGGTTGAAACTTCTGAAAACAAGTGAAACTGAAAAGACCAAAGCTGTATTTTTCCACACCCATGGGACATGAACGAATAACACACCGATACTCTTTTGCATTTCTGCAAGTGGAACTATGGGATCAATGATTCCCAGGTGGGGCCTATCCTAATACTGCCGTCCAACGGTAAAACGCCGTATGTACATACTAAAAATCGTTACAATTTATCTGTTTCAATGCATATTTAAGAGAAAACGGGAAATATTTCAATCAATGTCATTTTTGTACATACGGCACTTTACCATTGAACGGCAGAATAGTGGGTATACCTCAACTGCGATTGGATGGATGACGGAAGATTTATGTTGAGATTTTTATAGGTTAGTAACAATAAATTACTATTTCATATTTAATTCAAAATGCCACATTTACATAAAAAAACGTGTCACAGTTAAAATCAACGCTTAGGGTAGCTTGAAATCGAGTTTGTCATAGGGTGTCACAATTACACATTTTGTATTTTAGTTGTGACACCCTGCATTATGGTAAAAAAATCTGTAAAATAGGCAGCTTGATAAATTGGTGTTTTAATTCAGGGATATATGTTAAACACATACAAGACAATATAAAAAATGCTAAATACTAGGACACTTTGTAACTTGGAAGTCAAACTTTGAAGCATTGAATTAGGAAATGAAGACACCCATGTCACATTTAGCCCAGTGCACTGTATCTGTTTTTTTTTTTTTTTTAATTTATTGCAAGAAGACCTATTACATAGCCACCAATATTCTTAAAATCAGTTAGCTACACTCGACAGAATTGAGCCAGATATATTTTCTTTTATCTTATTGTTATTTGCATGAAAATACATGAAAATTCCGGTGTAAATCTCATTTAACGCCTCCCAAAAGTGGGCTGTAAAAGAGCGCTATGTTTAATTAAGTATAGAAGTTTAATTAAGTATAGAAAAAAAAATATTTTTAAGACAATAAATTAATTTGTAAAATAAATTTCTAAAAACGGCCGGAAAATGTCCAAGGGACCTTTTTATTATTTATAAATTCTTATAAACTGTTATTATATGAAAGATGTCTAATTATTATAAAATTTATTAGCTACCTACAATATTGTCCAATCCGCCACAGACTACAACTTTCCTATGAATTAGTAATCATCTAAACTTTCAAGTGTTTTATCATTACAAGTATAATAGTAATACATAATTTAATTTTTTATTTAATTACGTAATACATAATTACATAACAGTTTTGTATGTTGTCGTCGTTGATCAATATCGTAGATTTTTCAAATTTCGTCAATTTTTCTCTATTTGTTATTTAATTATTGTTTCTGGTCAATTTGTTATACTTTTAAATAATATTACCTCCTTTTTATTGTTTATTGATTTGTCATTAAGAATTTATGTCGAATGCTCGATGAATACGATTATAGAATATTCATTCTGTCCATTTTGTGCCTGTTTCTTTGGTTTTAAACATTCTGTCACGATTATTAGATGAATTTATAATATTTTTGCTATTGTTTATTACGCTATTATTACTTTTATTGGCTTCGTGTTCACGGAATACTGTAGAACGGCAACAGTTTTCGTAGGCGTTTGCTCGAGTGATTGACAGATAATATTTAAAACCAAATTAAAAACTATAATCGTGCTTAATAGATAATTTTTCCCCCTACAATCAATCCGAAAGATTAAGATTAAGAATTAGATAAAACCAATTCAATCAAGTTCTTGTGTAAAATATTAATAAGAACAACACTAATTGCTTTCCTGGTCTTGACTAAAAGGAGTATTTTGCCAAAATTAGAAGCACTCAAAGAATTTTGATTAGAAATAAACTAATGCAGTAAAAAAATACAATCACTGTAATTTAATTTTCTTTTGGTGAATGTATTTTAGCTATTTGTTATTTTAATTATGTTTGTTATTTCTATTCCATATAACTCCCAATCGTATGCGGAGTTCACCCCACCTCGATGCCCCCTCCATTCTGCGACATCTTCCCTTACACCCCCCATAAACCCCAGTAATTCAAAATTAGCAAAATAATGTCCATTTTGTTGGATATAGCTGGTAATTCACCTATTAAATACTTGCCGCTTATTCTGCAAAATGCAAAGATAGTCCGCGCTGATTATACCTACAATATCGACAAAAATCGATTTAGTTAGTGTTTATTTGACAATTTTCGACTATTTTAGCCAATTTATAGTCGCCTAGATGATAAACAAAATGATTTATTTCGTTTCCTTTGTGATGAAAATGGACGATGGGTAAGTATTCATGATGTTATCCTGACATGTGACTTTAAACTTTTACTGCTTAAATGACATTGGGTGCCATTTAATATTACCATGAAAACGTAATTTTCGAAAAAACGTGTCACACTAACCGCAAGAGTATTAGGACATCTCGCAATTTCATTCGTCCAGCGTCATTAACAACAGTATGAACTGTAGTATGATTTTGGTTACTTTTTTTCAAAAATTTTATCTAGGTACATAGTCGTTAGGTTAAAATTGTGCCAAAGTAAGTTTACAAACTGTTTTGTATTTCATTAAAAAATGAATTCATGTATTTCATCGGTTGAAAATGACGACAAAAGTTGTTTAATAGAGTTCTGTTTATTCCAAATTATTCAGTTGTTTTCAAACGCAATGTAGATTTCACATTGCAATTTCTACTGTGATGTTTAAAAATCGATTTCAGTGGGTACAAGTACATTTTTGGTATAGGACATTGTACACAAAGTTGATCTACAGTTTTCCATAGAATTGAGAAATGTATTGACATGTTTCGGTTGTTATTTGAAAACATCGACTTTTAGTACTTTTCTCGAATTCAACTTTGATCTTATAATTTGAACACTCTGTATAACTTCTAGAAGTATTCTACCGATATAATAATAGTAATAATAATAATAATAATAATAAACGGTCTTTATTGGCCGCAGTCTAGCATTACAGCTATTCCACTTCTGTCGATAGTATGTTACCTTCACAACAATTTTGCCGGACAACTCTTTTCCAACGGTCACAGGGGATAATTTATAAGTAATTGAAAGTAACCGTGTAGCTGTTATTTTTTAATGGAAAAAAGAATATCTCAAAAATCACACATGTTAGGTATAGGGAATGTAACATAAAATTGATCTAAAATTTAATGAAAATTTCAAAAATGCTATCAAATACAATCATTTCTGGTGTAACCGGAAGTAACCGAAAACTTAAAATATTTTAGTTGAGTCGATCGTGTCCAACAATAAAAGTACACAAATTTTCTATCTCTTATTTCATTTGGTTCTCCATATACTTCTAATGGCAGCTCGTCGTGGGAGACCCTGTATACCCAACGTTTGAGCGGTCGATTTCTTATGCTCTTTCCGCTATATTTTCGCGTTTCGTTATAAATATGTTAAAGCCAGTAGTGTCAAGTCCACACTAATGCTAAACATATTTTTTTTACATTTTTTGGCACTTAATCCATTATTTACTTCAACTCTTCAATGAATTTTGTTGAGAAAATGGATTGTGAATTTGGCAACGTGGAATGAGCATTGTATTAAGCAAACGATTGACATTATCACAACAAACTTGGAACTAGAGATGGGTAACTATGGTGGGGAGCTATATCCACATATTTGCGGGCAACCCCAAAGAGAAGAGATCCTCTAGAGGAGTATCGTTGTTTATCAGAAAAAAGCCTAACAATTAAGATTAGCGAGTGGGAAGCAATTGGTGGGAATAGCCTGTAGTTGATTATAACACTCTATGACCACAACATCACATAAATAGACATAAAACAGGAATTCAATGATAAAAGTGAGGAGGTACTGAGGACCATTGGTAGCAATAGAGAAATAATTATGTTTGGCGATTTTAATGGTAGAGTAGGGAGATAGCCTAGATAGAGTTGTTGAGGATACGACTACCCATAATGGACAAAAACTATGTTTGACCTATGCACACTTTTAACTAGAAAATGAGGAACGAATTTGAAAAACATAAAGACATTGACAGATTCACGTGGATGGAGAATACATGATATCTAAGATCTGTTTATGATTATATCATCACAAAAAAAGGAATCAGCAGTTGAATTAAATCATGTCCGCGTGATTTGAGGAATAACATGTAGATCCTACCATGAGCTAAGATATATATCAAAATCATGACTAACTGGAAATAATTAACACCCTAAAATATAATTGTGACAGCTTTGTCAATGAAAGTGTTATAGCAACAGCGATAAGATGCCAAATTAGTGGATACCCAAGAGACAAGGTTCGATAATAGTATATTATTTGACGAGCACATAATTACGCTCGCATGATGAAGCTGTTGGTATACGTGAGAATTAATATTAAGAAGGAAGATGTGACTCTCGGCCAAATGCTTCAGTGATACCCGGCAGCAGGGTGGAGGCGAGATCTTCAAATCCCTTCCGTCCTTTTTCAAAAAGGAAATAAATGTATACTGGAGAAGAAAATTAGTGATATGTAATTGTAATTGCAATTTTATTGTATCCTTTCTTTTAAAGAGTTCTCATTTAACGAAGCAGATTATTATTAAAATTTGATCCACTAATGTGTATCAGGTGTAATAAAAAAATACTTTTAAAGTTTTGCCAAATACAATTCAATGACAACCAACACAGAAAATGTTGCAAACAAATATAATAAACAATCAAAGTACTTTTATTCTATAATTTTATCCGTGGTAACAAATAACGATAAAATATATACAACAATATTATACTACAAAAATAAATAAACTATTGAATATTTAAAAGTCAACCATATCCACTACATGCACTATTCGAGTATTACGTGCATTCATCGATCGCAAAAATTCTTGGTTTTAAATACGACGATACAGTAATATTGCTGTCTAGAACCGGACAATTGCTTCTTGCATAATATTCCATGGTATATAGACATAACAGCATACTCTTACCAAACGCAAGTGCATACCACAGAAATACATTATAAACTGGTCGTTTGGTCTCTATAAACGTCAGAAGCATACCAAAACCGAAGAAATTAATAAACAGTAGAGGGAAGAACTGTCGTAGCATCACTATTAGTACGATCTCATGCACTATAGCAGATATTAGGAAAACCATGAGCTTTGGGATGACTTTGTTGTTAGGCGTGACGATCTCGTAGAAGTCCTTATAAATATACGCGAATAACCAATCTTGTACGATAATGTTCCATGTTCTGAAGAATGTGGAGAAGTTTGTTGCTGTCCACCAATCCTGAAACATTTACAGATGACAATAAATACATCAGGTAAATTTCGTGTCAAATTAACACACCTTGGATTTTCATGATATGTTAATATATATTATATTGTTATTATATGTTGTCTTCATATAGGTAAATTAAAAGACCAAATTTGATGTAGATATGTTGTACCGTTTTGTATTAATAGGTATCAAAATTAAAAAATTGTTCAAACATTATTTTTTAATCTGTGCTTGTAACTCTAGCTGAACTTCTGATGTGGAATATGCCATTTCCAGCATCTGATTATTGTTTCTCATTCAAAGTGAAAATTAAAATTTTTGTAAGGTGTTTTGGAGTATTAAAGTCCAGGGCGACAAGGCCCAGTATGGATATACATATTAATAAACTGTGGTAAAATGTTATACTGACCAATATTAATAATTACTAGTCTAATAAAGAAGCAGTTAATATATCCTATTAGACAAGCCAACGAAGGAAAACTAGCGGAAAATATCCTGTATAAGCCAATTTTAGCACAGTTGTAGGAGAAGGTGTCCTGAACAATATACTAAAAGTAAAGATGTGATAGGTGGCGTAAAGCTAAGGGGCGGGGAGGTGCTTAATCCTCCTCTTTTCAGTTTTTCGTTAATAATGCGAAAACAACTGCCTCTAGTTCAAAAATGTCCATATACAAAATGAATCTGGTAAAATTTTCTACAAAGAACATTTTTGCTAAGATAAATATTTAAAGAGAAATGGATGGAGGAAATTGTTTTAAAACATCAGTTTGTATTCTTAAAAAATGGCACTTGTCTTTCTCCTGACACATTCCTCTTTCCCATCTTTCCTTAACACACTTCCAATTTTCCCTTTTCTCCGACGTTACAGAAGTCACTTTCAACATTACCCTCGCAAATTAAACACTGTTCAACCATAGTCACAGCACAACACACTGGAAATGAATGATTTTAAACACGTTCAAAGTAAGGTGTAAGGCATTCTGGTTTAATTGCTTACCAAGTTTGATGTCACATGCAATATGTGAATAAAGAAAAAAATCTGATGTGGCCAGGCACATGACTTTATGATACTATATATAAAATTAATAGATTAGCTTCATGAGATTCTGTTTGATCGAGATCGATCGTGTCTGCATTAAAATTAAACTAGTTAGCCACGATTGTACAGATATTTTGATACTATTGACAGTAGGTATTATCAAAACATCAGCGTTTGTCACTAGTTACTGTCATTAGAAGGAAAATATCTGTCAAATCCTTGCTAACTAGTTTTATATTAATGCATACACGATCGATCTCGATCAAATAGAATTTGGTCATGCAGCTGAACTATTAATTTTACCAAAAAATGTCATAAGCATAAACTATTCAGAATTTCCTCTACTTTAATTTATTATTTAACTATTTTGACGAAATTACAGAAAAGGTGGCTCATTTAGAGAATCCTTAAAAAATGCTTAGAGGAAACGTCCAGTTCCTTTGGACTCTTTTCAACAAAGACATTTTCAGTTCTAAGTTTGGGCATGAAACTTCTAAATATGAAGTTTCGTCCCAATACCTTTAGTAGCTTCTCCGGAATCGTCGCCACAAAAACGGGCACACACACGCACACGCACCCGCACGCGCACGCACACGGACCCGCAAGCACACGCATACACACGCATACACACACACACACACATACACACACACACATACACAATACACACACACAGACACTTTTTTGTGCCTTGGTCATAAATGTTCAGGGGATCCAATAGGACATAACATTTCTGCTAAAATCTAACAAAAAAAATTTCGGCACGATTTCATACTTTATAATACTACGTATGATAAAGTAAGATGTTTTTTTTATTATTTTATCTTATAGTAGCTTTATTCGAATTTCCGACTCTAACTATTCACATTTCAGTTACTTTACTATCTGAGATTGAGTTATAATATTCCAATTTAATATGTGAGCCCAAAATTATATTTAACTACAATTAAACTCAACTACGACCCTTGAGAAAATTTGTTTACAATCCGCTTGTAGATTGGATAAAAATTTTGAAATTTCCAGTAAACTTTAAACGCACCCAAAACTTATTTATAACCCTTTCTCGAAAAGGTAACATTTTGGTTCATTATACGTATTGTTAGGGTCATCTGGCGTAACCCGGCGTACAAATCTTTGATACAAATTGTAGAGAATTAAATTCTCTACAAATTTTGTTTCATAAATATAACACAAACAAATATGTACGCACAATAATAAATAGATTAAACAGATCTTTTTTAACATGAAGTTTTACTAAATGATATTGAGAGAAATTTTTTACAAATCACTATATTGTTTGCACCACTTATACAAATTATACTATATCTTATAAATAAATTTACCGGTGTTTTTATTTTATAGGTGACACAGAAAAGTTCCTAAATGAAACTCAAAAAACAATGACAACACATTTTGTCCGATGTCGCAAATTTAGTATTCAAACCACGCAAAAAAATTGATTCCGGTAAAAGTACCTATTGCCTGGGCTAAATAACCAAGTTTCCAAATATCTGAAATGGTTTAGATGAAAGTTCATTTTTATTTGTTTGCAACATCAAAATGAAGCTGAAAATGTGTATTTTTCAGCTAATTCTACGAGCTAAATTGATGGGTGTACAAAAAAGTTAAAAGAAATGACCCCACTACATTTCATTCAAATCAGGAGAACCTCCCATTGAATATGATACCTATTACACTTTTCTACCTCAATTAGGTCAGATCAGTGGTGTAGCTACATATTCTGCGCCCTGGAGCAAGAAAAATCTGTGCATCTTTTGAACATTTAATTTAATGTATCCCACTTTCAATTCCAATTTTTCTATTTCAAATTTAACTAAAAACAAAGTTTATATAAACAAAGTTTATATATACAAAGTCCTTGAAAAATTCAGTTTAGGGTTTTATGACAATAAAAAATGATTAGTAAGCTGGCTGTTTTCGATTTCTAACAAATTAAACTAACCCTAATATTCATCAGATGACAAGAGTGGTTTATATAAATACCGACATCGAATTTTATGGAAATTTTCTAAAACTAGTATCCTTTACTAGCGTAAATTTAAGAACATAGTCGCACAGTTTTGGTTTCCGTAAAACCCAAGGTGGGTATTACACACATACAGACACAGTATTACATAAGCCATTTCTTAATCTTCTGAAGGACTATCTCGAAAATATTATATGTAAAATATTATATTATATATTGCCCTTCCAATTTTGCGCCTTCTCTACTCGTGCGCCTGGAGCAGTTTGCTCCCACTGCTCCCCGTAGCTACGCCTCTAGGTCAGATAGAATCACAGTTAGAAGTTATAGTGTTTCATATATTAAAATTTTTCATTCCCATAATTCCAAAATAGGATCACATACTTATCAACATATTTGTATTTAATTAAAAAAATTATATTATATCAAATTTAATCAAATATGTGCTAAGACTGATATGACTTGGAATTACCCATACCAACAAAAATAGTTTGTCAAGTGTACACACATACCTCATAGAATTTCCTATCTGCAAAACGTAGCATTTCAGCAAAACCATTCTGCCAGCTATGCAAGAGTAGGTAGAAACTAAAGAGCATCATCAACATCCCTGGGATTATGTTCTCCATAATGGATCTAATAACGTCCTTCCAGTTTGTTTCTGATTTACCGGTATGAGCAAACTTACTGATAAAAAATGAGTCAAATACGAAACTCATAAACCAAATCAGGAGGAACACTTCAACGAAGCTTTTAAATATTTCTGATGTATCGATAGTTTTCGTCCTGAAAATAAATATCTAAAGCAAACGAAACGTGTAGCACGTGCTTCCATTACCTTGGATATTCATCCCTGTACACCAACGTAGGTGCAAAAGAAAAGTACACATAATCCGATAATTTGGGAAGAACGAGCTCCTGTTCAGTGTGAGTCTTGAAGTGTAAAACTTTTGGTGCATTGGTCCTTACGTACGCATGCGCTTTCATAATGAACCGTATCTGAAATAAACTTGTTTGGAAACTGTTTTGGTAATTGATTTATATTATGCTTACTTGTTCACATATTATAATAGTTGAAGATAACGCTGGCAAATCTAATATAAAGATTGCTTTGCATACCCCATATAAACCACATACGTAGTATAGTATAAAGATTGATAAAAAAGATAAATCCCAGAGTTTCTTGATAAAAGCTGAAAATTGAGACAAGAAAAACGCTATATAAGACGGTGTACCAAAAAAAAATTTATTAAAATTTCAAGTTATAGTCCCTATGGGCCCCCATACAGTGTGTCCAGGAGACTCCGCATCCTATGGAAAAGTTTTGTGTTATTCATTTCTCACAAAATGTTATAGCTACTTTATAAAAGTTGGCGGCTTGTATGAAACCAAAACGG
This sequence comes from Melinopterus prodromus, assembly GCA_964023965.1. Taxonomy (NCBI): domain Eukaryota; kingdom Metazoa; phylum Arthropoda; class Insecta; order Coleoptera; family Scarabaeidae; genus Melinopterus; species Melinopterus prodromus. Next base: position 28,474,238 of record OZ030392.1, read on the forward strand.
CAGCAGACGAATATGTACATTTTGGTGCCAAATACCGAGCAATTCAGAATATATGAATTTGTGATGAGAGTAAACTACCTTTATTTTCATTATTACAGAAATAATTATCTGATGTGGCCAGGCATATGACTTTACCATACTATATACAATATTAGTAGTTTAGCTGCATGAGATTCTATTTGATCGAGATCGATCGTATCTGCATTAACTAGTTAGACAGGATTTGACAGAAATTTTGAATCTATGGACAGTAGGTGTCAAAACATCAGCCTTTAACAAAACCTACTGTCATTAGAATTAAAATATCTGTCAAATCCTGCCAAACTAGTTTTATATTGATGCCGACGAGACCGATCTCGATTAAATAGAATTTGCTCATGCAGCTAAACTTAATTTTACCAAAAGATATCAGCCATAAATAATACAAAATTTCCTCTATTATAATTTATTATGTAAGTATTTTGAGGTTATTACAGAAATGGCGGCTCATTGGCAAAATCATTGAAAAATGCGTAGAGTACACATCCAGTTCCTTTGGACACTTTTGAACAAAAACCATTTCAGCTCTAAGTTTGGTCATGAAACTTCTAAATATGAAGTTTCGTCCCGATGCCTTTCGTAGTTTATCTGCAATTGTCGTCTTTCTCCTTGAAAATCTTACCGTCGATAAACCAGTTTTCCATGTAAATATTATATTCAAATATGAAGTAACAGCCACCTAACTTGAAATCTTCCTTTTTTGTTTTAAGTCTTACTTTTATGGCAAATATTAGTCAATGCCATTGATACTAAATTATTCTATTTAATCTATTTTTTAGAAATTTTAATATATTTTTGATTTTTTCTATTTTGGTATGATATCTAATGTTTATTTAGAACTAGCGCAAAATTACTCTTTTCCTTGATGAAGTTGATATTTCACCCTGTAGTAAGTAATAGATCATACAATAACTAATACAGGAGAGTGACTTACCCTCAATTAATATTTATGAGGGTGAAGAAGATCTCCATTATCGTTAAATGTAAATGAGTAAAACAGAAGTCCAAAGTTAATTTGGACTTCTATTGACGAATAAAACAATTAGGCTAATTCACTAGTGAAATGGCCAAAATTACTCTTTTGCTTGATGCGAAGTTGATATTTCACCCTGTAGATAGTAATAAATCATACAATAACTAATACAAGAGAGTGACTTACCTCTAATTCAATTAATATTTATGAGGGTGAAGAAGTTCTCCATTATCGTTAAATGTAGATGAGTAAAACAGAAGCCCAAAGTTAATTTGCACTTCTATTGACGAATAAAACAATTAGGCTAATTTACTAATGAAATAGCATAATTGTTTTATTTGCCAATAAAAGAGCAAATTAACTTTGGCCTTCTGTTCTATTCATTTAATATTAATCCCTTTGGATATGTTTATAATAGTAGTCGATCTAAGGCAAGCGATTATCTATATTGTTGATATTTTCAATAAAACACCCTGACAACCAAATTGCCCATTCAACCAGTTCTAGTATAATCAGAAAATTCAAGCAGACTGTGCCTCTTGACAGCCTCTTTAAGAAACACCACAAAAAATATATTGCCGAAACTAAGGAAGCAAGTTTAAAAGTGTTGCAAGCGCTAATCGAGCACTGAACGACTTCGGCTCGACAAATTGCTTCTCACACCCAATGCAGTAAATCAACAGCACATAATATACTAAAACAGAACAAATATCGCCTATAACAACATGCGAAATTTATAAGTATTCTAAAGGAAAGACACTATGGCATCAGTACCATACCTATGACATCTCCATCTGGTTTGACGGGCAAATGGACGCGGATAGGTTTTTTTGTTAATATTCTATGGACAGACGAGGCAACATTTACGTCAAATGGTACTGTTTCTTCACAAAATAGCCGTTGGTGGGGACAAGAAACCCCGAGTTTTCAGATAGAATGCCTATATCAGTACCATTTTAAGACCAATGTACTGTGCGGCACGCTGAAAAATCAAACATCCAGGCCCTTTTTTTCGTTTAAAAAAAAATTTAAATGTAGAATTATAGCTTCAGTTTCTGAACAGCGTGTGAACACCTATTTTTTAACACCGTCAAGAGTTTTTAAAAGCAGAAATTAGGGCACGGTTAGCTAGACAGAAAAATTCTGAATCGAGATATTGGCCACCTAGATTCTCCGACTTTACACCTTTAGTTTTATTTTTGTTACGTCTAGAAGAAAGTAGACAAACAATGGCCATTTAGACTTAGAGGAAGCTATACAACATTGCGTCCAAACATTCCACGGAATTTTCTAAATAATGCTGCCTATAATTTTTCTCGAAGAATGTGTTTATGCATTGAACGTGAGGGACACTACACAGATACATGATTATGACATAGCTGACAAATATCAACTTCGCACCCAGATAATGAGTAATTTTGCGATAGTTCTAAATAAACTTATCATACCAAAATCTCAAAAAAATTAAATAATTTAAAGAAATTATAAAAAGAAGCACCAAGTAAATGAATAATTTTGCGTTACTTCTAAATAAACAGTTATAATACCAAATTAATAAAAAATATTCAAATTTCACAAAAATAGATTAAAAGGAACGTTTAGTATCACTGGCATTGCCTAATATGCTGTCATAAAACTAAGAATTATGAGAATTACGAAGAATGGCTGTGACTTCATATTTAAATATAATTTTTACTTCTAAACAACATTTCCAAATAAAATTTATCGATATAAGGAAAATAAAGGTACTTCACTCTTATCCCAACAATCCATACAAGCCGCCAACTTTTATAAAGAATAAAATTTTCTGAGAAATGGATAATAAAAACAATCCATATGATGCGGACTTTCTTGGACACACTGTATATCACAAAAAATGGTCCAAATGAAAAATATTTAGATATCCCACAGGAGGCATCAAGTCTATATGTTTCTTCCTAAATTCGAATTTTTCTATATTTCCTTTTAATGAACGATTAAGTATTTTTTTTTTCAAATCAAAAAAGTTTAACAATAATGTGAAATTAACGTATAGAAAATATGTTAGTCTAATGTAAGACATAAAATATTTTATTATATGCGTCCATGTGAGCTGTTTTTAAATGAAAACGGTTTGCATTAATTTTCACAGTAATAATAGATAATATAATAATTTGTGCCATTATTTATTGTAATTATTTATTGTAATTATTTATTGTAATTATTTACTGTAAGTAATTAAATTAAAAAAGAAGTTAGGATATTATTTTTAATAGTAGAAGGTAATTATCGGGCATATCCGCCATTAGAGTTTTATGTTTTGTTTGTTAGAAATATATAAATATAAAGTAATAAAAAATGTCGATTATTAAAAACAATATCCTAACATTTTTCAATTTAATAACATTCGACATAGCATTTGACAAATTGTTATTATCATCTAATAGTGTATAAATTAATGCAAACAGTTTGCTTTGAAAAAACAACTCACATGGACGCACACAGTAAAATGACAAATAAACCTTTATCAACCTTTATCAAAAATTATTCTATTAAAAAAAAAATTATACTTCGTTAACAGGAATTATGGAAAAAGTAAATATATAAATATGGAATTTTTAAAGAAGATTTAAGTTTAGGAGTTCTGTTGGAGACCTAATAATTTTTCAAATGAGGCAATTTTTGTGGTATTTATGGGTCTTTAGAGAAATAATTCAACTTGAAATTTTAAATTTGACTTTTTGTGTACACCCTATTTTTAGCTAAATATTCTTTTATTGGTACAAATATCAGTAAGTGATCAATTGGAAGTACCTACTATTATTAATGTTTGGTGATATATTTCATCTAATATCCCATTACAATTTATAAAATAAGTATCAGCATACAACTGCATTAATTAAAACTATTGCTTACTTACTCTTTGGCGTCATAGAAATCCTTACATCCGCCCATAACTTGAAAAGGAAGGACGTCAACAGGTTAACAGAAAATAGTAAACACCACGATATTATGACTAAGTGGAACTTGCCGAAACCTATCCTAATTAGGCGAAAACCGAAATTAACACTGAAAATAAGCAATTAAAATAAATTAACGCATTACAATTTGAATAGTTACGTTGATAATACATACTCATTCTTTAATACCAATACGTTGATTATTTCGTTACACACAAACCCGAAGAGGACTGAATAGAACACATGTCTGATCGGTTTGAAGTGCTTCATCTCTAATAATTCAGTAATCAGAGACTTTCGTTCTGAAAATACCTTTTCTTTTAACTTGCGAACGCTGAAAATATGTAATTAGTCTTGTAGGTATATTCCAACAAGTTTAAATGTACTATTGCATGTAGTGTTTACCATTTTTTCTCGACTTGATCGGTTGCAGTCATCTTCGAGAAGTTTGATGATCAGCGTTGGTGTGTCGCACTTTCTGTACTGATAAAATGAACTCGCCACACGCGATAGCTTTGAAGATAACTTCGGTCGTCTGAAAACGGACATTGCCTTTTTTCGTTATCATGCGCACTCATGTGTGCCCCAGAGTTAACTCGCTATACTACAGTACGAATACAGAGTTTGTTGTTGCAGATCAGTGTTGTTAACGAAGCAAGCATGCGGTAAACAAATAGAATGAACGAACTATTCACTAGCCTTTCGATATCTGCAATCATAACCCTTTCAATTAACTGTGTCCGTCTAATAAATTTTTCTTTTGTAGTTATTTTTTCGCAATTTTATAAATTCAGAACATATTGCTTGTGATATGCAATAGAGTTAAAGAATAAATCTAAAATATTTGGGGAGCATGAAAAGGAGCTCTTATGCTCATCTCGTTTCGACGTTGTCGCATAAGAAGTAGGTGGCAATCCATTCTACTTTTTTTCACTGAAACTTATTTTATTACTCAGTATTATTTAATTTATAAGTTTGACCTCACTTAATACATATAGCTCAGTCAAATTCGACAAAAAAGTGGCAAATGTGGGCAAATTCTAACCCAACTGTATTTCTCTATACCTCTTTGGTAGGAGTCTACAAATAACGTGTCTGCGTTGCGAGCTATTCACGGTTAAAGATGACCGAATTAGATATTTCCACCAACTTTTGACTACATGTTTATTGTTTTCTTTATCTTAAAATATGATGCCGTTTAACTTGTACATTATTATTAACCATGTGCATTTTAGAGTCGCGGATTATGATTCCTATAGTAGTATAATATATACAGGGTCTCTCACGACGAACTGACATTAGGAGTATATGGAGAACCACCTGAAATGAGAGATTGAAAATTTGTGGACTCAAAATTTGTGGAGTTTTCGGTTACTTCCGGTTACACCGGAAATGATGTCAACTTTTATATTTCAAATGTATTTTAGCATTTTTGAAATCTTCATTAAATTTAGGTCAATTTTATGCTACATTCCCTATACGTAACATGCTGTAACAGCTGTACGGTAACTTTCAATTACTTATAAATTATCCCCCGTGACAGTTGGAAAAAAGTAGTCCAGCAAAATTGTTGTGAAGATAACGTACTATCGACATATCTGTAGAATTCTTCTAAAAGTTATACAGGGTGTTCAAACTATAAGATCAAAGTTGAATTCGAGAAAAGTATTACAAGTCGATTTTTTCAAATAGCAACCCTAAAATATGAATACATTTCTCAATTCTATGGAAAATTTTAGATCAACTTTGTGTACAATGTCCTATACCTAAAATGGAATCAACTTTTAAACATCACAGTAGAAATTGCAAGTATTGCCAAATCTAGATTGCATTTGAAAACAACTTAACAATTGGGAATAAACAGAACTTTATTAAACAAATTTTTAGGTCATTAGTCATTATAATTAATTTTGTATTTATAAAACTATAAGCATACAATAAAACACAGTATTAAAAATAAAACAAAGTCGTAGAGTAAATTAAAAAAAAAAAAAAAACTGCTTAATTAAATTTCAGTAACTGGTCAAAAACGTTGCCGTTTTATATTTGTATTTGGTTTGCTTGCACAATTCCTTGTAGTTGATGTAATTTGCTCGTATGTATTGGTTTCTGGTGATTGTTCGTTCAAGATATCTCTGTCGATTGCCTTGTTATCATCTTTGGTCTTGTAGTATCGCTTATATCCTTTTTCTTGTTTTGTTTCTTCCTTCACTTTTGTTAATATTGCATAATGATCTGATATGTCAGTTGTTATTATCTTTATTTCTTCTATTTGTTGAACTCTGTTACTAATTACATGGTCTATTATTGATCAGATCCGGCATTTCCTTGTCTTGTGTAGTGTTTTCTCGATATTTGGTTTACCACTTTATAATTGTTTTCTGTTAATGTTCTTAGATAGTCACTTGTTGTATTATTTTTGTCCAATAGGTTTATATTGATGTCGCCGATTATTATTTGGCTTTTCGTTCGGTTAACTACATTCTTCCGCAATGTGTCAAGTAGTGCGAGATGGAGAGATACATGTGGTGGTTTGTATACTAGTGCTAGCGCACTATCGTTGTTCGTGATTAGTATTCTCAGTATTTCTATGTCGTTTATAGTCTGTTTTTGCCATACTCTATAATTTATTTATTTCCTTATGTAAATGCCCAGTCCTCCTCCTCTGTTTTGCCTTGAATGGTATTCGGTGTTGTAGTTTTCTATGTTGCTCTTCGTGTGGATTAAGCCATGTTTCAGTGATTGCTATGACGTCGAGAGCTTGTATTTTTGCTGCTACTTCTAGTTCATGGGGTTTATTTTTGAGACTTCGATAATTTTGTAAATAAATCCTTAGTTCCATCTTGTTTTTTGTTTTATTGGTAATATTTTTTTTGTTTTTTTCGTTTTCCTCTTTTGGTTGTTATTGTAAGTTTTCTATATCTTCCAGGTTTCTTATTTTGATCTTCTTACTTGTTTCCGTTTTCTGTAGATACACCACGCCATCCCAACACCATGCAAAGCTATAGTGCATCTCCTTTTCCAGTTCACGTACCTTGTAAAAGCTGTTGTTGGTTTATGGTATTAGTTGGTTGTTTATGTATACCGTTGTCTCTTTTCCCTTTAATTCGCATTCTCTCACTGTTACAGATTTAATTTCTTTTCTGGCTTCCAGGAGTTTATTTTTAATTTCTAGCGTTTTGAATTCAGATATTATGGGACCGTTCTCCGTTTTTCTGCATGCTTTTGCGATATCTCCCTCCTCCAATTTGATGTTTAATCCCTTGGCAATCTTTGTTATCTTCGTCGTGTTCTCGTTCTTTTTTTCCTGTTGCTCGACTCCCGTTATTACTACATTATTCATTATCTTTTCTCGCTCAATTGCTTCTACAGTGTCTTCCAGAATTCTAATTCTCTTCTTCATTTGCTCTTTCTCTTCTCTCAGAATTTTCTGCAACTCAACGTATTCTTTTTGCATTTGGTCGAATTTTTCATTCATTGTAATTTGGAGGTCTATTAGCATTTTCTTGATTTCCTTCAGATCGGTGCTCTAATCCTCGATGTCGCTCGCCTGGGTCGCGTTTTTATTGGCTCTTAATTGAGGCATTTCTTTTAACGATGTCAGTTTGCAAAACTATCTATCTTTATAAATATAATTTTTGAATTCCCGCTTGAGTTCTGGTAAACAAGTTTCGCTAGCTGGTCTGGTCTTTCCACTTGCCGGGTTAAAAAAGCAGTCGTCAAGCAGTCTGAGTTGGCGATTCTTCAATCGGACTTACTTGTTTTGGGCGTTGTTTCTGCTCTGATTACTCTCACCTGCTGGTTTCTGTGCTGGGGGGGGGCGATATTTTCACGTGTGCTTTCAATAGTAGACTCTAGTTTTTTATAATATAAGCTCAGAAATTTTCAATCTCTCATTTCATTTTGTTCTCCATATACTTCTAATGGCAACTCGTCGTGGGAGACCCTGTATAATGTTTTTGTTGGTACGTGTTGATGCTTTTCAGCCGTATAACGTAAAAACCATAACTTATACGAATAACATGAATAGAGTCTTTATTGCAGAAAATTAAAAAGTTTATCAATCCCAATCTAATCCTCAGCGTCTTCAGACTAATATAGGAAGCAAGGTAATGTCAAATACACAATTTTGCCGTATCCGTTCTCACCAAATACGACTGAAAGGCATCGTCTACAGGTAAGAGAAATGCGGCACACATTCCCAGTCCCCTCATAATTAATTGACAAAACATTCAATAAACATGTAGTCGAAAGTCGAAGGAATGCCTTTTTCGATATATGTTCTATAACGTAAAAACGGTTACTCATACGATTAAGAGCCTTTATTGTAAACAATTTTAAAGGTGCATCAATCTCAATCTAACCTTCACTATCGTCAGACCAATAGGAAGCTCGGTAATGTCAAATACACGATTTTGTCCATATTTTAAAATCATCATTGTCAATATCTTCCTTCCTATATTCTGGCACTCAGTGAATACAGGGCGTCACATCTTATTCCATGTTACAAAATCCAATAAACATGTAGTCGTTTTTTATGGGATTTTTCCAAAACTAGTATGCCTTACTAGCGTACAATTTAGTAAATAGATTCAGAAGTTCAGTTGCATTTCCCCAAAAAACAAGGTGGAGTATTACATAATATACTTCTTACATTTCTGATGGACGTACCGTGGAAATGATATGGACATATCATGTTTTCAATCACTTTGGCAGCGAAAAGGTATACCCTGCACATAAATGGGTTGTTTCTCTTACGTACGTAAACTGTGCATAGACATGTTTTGTAGAGAATTAAAAGATACCTATAGAAATTTCCTTATAACAATTGTGCAATTGTTCCTTGTAACAATTGTGCTTTGACCAATAGAAATCAAGTAGTTGTTAAAAACCCAATTCGGTCAGGTTTGAACGTGTACAACTCGCGACGCAACCACGATATTGATGTGGACGTTATTTGCAATGTCCAACAAAAGGTGTATACTATAATTCAGCTAACTTCGATTTTAGCTGAAGTGAAATCCTAATTTGACTTAGCTAATGTTTTATCGAGTAAATTGATTGCGATTAAAAACGTACTTATGCTAGTTGTGGGTATAATTTCTCGTAATCGTCTCCTTGTATATTCTTCATACTCTATTATGTTTTTCTTACTTTGAAAATTCTCCGATATCATCATTGGAGCGTTTGGTGGTAAAAAGGTGTCAAAGTTGGGTTTCTTTTACTTCTACTTGAAGTAAAGGGTAAAAAATACTATATTTTTTTAAGTTTGGGCTTGCAACAGAAGCTTTTACTTGAAGTAAAAGCAATTATTTTTTTAATTTTATTTATTCGACCCGTATTGTGGGTGTTGTGGAATTTTAAATAACGTTACAGACGAAATTTCCTAGACACCCCACAACTATTATTTGTCCATCATTTTCTATCGGAATAACGTAGTCATAAAACATGTAACGTGAAGACTTGGTCCCTAGACATTTGTAGCTCTTCAGTGGAACGCAGCAGCTTGAACTAGGCATGAACTACACTTTCACTTTCACTGCACTTTCTCATCATTTTTATCTTTACGGCACCCTTGAAACCAATATTTTTTTTTTCTATATACCTAAAATATTCTATGAAATGAAATAATTTGTTGAAGAGTATTGACAAATACAAGGAGTTTCTTTAAAAAAACCCACTTAAACGTGGTAATAGTTTAGTTTCTAATGTTTCTATACAAGGAGCTTAGCCGGTTGCTATACCACAATCTGTGTTGTAATAACTACCGGCTTTTCGTTTTTTAACCTGTTTTAAACCGATTTTCTAGCATACTGGGTATTAAATAAAAAAAATTATTTTATATACTTGAATTAATAATGACAGAACTTGCAAAGACAAAGCGTTTTTAATAAATTTTGATGACGTGCCGAACATTAACACGAGGCAACACTAAAGTTTATTCATTTTTTATATTAAGAAAAAATAGGTTTATGGTGAATCTGGAACACTTTGGATCCGTTTTAAATACGACCGCATACCAATTAATGTTCCCGGCTATTTAACTTTATCTGAATCTATGGAGTTTAAATTAAAAACTATCAGCAGCATTTTAGAAGGTGTAAAAGACAATATTCTAGATTATATTATTTATAGCCGGGGTATGAATAAAATCACTAATTTTGAGAGACGTTGGCGATTGATGTTATTTAAAACTTATGAATAACCATATATCCTGGTAGACCTCAAAATAGTTTCTACCAAATAAATAAGCAAATACGGTGCATCCACGACTACACTCGTGGTTCAGGCAAAAAAATCAGCAGAGAGCGATTAACGGCGATAATTTCACATTAATTAAGTAAAACCACCGGACAACCACGTGTAATGTGCATCCATTTTTAAAAAATAAAATTACCCTGTTATTTGTCTCGATAACTTAATTGAAGTATGAGGTTGCAAATACTGGTAGTACTGGTACCTGCAGTAACGAGTGTGAACGATGTAGGTACTTTATATATTTTATACAGGCTGTCTCAACAGTGCGATCTCGGAATATTGTACCTCTGTTAATGAAGATATTTTAAAACTGATTTCACTCATATATAGAGAACGCCGAGGCGCATATTTTAAAATTATTAGCGTGTATACTAGGGTGACCAACCGTCCCGATTTGGGCGGGACAGTCCCGAATTTTAACAACTCGTCCCGACTTGTAAAGCGTCCCGAATTTTGTCCCGATTTTTGAAAAGTTTATCCTTATGTCCAGGATTTTCTAATACAATTCGAATTTCCAAGATATCCATGAACATAAATTAGATTCCAAATTATTATCTGAAAGAAGGGTTGTCTATCTATAACGAATTTTAAGCGCAACCTTAATAATTATGTGAACAGGTGTAGTGAATAGCCGGTTGGTGGGTGATAATCTAGTCCTTGTGACAAACGGTGTACAAACGGTGCATATTACTTATAATAAAAACTAATCTGACTTAAATAAAAATGCATGTTTAGTCTTTTGTGGAATCGTTTGGGCGGGGTAAGATTTAGTGGCCAGGTCGCGTTGGATCATTTTTATTTTTTGATTTTCAAATTGAATCAGTCAAAACAATACAAAACATATTTTTGTTATTATCAGATTTCTATTTTACACATTTGTTGCGCCATAGTAAATCACAGATATATTGATGCTAATAATTTGGAATGAAAGAGAAAAATATATGTTACCGATTTATTTTATTCTGTTCTTGGGATTTCTTCTATCTAGATTAATTTCTTCCAAAAATATGGAACACAAAGACAGAAAACGCAAATGCACGTTCAATGACAACTTACAAAAACAATTTCCTTTTTTTGAAAATTACTAGGCCTAATTCCCAATCAGAACTAAAATGCAGTTTTACATCGGCGGAGGTCGCCGAAACGATGTTGCAAAACATACATCGAATAAACAGAAGCAATGCATGATGTAGCAAGTTCATCGAAATTAAGTATGTACTTGTTTTAGAGCCGTAACAATAGGGGCACCAGGGACCCAATTCTCGTCATCTTTTTGAAGCGAATGCGTGACTTTTCGAATGGAGTAGGGATATCACCGGTTGCCCGTATCCATGAGCAAGTTTGCTTGTTGGTAAGAACAATAACACACGCGCCACGCCCATACGTTTGATTGAAAAGTATGGGCGTTGCGCGTGCGTTATTGTTCTTAGCAACAACCTAGATACGAACCAGAGGGCAACCGGTAATATCCCTACTCCATTCGAAAAGTCACGCATTCGCTTCAAAAAGATGACGAGAATTGGGTCCCAGAAAAGGTTTTGGCCTGCAAACAAGGCACATATACTGTCTGTATGACAACTAATCGATTAATAGACTGGACGTCAAAACTTCTAATGTAAATGTTTGAAAAGGAGATGTGTCTCGTACGAACTAACGCAGAAGCTAGTATAACAAATGTGTTTTATCCTCTAGTAAAGAAAGAGTTGAGAAGAAATGTGAGGAAATGCAATTTCGTGACAATATTTCCTGACACATCTAGCCAGAGACATAAAAATACTCCCTCTCCTGGTTAGATACTTTGATGTCCAAAAATGTATTCAAATAAATATTTAAATGTTCACGAAAATATTCGCGAGACGGATGAAGAATTGTCCAATAAAATTATGGATTCATTGCAGCAGACAGTACAAATACCAATTTTGGCGGTACAGAACGAAGAGGAGAGAACAATGGTTTTAAAAAAATAAGAGATCTAGACGGGAAGAATAGAGTCAAGTAATAGTGCAATTTGTAAAAGTTAAAGAAACTTTATTAAATTTTATTATATTTTGTTTTATTTTATACTTATTCTGATATAGGTATGTTTCAAAATTTGCATACAGTTTATTTAATGATTATTTTTAGTTAAAAAATACTATCATAATAAAAATGTTGGTTTAAGTTAGGTTCTTGTGGTACAATTTGTAAAAATTGTAGAATTGTGTTTGATTTATGTTGTGTTATGTTTCTTTTTATGTTTTAACTAGTGAAAGTTAAAGAATGTTTGTGTTATTTATATTGTTATTGCTTAAGCTTCTTTTCTTTTATTGAAAGTGAAAACGTATATTATAGGTCATAGGAAATATTTGCTGTTGTCAATTTACCAAATGGTACAATTTGTTTATAGTTCAGCACGTTTCGTTTAATGTTTTCCACTAACCCAACCCAACCCCGATCCCCAAGCTTCCCGATTTAGCAATTGAAAACGTTGGTCACCCTAGTGTATATGTTACGGTCATAGTGATAAATAGGTAATTATTAATAATTACCGGTTATTATTAATAATAGCCAAGTGGCGAGGTTAAAGTGAAGAATTTATCACATGAACCGGCTATTATTAATAATTTCCAGCATGCTGTGGTCAATGTGATATACTTCAATTCGATATAGCATTAAGGTGATGCTACATTATAATAGAGCCTCAGATTTGGAATTCTGTTAGTATCTACATAATCGCTACACAACGAAGCTATTCACTGGGTTTTCAGTGTTGGGCATTTAGTGACGTTAGTCCTGACTAAGTTATTTAGTTACTACTCATGACTAAAATGAGGAAGATTATCAAAACGTGACAAAAAATCTGATGTGACCAGGCACATGACTTTATTATACTATATATAAAATTAATAGTTTAGCTGCATGAGGTTCTTTTTGATCGAGATCGACCGTATCTGCGTTAAAATAAAACTAGTTAGCCAGGATTTAACAGATATTTTGATTATATTGGCAGTAGGTATTGTCAAAATATTAGCGTTTGACACTACCTACTGTCATTAGAATCAAAATGTCTGATATATCCTGGCTACTAGTTTTAATGCAGTACGACCGATCTCGATGAAATAGAATTTGCTTATGCAGCTAAACTATTGATTGTACCAAACAATTACATAGTCATAAATTATTCAGGATTTCCTCTCATTTAATTTATTATTTAACTATTTCGACGAAATTCCAGAAATGGCGGCTTATTTGCAAAACCTTTAAATGTTAAGACTAAACCTCCTGTTCCTTTGGACCCTTTCCAACAGAAAGCTGTTCACCTATAAGTTTGGTCATGAAACTTCTAAATATGAAGTTTCGTCCCGATACCTTTAGTAGTATCTCAGGAATCGTCGCCACAAAAAAACGGGTACACGCATATCCATAATTTTTTTGTACCATGGTCAAAATGGTCCAGGGGGCCAAAAAAGACATATTTTCGCTAAAATCTCAAATTTTTTGGCACAATTGCGATACTTTTGTCATACTATATATAAAATTAATAGCGACGCCCTACCTCCAATCCCCTTGCCAGCGTCCGCCTTACCCTCCAAATCTTGTTATTTACCGATTTGCTGGAAGTCGTCTAATTATTTTTGCTAGTTGATTAATAGCAAATGTGATTCTATTTGATCGAGATCGGTCGTATCTGCATTAAAATAAAACTAATTAGCCAGGATTACACAGATATTTTAATACAATAAAAAGTGGTCGGATTCCTTATTTTTGATTTATTTTAGCAATCGCTACATGTTTCGTGTCCTACTTGGCACCTTTTCAGGCGCTATAGGAAATGAGATATAAATTACACAATTGCCAATCAAATCAAACTCCAAAAAACTCAATTGTAAAACTTACATTTTGTCCGGCATGGCTCGTGGAGAACATAAAACAACATACAAAGGTCACAAACAAACATATATGAGACGCAGAACAGATTATTTTAAAGATTTTTTATACTTATATTGTCAAAATATTATTGTCAAACACTACCTATTGTCATTAGAATCAAAATGTCTTACATATCCCTGCTACTAGTTTTAATGCATTACGACCGATCTCGATGAAATAGAATTTGCTCACGCAGCTACACACACGCAGACATTACTTTGTACCTTGGTCAAATATGTTCAGGGACCCAAAAGGACATATTACCGCTGAAATCTTATTTTTTTTTTGGCACGATTACAATACTTTATCATACTGCGTATGATAAAGTAAAAACGCAAATCTATACTAATTGCATGAACGAGTGTGTTTGGGTCATGCCTATTTGCGCAATTCTAGTATACGTAATAGGTAATGGACAACCTAATGTAGGGAAAATTGGGGCAAGTTGTTACAATCTTTAATCTTTTATTTATAAAATAGTACTTTATTTTCAAACACCAAAAGTAAAAATACCGTGTTAGGAACAAAACCATACAAAAATGTCTGCAATCGTTTGTGCGGTGCAATTTATGTAAAAACAGCTATGTAACTAAATAACTAAACCAGTCTCGCCTGTTCTTGTATGTATTTGCATGAAAATACAATATTGAAAAAATTATAATTAAATGTGCAAAATTTCAAGATAATTGGGATTTGAGAATTTACTTAAGAAATTGTAATTGCACATTTACAAAAAACTACCCACACGCATTAAATATAAAAATGGGTGCTATTGATAATTAAATGGTTAACTGTTTTGAACACTCTGTATAAAATGTTTCTTTTTATGTTTTCGTTATTGAGCCGTCCTTGGGTATATACCAAATATCATTACCAATTATATCCAGTAGTTTCTAAAGTACAAGGGAGACAAAAGAAAACATTCTGCATTATCAATGTTTTGTATTTTTCGTAATTTTGGTCAGTGGCTAGCCGTACTGATGAGTTGCGTCAAGTAAATAAATATGATAGGTTACATAGTAATCAAAATAACTTAGCTAACTTCTTTGAAGACTGTATACAAATGATCTTTTGTAAAAGGGAACGTTTTTATCACTTTTACCGTGCCCGTTAGGAAATTATTAATAATAGCCGGTCCAAGTGATTATTTAAGTGTTTCTAATCACATTGACCAAATGGTGCGGTTATTATTAATAATCGCCGGTAATTATTAATACAAACCCCATTTATCACTTTAACCGTAACATATACATATGCTTGGCACTAACCAACTCTTGTTGACATCTTAAAAAAAAACACATGTAAGTTAATAATTTCTATAGCAATTAATTAATTGATAAAACACAAAATCATTTCAATTTATTCAGCAAAAAAAACTTGAAATTTGTTTGAAACTCCAAATTAACGTTGGGCTTTCGTATATTATATAATAGTCAATATGATTATGCAAGGTATCCTGCAACTTGTCGACATAAAACTGAGATAAATAAAGAGACACGGATGGGCGCCGTGAGAAGTAATGTGGAGGTAAGCGACTGTAAACCAAACAGTTCTTAGCTTTATGGGCGGCGAGCGTGTTTTAGCCAAGGGGTTTAGAATAACGCAACATTTTTCAAAATTTCCAGCAAATAAAGAAAAATTTATTTATCATCAGTATGATACATGATAATAGTCAACATATAGGACTACCACTATAAATAGATACTAATACGCTTATTAAAAAATAAAATAAAATATAAAAACTATTTATTTTTTAAATCGAATTTATGGCAACAAGTTGCAGGACACCTGCATTTTTTTCTTTTTTTCTTAGTTCAGAAACATATATTTTAGCTTATGATATGGCTGAAGATACTAAGTTATCTCGTTCCTTTCCACACAAAATATTCAATTATTAGTATTAGTTTTTGTAAATAGTAAATCTAAATACTAAATACTATTTAGCTATTACAATTTCTATATTTTTGTTTGAAACTAAATATTGGTTGGAACTAATATAGATATAGAAAATATTGTGTACATATTTATACTTGCATTATTTTGTTAAACATAATGGTCCTAATAGTACACTAGGTAGTAGGTATATAATTTCAGAACTTGATAATCTGTCTTCGAATGTTTCAACTGACAGTCGAGACATCGAGTCTGCTACTATTATAGCACAACTATCAACAACACCAATGCTATCACCAGATTTAGAAGCCAAAAAAAGCTAGCTTCAAAGCCGTTTTTTGAGGCATTTAGAAAATTGTACGTCACTTAGTAAATTACATATTATAAAAAATCGTCTGATGCGCTTTCGCCTACTTTGGCAGCAGTTCACCACGTGAAATACAATTTTTCCACCACAGATACCCGGACAAGGACACCTGTGAATCAAAACATTACCGCACAGCGAAAGCTTTGGCCGACAAAAAAAAAATAATCAGAAAAAAAATTATAAACTACAGAAGCATTAAATGGTCTGTATTTTTAAAAAATAAATGCCTTATATAAGAATTAGTGAACGTTTTAATTCACACATTATTCATGTACGTAAGTAAGAATGATTGTGGTGCACTTAATACATTCTAGAACTTTAGAATCATAGTTATGAAACACGAAAAAAGGAGTACGTAATAACTATAAAGTTAATATTTCCACACCGTGTGTACTTCATAGTAAATGATACTTAATTTAATAAAATGCTAAATAACATAACTATATTTGAATCATGTCATGCGCGCGGATAAATGACTAAAGAAAGAACGTTGAATAATATTATTTATTAACGTCAAAAATTATTATTGTTTAGTTTACATGTTCGAAATATCATCCATTGTTAATATTTATTTATCCATCACCTGCCTTTATTTTTTTGTTTACTAATTTAGCCGCCATCACAAAACTTTAGAACATCTCGAAAACTAAAGCCGCTCGAAAAAATGAGGTATCGAATTATAAATCATCCTGTATATACAGGGTCCTGCAACTAAGCTCCCGTCTTCTGTAGCTCACTTACTCATTAAGCTAAGAGTTTGACATTTTGCAAGCTTACCCTGTACTTCAAGGTACAATTCAAGAAATTATTTTTTTTATACAGGGTGTTCCAAAAATGTGCAACGCCATGGTAATATATTTTTTTAAATTGCATGCTATACATTTTTCTACACATTTGGAAGCCTTTTATGGTTGCCTACATATCACCAAAATTTTATTGAAATCGGTTGAGTGACCGCAGCGGAAAAAAATAAAAACAAAAAAAAATTAGTTTGCATCGTAGGCTTTAAAAATCAATAAAAACCACAAAATGCACCTCGTTAATAAAATTTTGCGACGTGCTTATTAAGTTAGATGTAATAGTCTCGTTAACCAAGTGACATTGATCCAAATTATACAGGGTGACCAAAATCGAGTGTCATACTTGTCAAACTTCAAAGCGTGTTATTGTTCTTATTTTAAATTGGAACCCATAAATTTTTTTATGTGAAATGATGCAGAATTAAAAAATAAATATTGTTTCTGAATACAACCGCATCACAATTCCCAATATTTTAAAAGTTATTCGCCAAAACTCATTTTTCAACGTTTCCAACGGCAATTTTAGATAATAAATATCGTACGTGGCTTTGAAAAACAATTTATTTCATAAAAAATAATAGACGTATTTTAGATTTGAGTGTACTTAATTAAGTAGTTATTCCAATGCTAAATTTACTGCATAATTTACCTATAGCGGTAAGGACGGAAATGTGGCTATAGGTAAATTTTGCAGTAAATTTAGCAATTGAATAACTACTTAATTAAGTACAGTAAAATCTAAAATACCTCTCTGCGTTATATTTTATGTAATAAATTGTTCTTCAACGCCACGTACGATATTTATTACCTAAAATTGCCGTTGGAAACGTTGAAAAATGAGTTTTTGGCGAATAACTTTTAAAATATTGGGAATTGTGATGGGGTTGTATTCAGAAACAATATTTATTCTTTAATTCCGCATCGTTTCACCTAAAAAAAGTTATGGGTTCCAATTTAAAATAAGAACAATAGCGCGCTTTGAAGTTTGACAAGTTTGACACTCGATTTTGGTCACCCTGTATAATTTGGATCAATGTCACTTGGTTAACGAGACTATTACATCTAACTTAATAAGCGCGTCGCAAAATTTTATTAACGAGGTGCATTTGTGGTTTTTATTGATTTTTAAAGCCTACGATGCAAAATCAATTTTTTTTTGTTTTTATTTTTTGCCGCTGCGGTCACTCAACCGATTTCAATAAAATTTTGGTGATATGTAGGCAACCATAAAAGGCTTCCAAATGTGTAGAAAAATGTATAGCATGCAATTTAAAAAAATATATTACCATGGCGTTGCACATTTTTGGAACAGCCTGTATAATAAAAAATAATTTCTTGAATTGTACCTTGAAGTACAGGGTAAGTTTGCAAAATGTCAAACTCTTAGCTTAATGAGTAAGTGAGCTACAGAAGACGGGAGCTTAGTTGCAGGACCCTGTATACATAAATTGTCGATCAAGTGGCACGTTTTTGTAAGAATTAAAATTTTATGAGGAAGTGATAAAAAAGTTAATTGTTAATAAAAACACCCGGTGTACGCAATGGATTATAATTATGGATTATAATAATGATTATAATTTCGTATGACCTCCAATATTACTAAATAGTTTTTTAAATAAAATTTTTGCATAGCTTTGAACATAAAGGTACTCTTAAGATAATTACATTTTAATATTTGGATTATAGGGATAAGACAATATAAAGAACACACTACTGATTTAATTTAACGTATTCTATAGTTTATTTACATCGGTATCACGCCCTTTTCAGTCAATTCTAATCTGGATAGAAACTAGTTAGTCTGTACTATCAAATTCCAAGGACCAAAAGCACTAAGTATTTTGCCACCTAAGGATTTTATTTGTTAAGTTAGGTAATATCATGGAAAGCCCCTATTGGTTGAAGTATTGTTTTTGCAATTCCACGTCAATCGGTCAGTTGACATTAGAAATGTCCGCTCTAATGTCAAACGATTGTTTCGTGATTGTCGGTTGAAATTACCGTTCTAATGTCAAACGATCGGTTGACGTAAATCGTTAAAATTAATTGAATAAATTATACTAAATTAATTCCAGGAATGAAGGATTAAAATCTAACAGCCACAATTTTTAATTGTTTTTGATTAATAACATTTTTCTATTATGACACCAACCATTTTAATATGTTACTACTGAAACCATAAGCTATCGATTGGTATCAGTTCCATCGACTGCAATTGATCTTCCGATTACAACGTACATATATCAAAAATGTTGGTACAATAAAATCATCTGTCAAATCCTGGCTAACTAGTTTTAGTGCAGTTCGTGCGATCTCAATGAAATAGAATTTTCTCATGCAGCTAAACAATAAATTTTACCAAAAATGTCATGGACATAAATTATACAAAATTTCCTCTACTTTAATTTATTACTTTAACTCTCTGCTTATTTGCAAAATCGTTTGAAATGCTATGAATACACATCCAGATCCTTTAGACTCTTTTGAACAAAATTCTTGCAGCTTTAAGTTTGGTCATGAAATTTCTAAATATTAAGTTTTGTCCCGATACCTTTAGTACTTCCTCCAGAATCGTCGCCACAAAAAAACAGTACAAGTACACACACACGTGTGGGTGTGTGTATATGTGTGTACACACACACACACCCACAGACACAAATGCTAATGTTTAACGCGAACCATGTTAGGGAGCTGATAGAGAACGTCACAGCTATTCAAAAACTGTATATGCCCTTTCGGCTTTCGACGCTTCATTAAAAAGTTATAGCTATAAGTCGGCGTTGAATGGGGGTTGTCTATAGGTTGTTTGTGTGTTGGCAAATTGACATTTAACGTCTAACCCTGGTAGGTGGATGGTAGAGGCGGTCCTGTGGCGTGGCCAACCAGATCTCCTGATTTAAATCCTTTAGATTTACTCGTAGGGTCATCTAGAAGATTTAGTTTATGCACACAGGATTGCTACCAGAAATGAATTGCTACAGCGAGTAAAAGTAGCATTTGCAAAAGTAATTTTATTTATTTTTGTTATTTTAAATCTTTTTTTTGTTTCTGTTAAAATAAACAGCGCCGAGTTTGCAATCAGTTATATTTTTAAGGCAATACAAATCTGAAAAACATAAATCTGAAAAACCAAAAGTGCATATACCCTTTTTGGATGGCAGTGACATCCTCTATCACTCCCTAATTTTAGGCACACCTTTACCGGACAGCCTGTATAGATTCTGCAGGAAGTTGTCATTGACCCTCAGGATATACACGTGAGTTTTGGCGTCGTATTACTCTTCACGTGTATTTCGACTAAGGGGGCTGTCGAAAGCCTTCGGACGATACTTGTCCTCGAAGGTCTACCAACCGATGTACCGGATCTTGTAGAGTACAGTTTTTCCACCACATAGTTCAAGTGGGCGCGAGCGATGTATAGCCAGGTAGCGGATACAGCCATGGGATCACCTCTTTCACCGGTCTGAGTTCTTCGCTTGTTTACAATAAGTAAGTGAAGTATCACAAAGAATCGGTAGATTACTGAAGAAATCTGGTATCACGGTAAGGTACAGAACACCAGCTAAGAAGGTAAAGGATCTTGTGCATAACCCATAAGATATCACACCACTACTGAAGAACGAAGGGGTATAGAAGATAACATGCGAGTTTGGAACATGCTATGTAGGACAGACAAGACGAACCTACGAATGTCGAATCAAGGAACACAGTACAGACACCCGGCTAGGCAAGATTCAACAGTCCGCTGTTGCTCAACACTGCCATGAGTCGGGACACACAATGGATTTCGATGACGTTAAGATGTTGGCAAGGGTGAGTAATTATCGTCCAAGGCTCATTAGTCCAAGGCCATCGAAATTTTCAAACATCCTTACAACAACAATCCTCAGGACAGCCCCATAACTATAATTTATGAAAAAAATAATTACCATAATTTAACATCCCTGCTAAGAACCGCATAACAGAATGTTAAATAGAAGCTAAATCTATTGTAATTTTGTATCAGGAAACGTATGCGTGTCTGTAAATATTATGAGCTATTTGGTTAAAAATATTATCCACTTGAAATCGTTTTTAGATATTCAGTAATTTGCAAACTTATATTTTGAGTCCTAGATATTGGAACTTCCGATGTAGATCAGCTATACTCCTCAACTTCAGTAATCAGAACCGCAATATTCTGGTGTTCTGGTCTATATAGATGTTAGACTCTAGTTAGAAGTATTATACATATTATTCAATTGTTAGTATGTAAACAGATTTTAATATCTAGATATAATTGTTCATTCATATGTGAGCTATTTTAACTACTGCTAACATATTTTTCAAATGTTTCTAGTAAATGTACTTACTTTTATCTGTGTCAAGTCACGTAGTTATAAATAGTAAACGAGCGATATGATGAACTATTATGAAAAACTATTGCTATAAAAAACCTGAAGAAATAATTGTCGCTGAATGAGAAAATTTCAATTAATCACTGACAAGTAATCATTTACAGGACCAATTTTGTTTTTTTTTTTAATTATTCTTCTTAAGTATTTTGTTTTGTATGGAGTAGGAATAACAATATTTTGTTACCTATATTTTTGTTGTTATATAAATATTAAAGTATTAATTAATAAGCATAAATATTTTATGCTGTTAGATTATATTGACTTTTTCTGCCTGGTTTCTGGTTTCTGGTTTCTGGTTTCTTGGTAAATTGTTATAAACTCTAGTAATAAATGTAAATTCATGTTTAAATTGCAATGTAAATTGGATTTTCAATATAATTCTTTCATCTTTAAGATGCATAACTTTGAGGACGGTTAAGTTGGTCGGGCCAGTTCGTACTTCGTCTTAACGTCCCTTTTGTCTGAGCGGGTCACATATACCGAGTGGCTAATTCCAATCTTGAGTACAGCCGAACTTGCTACACGCGCTAAGTACAATGTAACCATTGTAAATATATTTAGAGCACAGTTATCAACATTACGGTGGAGGTCAGTATTGACCTCCACTCGTAAGTGACCTAATATGCTAAAGGTTATTATTGTATTGGGTGCGTTAGTACTAAACGTACCAAACAAATATTATATACTTTAGTAGTTTTAATAGTACAATCATAACCTCCGACATGTTCAAAATTAAAATTAAAAAGAAAAGACACGTAATATTAGGGTTTAGTAGATAATAATTATTGTGAGAACATTATCTTAGAGAGCCGATTGTAAATTTCGTTCAAAAAACATAATGCTTTATATTTTTTCATGGAGCTCTCATCCAATTTTTAGATATTGTTTCGTAAAGTAATGTCATTTCTTCATAGAATTTATTAATTTCTTATTTTGAGTAATTGTTTCATGTTTCATGGTCGCCGAACCTTGCATTGATAGGTAGGTCCCGTAATTGATAGGTACTAAATACTTTGATATTTTCATTAAGATGGGGTTCGAAATGAGTAGGCCACCAAATATACGTCATAATATTATCCTGAGTTGATCAGGATGATTAGGTATTTCCATTCAAATTATACGTCCAACAGAACTTGAAAGCTTTGCCGATAATACAAAAAATATCCTGTTCAATTCTGTCATATACAGGGTCTCCCACGACGAGCTGCCATTAGAAGTATATGGAGAACCAAATGAAATGACAGATTGAAAATTTGTGGACTTAAATTGTTGGACACGATCATCTCAACTAAAATATTTTGAGTTTTGGGTTACTTCCGGTTACACCGGAAATGATGTCATCTTTTATATTTCAAATGGAACACCCTGTATTTTATCGCATTTTTAAAATCTACATTAAATTTTAGATCAATTTTATGTTACATTACCTATACCTAACATGTGTCATTTTTGAGAAATTAATTATTTTCATTAAAAAATGACAGCTGCACGGCTACTTTCAACTACTTATAAATTATCTCCTTTGACCGTTGGAAAAAAGTCGTCCGGCGAAATTGTTGTGAAGGTAACGTATTATCGACACATCGGTAGAACTCTTCTAAAAGTTATACAGGTGTTCAAATTATAAGATCAAAGTTGAATTCGAGAAAAGTACTAAAACTCGATTTTTTCAAATGGCAACCCTAACATATTAATACATTTCTCAATTCTATGGAAAATTTTAGATCAACTTTGTGTACAATGTCCTATACCTAAAATGTACTTGTACCTACTGAAATCGATTTTTAAACATCACAGTAGAAATTGCAAGAATCGCCAAATCTAGATTGCGTTGAAAACAACTGAACAAGTTGGAATAAACACAACTTTATTAAACACGTGTCTAGGTAATTTTTCATTATAATTAATTTAGTAATTATAAAATGATAAGCCTACAATTAAACACAATGTTAAAAATAAAACAAAATCGTAAGGTAATAAAAAAATGCTTAATTCAATGTCAGTAACTGTTCAAAAACGTTGCCGTTTTCCGCTAAACATGCTTTAATTCTTTTAACGCATTATTGTTGGTGGCGTCCCTGATTGCGTTAGCACATAACTCATTGCAAGCAGCTGGAACTCTATCTTTCATGTTCTCCTTATCAATTATTGGGTTCTCATAAACTACGTCTTTAATAGCTCCCGAACTTAATAAATCCATTGGCGTCAAGTCGGGGGAATGCGGTGGATATTTGTATGGCCTATTAAGCGCATTCAACCGATCGCCGATTATCGCTCGTTAAGCAAACCTCTTATAGCAACTGCTATCTGCGCTGGAGCACCGTCCATTTGAAACCACCCTATAATGGAGGACCCAATAACTAATAAGGAGAACATGAAAGATAAAGTTCCAGCTCCGTTCAATGGGTTATGTGCTAACTCTATCAGGGACGCCACCAACAATAATATGGTAAAAGGAATAGTAGCATGTTTAGCAAAAACGGCAACATTTTTTAACAGTTACTGAAATAGAATTAAGCGGTTTTTAAAATTTTCTTAACGTTTTGTTTTATTTTTAATATTGTGTTTCATTGTAGGCTTATAATTTTATAAATACTAAACCAATGATAATGAAAACTGACCTAAAAAAGCTTGTTTTATTAAAAAGTTCTGTTTATTCCAACTTGTTCAGTTGTTTTCAACGCAATCTAGATTTGGCAATCTGTGCAATTTCTACGGTGATGTTTAAAAATCGATTCAGTAGGTACAAGTACATTTTAGGTATAGGACATCGTACACAAAGTTGATCTAAAATATTCCATTGAATTGAGAATTGTATTAATATGTTAGGGTTGCCATTTGAAAAAATCGAGTTTTAGTACTTTTCTCGAATTCAACTTTGATCTTATAATTTGAACACCCTGTATAACTTTTAGAAGAGTTCTACCGATGTGTCGATAATACGTTACCTTCACAACAATTTCGCCGGACGACTTTTTTCCAACGGTCAAAGGAGATAATTTATAAGTAGTTGAAAGTAGCCGTGCAGCTGTCATTTTTTAATGAAAATAATTAATATCTCAAAAATTACACACGTTAGGTATAGGGAATGTAACATAAAATTGATCTAAAATTTAATGAAGATTTGAAAAATGCGTTAAAATACAGGGTGTTCCATTTGAAATATAAAAGATGACATCATTTCCGGTGTAACCGGAAGTAACCGAAAACTCAAAATATTATATTATATTAGTTGAGACGATCGTGTCCAACAATATAAGTCCACAAATTTTCAATCTGTTATTTCATTTGGTTCTCCATATTCTTCTAATGGCAGCTCGCCGTGGTAGACCCTGTATAGGTGACGAATTCTGTAAATATCGGCGTTTTTTTGTTGAACGTAAGAAGACTACAAGATAGCCATCAACAATCGTAAAATCCGTCACCTAGACCCGACAGAATTGAGCCGGATATTTTTTGTATTATCGGCAAAGGTTTCAAGTTCTGTTCGACGTATAATTTGAATGGAAATACCTAATCATTTCGCTGAACAACTCAGGATAATATTATGACGTATATTTGGTTGCCTACTCATTTCGAACCCCATCTTAAGGATATAATTCGACCCATGGAACGAAGACTATCGTACCTGAAGTACAATCCCAATGGAGTTACTATAGTCTTAGTTGCATGGGTCGATATATACAATGGTCAAGTATTACATCAGATACATCAGATAAGTAAGATCACAATATCAATATAAACCATCCAACTAACAATCAAGAAACAGCACATAATCCTATAAAGCGTTGCATAAAGAAATAATTAATACAATCTTACGTTTTAAAATTAACACTACACACACAAGAACAATTTACTTGAGATTGTCGGTACCGGCGCTGTTAGGGGCGCTGTTAGCGGTGCTGCTAGCGCTGCTGGTAGTGTCACTGGTAGCAGCGTTGGTAGCGGAGCGTTTCAATACACAGCTTCTGATGGCCGCAAACACACAGTCAGCTCCGCTAGTAGCACCGCTAGCTGCGCCGCTGGGCGGTAGAGAATTAAAAGATTTTATCTACGACTGACATATAAATTCATTGCATACCTGTATATGACTATATTATCCCTACAGATACACACCGATGATTATGATGACAGTAGCTTTGGATAATAATGACAGTTCGTTTGAATAATGTCTTCATTATTCGAAGGAACTGTCATCATTATACGAACGTACTGTCAAGTCAGTAAAAACTTATTTGACAGTTCGTCTCGTTACCATTGGCAAACACACCCGGGCGTGAGGCTCTCCGAGTTGCATTGTTGTTTATATATCCCCGTTCCTCAAAAGTGCAATTGAGTTGAAATTTTGCATATGGACAGATTTCCGGTAACACTGCATGAATCAATAACAAAATTTGGAAATGCTGGGTAAATTAAGAGTATTCTTGGAATGTTCAATTATGTCCGTTGGAATTTTTCATGTGGACAGATCTCCGCACACAGAAAATTAAATACTTCACTCAAAGCAATGTGCTTCATTGCAAGTAAATGATTAGTTTGCTATACCGCAAGCAGATATTTTGATGAGATATAAA
The DNA here is from genome assembly GCA_964023965.1 of Melinopterus prodromus. Lineage (NCBI taxonomy): Eukaryota > Metazoa > Arthropoda > Insecta > Coleoptera > Scarabaeidae > Melinopterus > Melinopterus prodromus. The sequence goes on from OZ030392.1 coordinate 28,500,387, forward strand.
TTGAGATTATAGTGATTTGATTAAAGTATAAGACTTCTTAAATGAAAGAAATAGTTTGAACCTAAGTAAATTGTTAACTTTCATTTAAAGCAATAGCCGCAGGCATATAATTTTCTCACGTTTTGAGAATGTACTTCGCTGTGTGTGTTGACAAGGCATGAATCAATAAAAAAACAAACTTTGAAATTTTGTTACTATGTTCAATCAGGTTGAAATTTTGCTTGTGGACAGATTTCCGGCGACAATGCATAAATCAATATAAAAAATTTAATTTTGAGTGCACTTTTTTATAAAGCGTGGTCAAAACTTTCTCAAAACGATTACAATAGTTTGTCATTATCCGTATGATTACGAATAGAAACAGATATTGTCGACCAAACAAAATGTTGTTTTTGTCAAATTTGTTTGTTATCTGTAGTATAAAGCGAGATGTTGATTCTACTGTTTCAATCACACTGTATCCGATAAATTATAGTATTGGTCTGTTCAGTGTTTACGCTCTTCCTGTCATATATGACAACAGACAATTAATTCAATATGTGTCGGGAACCCTAGTAATTTCGCACGTCTCATATAGATTGAGTCGCTGATATACATATAATCCTTTGTGCTAAAATGTCAAAAAAAATTTCCAGTTTGTTTTGGTTAAACCTAACCAAAACAAACTGGAAAATCCTTAGTTTAGCCAGACTGTGGCCCAGTGGTAAAGCGCCTGGCTATCAGTCTGGGGGTCGTGAGTTCGAGTATCACAACCTGCTTCCAGAATGAAGGTTTTGTGTAGTTTTCCTTACTCTACGGCGAATGCAGGAAGCCAAACATCTTAAGACGTGCCACAGAGGCCATAATAATGATAATACGGGTCTGCCGTATTATAGTATAGTTCCGAAAACTGTTTGGGGATGTTAAGGCGTGGATTATTATTATTAGATATTATTATTGACCAATATGGATGTCTTGGTAAACGCTCGGCATTATACTGATAATACTATTTTTTCGAACATTAGCCACGTCTACTTGGTCATTTCTTGGGTTCTCGGATTGAGCGTACATATATATATATGTATATATATATATATATATATATATATATATATATATATATATATATATATATATATATATATATATAGATATATATATATATATATACTATATATGGAATATGACGTAAATAGAATCCAAGTGAGAAGTAATTTTTAAAATTAATTAAAAGGATACGGTCTCAGCCCGGATTCGAACCGGGGCCTTCTTCCTTGCCGGGGAATTGCTCTACCGCTGAACTACTGAGCCCGGTCGGAGGATATAGATTTAATTCGTCATTTCAAACGATAGTAACAGTACGGGTTGCTGTCTAACTACTATTATCATGACATCTATTGGACACTGGTGGAAATTGGTTCATGGTATGTCAAGGTTAATCGCAAATCTTGCTAGTGGAAAGTAGGAAACTGGTTTAATCGGTTTAAATATACTATATATGGAATATGACGTAAATAGAATCCAAGTGAGAAGTAATTTTTAAAATTAATTAAAAGGATACGGTCTCAGCCCGGATTCGAACCGGGGCCTTCTTCCTTCCTTATTCTTCCTTATATATATATATATATATATATATATATACCTATATATACCTAGATCACTGTTTGATAAAATTATAGGGAAAAACAAGCACTAGCCAATCCATCTCCCCCGTAATACTCGATACCATCAAGACCAAACAGACATCTCCCCTTACCCAATATTTACAGTGCAATACAATTATTACGTGTTTGAACTACTTTCACAGCTATCCATTCTAGTTGCGGTGGTCATACACGCAGAATCGATATCATCTGGAGTAGTCTCCATGGAAACGGGTGCGGCCACACAGCTTCTCCGTTTCGTGCTTCAGTTGCCACCCGCGCATTCCACTGTAAAATGTGGATGCCGGCTGTTGTGTTTCTATATGTCCTGGTAAGCGTCAACGCGCAATGGTCGTCTGCAAATCCAAACGTGTTCAACATTGGCGGTGTTCTAAGTAATAACGACAGCATATACTATTTTAAAGAAACCATTGCTGTACGTCTTTATCTTCATTCTTAAGCATTCTTTTTAGTAATATATCGTTTCGTAGCATTTGAATTTTGACCAGCAATATGTTCCAAAGGGAATCACCTACTATGATAAGGCAATTTTGATGAATCCTAATCCAATAAAGACTGCCCTGAATGTTTGCAAGGATCTTATTTCGAATAGAGTAGGTGTTTCTTTTAGTTAAATATGTATATTATCGCAATCTCCTTCTGGTGGTTCCCTTTTTTTTTAGTATTGTCATTTTTAGGTCTATGCTGTTGTTGTATCCCACCCAACTACTGGAGACTTATCCCCAGCAGCTGTTTCTTATACCAGTGGCTTCTACCATATACCTGTAATTGGTATATCTTCAAGGGACTCGGCTTTTTCCGATAAGGTACCATTATATGTCCATAAAACCCCCGACAGATCAGAAACAATAAGTTACATGCCCAGAAAGTGTTGGGTCAAGTTATCAATACATTTTTGTAGCAACCGATTTTAATAAATTCTAGATCATGAAATAGTATATTATAATACAAGTTTTATAAGACAAAAATTGGCGCACGAGTTGTTTTGGAACGAGTGCGACAATGCGTCTTATAAAACGAGTGTTATATACAATTTTTTCTACTTTGCGACATTAGATTTACATAAATTTCAAAAATTGCGGTTGTCATCTTACAATCTAGAGTAGTTTCATATTCAACAATTGGTAGTTGTAGTAAAATTCACAAATACGACTGACGCGAGCCAATAGCGATTGAGATGTCAGCCTCAATTTGACACTTGACGTCAATAACATCAATCTTGGAAAACTGAAAGTTACCAAATGTTTGTGACCTAGTGTTTTCATAACGACACCGAAAGCGGTTTCGTTATGAGATTATAACGAACGCAAAGTAGAAAAAATTTATATCGTGATTCTACATTAGTCTATAGGAACAAAATAATATCGCCCGGAACAATTAAATATTATTTTAGGTGTTTTTAATATAAGTTTAAAATATTATCGTTAATTAAATAATCAATTGAGTAACTATAGTAACCCTTGTGCCATCAATCAGCATCTCTATATCTCCTTGGTGAACATATGTGAGCAGTGCATGTTTTCGATTGGTTCATAAATAGTTAAAATCGGATGAAAAAGATGAAAAAGTTATGTGTTTTTTATTGCTGATGTTTTTGTTGCCCTGTGTTTCTGGGGTGAAGTCGCTTTTTGAGCCCGAGACGCGAATACTACGGCGAATGCTTTAGGGGGGTAATATAACTTAATATGAGGAAAAAACACTTTTGTAATAAAAGTTTTCAGCACTTTATAAATATGCGTTCATTTAAACAAATCTGGTGTTTTATTACAGATAAAGAAATATTTTCCAAAAGATATCAAACAATTTATGTTTTCAATTAAAATTTACAAGCTGTATATGATAAAGAAGAAGATACATTTAATTCAAATAATTATTATTGTGTTGAGTGAAATCTTATTTTTTTTGAATTAACAAAATTATTGGTCGAGTAAATGCAATATTTTAAGGTTACAATAAATGGTTCTTAGATATCATTTTCTTAAATCAAAATACGATATCGTTGCCGGAAGTAAACATGTTTTTAAACCTAAGCAGAAATATTACTTTGAACGAAGGAACTCTCAGCTTGTATAAAGATATCTTTGAATCAAAATTACATTTCTTTAGCTCAAGGAAACGTATTCTTAATAAAAAAAAAATTGATATGGGCAGGCACATGACTTTATCATACTATATATAAAATTAATAGTTTAGCTACATGAGAGTCTATTTGATGGAGAGGCTATGTCTGCATTAAAATAAAACTAGTAGAACTAGATAGATATGTCGATTAAAGCTGCGTTCGGACATTGTACTCCGTTGACACCAGGTACACCGTCCAAATGACATTTACGTGTTATTGGGTGTAAAAAGTGTAACGGTGTACAATATCCGAACGCAGCTTATATTGACAGAAGGTATTGTCAAAACATTAGCCTTTGACACTACCTATTGTCATTAGAATCAAAATATCTGACATATCCTGGCTACTAGTTTTAATGCAGTACGGCCGATCTCGGTGAAATGGAATTTGGTCAAGCAGCTAAACTATTGATTGTACCAAAAAATGTCATAGTCATAAAGTATTCAGAATTTCCTCTACTTTAATTTATTATTTAATTATTTCGACAAAATTCTAGAAATGGCGCCCTATTTGCAAAATCTTTCAAAAATGCTAAGACTAAACCTCCAGTTCCTTTGGAACCTTTTCAACAGAAAGCATTTCAGCTCTAAGTTTGGTTATGAAGCTTCTAAATATGAAGTTTCGTCCCGATACCTCGTCGCCACAAAAATCTGGGACACACATACACACAGACTCGGCGCGAATACAATACTTTATCATACTGCGAATGATAAAGTAATAAAAATATTTGTTTCATGAAAAGTAGTTTTTGTGTTGTTTTGTGTCGAAATATTTTTTTCACTTTAATAAATATGCCAAATAAATTACCTAATCAAAAATGTTTTTTAATAGGCCATAAAATTTGTACGTAACACTTAAGTCAAGTAAATGACGTATTTACAATAAAAAGAAATATAGGGAATTGCTATTTTAAAAAATAAACAACTGATAGCCGGAAATTCATTTTGTGACAAAAATGAATATTTTGATAATTAAAACTTGGCGTTACCGAGGATTTTTTAAATAAACAGTTCTAATTTTAATGAATTTATTCCATATTTTTGCCATTGTATCAGAAAATTAAGTTTAAGAAATATTTCTCAAAATTGTGATGAAAAAGTTTTATTGAACACAGAAATAAGACACACTACACCCTTCAGCATGCAGGATTTTTGCTGTTGTTGTTGCACCGTGTAATAGGCGTGATAACTTCATTGAGCCTTGGGAAAATTTGAATTTAGAGACCCATGTAGGTATATTCAATAGTATTCAATACTGCCTATAGAATATAGTGAGATTAACAAAACATTTTAAATCAAGTTCATAATTTGATAAAGAAAACGATAAAGATAAATTTGATTGTCATATTCAGCGCAAAGAAAATGAAATAAAAAGGAAATACTAAATACCTGTTACTATAGAATGGTAAATAGGTTTATTGTAATGGAATCGTGTTATCGTCATGCTCAATGCAACCTCAAATATCGTTCTAAAAGCATATATATTGCAAAAATAACCTTCTTTTGCTGTGTTTTTGTGACACAGACGTAATTATTCATCGAAGACCATTCTGAAACTGTACTCTAAACCAAGCATACTAAAATATACAGGTTGTCTAGTAACTTTAGCCCAATAAGAGGCCAGGAAATTAACGCGGGAAGACGTCACTTCGTTTGCCCGTTCAAATTTATATGAACTCACAGATATTAGAAAAAGGCTTGCTGACACGCTACGGGCCGTTTTATGGCTCGTTTCCAATAAACTTTCAGAAAACAGTGTAACTAAACTTATTTTTTTTTGTGCACGTAAAACGTCCAATTACATCAGCTAACTTCATGTGGCAAACCCAATGACGTATCTCATTGATTTCCAAGACAACCTGCCTATTTTTAGTAACCTTGACTCCAAACAATGTTCTTTTATCAAATCAGCTATTTTCAATTTGAATTAAAACTTTAGTTTCCATTGCCGTACGTAACATTTTGCAATCATCAAAGTACCGTATCGTAATCAGCAACTGTTGAGTCACTTTTGAGAGAGATTTAAGAAAAAGGTTATAAAATGATCTCTCCAAAGCTTAAAAATTATAGTCAGGATTTTTTTTTATTTTGTTTGTTACCTGTGGTATGAATGTATCGTAGCCATTTTTTATAAATAAATTTTTATGTTTCACAACTTTAGTATTATTCAAACGTGATGATCCTTTCTTTGTCTCGGACCATAGACCTGTAACAAGCCCGACAATTTTTCTCTGCGTCCCTGCATATGCCTATTATATGTTTAAAGTATCGTAATCAGCAACTGTTGAGTCACTTTTGAGAGAGATTTAAGAAAAAGGTTATAAAATGATCTCTCCAAAGCTTAAAAATTATAGTCAGGATTTTTTTTTTATTTTGTTTGTTACCTGTGGTAAGAATGTATCGTGGCCATTTTTTATAAATAAATTTTTATGTTTCACAACTTTAGTGTTATTCAAACGTGATGATCCTTTCTTTGTCTCGGACCGTAGACCTGTAACAAGCCCGACAATTTTTCTCTGCGTCCCTGCATATGCGTATTATATGTTTACATAGTCCGATGTTCGTGGTAGTGCCGATTTTCAAGAACTACATGTCGACAATCTTTATTTATTTATTTAAAGGCAACAAATTATTATAAACTAGACCAGACAAATACAAAGGTGCAGACAAACCATATCAATCGATTGGTGTCATTGATGTATAAATTGACAAAATCGGACAATAAGTAATCCTTGAAATGGTATTAAAAATTGCAAAAACTATTGCGTAACAGAACTGTCCCTGTGCGTTTAAGATAATCGTTGCTTATAAAAGTTATTTTAAATACAATATTTTAATTATTAATCCTTAAAACAAACTTTTAGAACATCCACGTGTCCTTCTTAAGAACAGTGCCACCATATTCGCATCAAGCTGATGTCTGGGTGGAACTCCTTAAACATTTCAATTACAAGAAGGTCATATTCATTCACAGCTCGGATACGGACGGTAGAGCTCTCTTGGGTAGATTCCAAACAACCTCACAAAGTTTAGAGGATGATATTGAAATTAAGGTACAAGTGGAGAATGTTATCGAGTTTGAGCCTGGCTTGGAGAGCTTTACAGAACAACTTCAAGACATGAAGAACGCCCAATCCAGAGTGTACTTAATCTACGCAGGGTAGTAAAATGATTATATAAATAGTTTCTGATATTAAATTAATCTATTTGATTAAAGCAAAACCGATGCCCAGGTTATATTCAGAGATGCAGCATGGTTAAACATGACTGATGCTGGTTATGCTTGGATTGCAACAGAACAGGCACTGGACGCCGACAATGTTCCCGAAGGTATTTTAGGCTTGAAGCTAGTCAACGCAACCAACGAGAAGGCGCATATTAGGGACAGCATGTAAATTAAAGAAGCCTCCAACAACCGATAAAATAATTTTAAAAAATTTCAGATACGTTTTAGCGTCCGCTCTGAGGGACATGAACCAAACCAAAGAGATCACTGAAGCACCAAAGGACTGCGATAACTCTGGATCCATATGGGAAACTGGCCGGGACCTCTTCGATTTTATTAAGAAGCAAGTTATATTGAATGGAGAAACCGGTAAAATTGCTTTTGACGATCAAGGTGATAGAATTAACGCCGAGTATAAAATTGTAAATATACAAAGAAGAAAGAAAGAAGTGATTGTTGGAAAGTACGTTTTCAGTAAGGTAAGGAATAACCACAACTTTTAAAATCGTGAGAATGTTGACTTCGTTTTACAGGAAAGTAATCGAATGCATTTGAATATTGACGAACGGACTATAGTGTGGCCAGGAAGACTCCAAATTAAACCAGAAGGCTTTATGATTCCAACACATCTAAAAGTTTTAACAATTGAAGAAAAGCCTTTTGTCTATACCAGAAAATTAGGCGAAGACGAGACGTGCACACCTGAAGAAATACCATGTCCCCATTATAATTCATCACAAGAAGAAACTGAGAAATATTGCTGTAGGGGGTTCTGTATGGATCTTTTAAAAGAACTATCAAAGAAGATTAATTTCACGTATAGCTTGGCCCTATCTCCAGATGGCCAATTTGGGAATTACATGGTGAAGAATAACTCGAGTAAGAAATATATTAGCTAAGTATGATTTAAATAAAGTATAGAATAGTTTCAGGTAAAAAGGAATGGTCTGGTCTTATTGGTGAATTGGTGGGTGAAAGGGCTGATATGATCGTAGCACCGCTCACCATAAATCCTGAAAGAGCTGAATTTATCGAATTCAGCAAACCGTTCAAGTACCAAGGAATCACGATTTTAGAGAAGAAACCGTCTAGGTCATCGACCTTGGTATCTTTCTTGCAACCTTTCAGTAACACCTTGTGGATTTTAGTAATGGTGTCTGTTCATGTCGTCGCGTTAGTTCTATATTTATTGGATCGATTCTCACCATTTGGAAGATTCAAGGTTGCCAACACTGATGGAACCGAAGAGGACGCTTTAAATCTGTCCAGTGCAATTTGGTTTGCTTGGGGAGTTCTTCTGAACAGTGGAATTGGAGAAGGTAATATTTTTCTGACAGCTGGTCTTTTGTTGCTGAAATAATGAGCTTTCAGGAACACCCAGGAGTTTCTCCGCCAGAGTCTTAGGTATGGTTTGGGCTGGGTTTGCTATGATCATCGTAGCATCATACACAGCTAACTTGGCTGCCTTCCTCGTGTTGGAAAGGCCAAAAACTAAACTTACTGGCATTAATGATGCTAGGGTCAGTACAGTAAAGTATAATCGCATTCTTTTGGCAAAACTTGAATATGTTACAGCTAAGAAATACAATGGAAAATTTAACATGCGCGACGGTAAAGGGCTCAGCGGTCGATATGTACTTTAGAAGACAAGTGGAGTTATCGAATATGTACAGAACGATGGAAGCCAATAACTATAACACGGCTGAGGACGCTATATGGGATGTAAAGATTGGGTAATAATAGTACCACTTATAGTAGCTTTTATGACTTACTTATGTCCTTTCTTTGGTACCTCAGAAAATTAATGGCTTTCATATGGGATAGCTCCCGATTAGAATTTGAAGCAGCCCAAGACTGCGAACTGGTAACTGCTGGAGAACTCTTTGGTAGATCCGGGTATGGAATTGGCTTGCAAAAAGGCTCACCGTGGGCTGACGATGTGACCCTCGCCATTTTAGACTTCCATGAAAGTAAGATTTTCTTCTGGGTATATTTTGGTTATGGATGTATCATTATTTTTAGGTGGATTTATGGAAAGTTTGGATAATAAATGGATCCTCCTCGGTAATATACAGCAGTGTGAACAATTCGAAAAGACGCCGAATACTTTGGGGTTGAAGAACATGGCGGGGGTGTTTATTTTAGTCGCCGCTGGGATAGTGGGTGGTATTGGGTTGATCGTCATCGAGATGGCTTATAAGAAGCACCAGATTAAGAAGCAAAAGAGGATGGAGTTGGCCAGGCATGCTGCTGATAAGTGGAGAGGAGCAGTTGAGGTACCCATAGATAAAAATTGCATGATTTATGATAGTTCGTACATTCATCACCATATAAATCAACAACTTCTGATGATCCCAAATACTAATTATGTTTTTTAATATTTTTAAATTTGAATAGTAATATATACTTATATATAGTATATACTTAAAATATACGTAAATAAAAGTTAAATATAAGTTTGTGCTGAAAGGAACCGGATAAACTTTTTCGATATTTAACATTTTACGCCACTTGAATCTCGTTGTCTCGTAAAATACTGTTTTAATAATACTTTGTTTAAAAATGGTTCTAGTTCCAGTGAGTTTAGAGAAAAAACTTAAAAGAAAACTCATAATTTCCTCATCATAGTATGTACAATGTCTGAGGAATGTCATCAAAATAGGCCAAATACTAAATAAATTTGTAAATTTACTTGACACTACAGCCATGATTAAATAAATAGTTATTAATTCTTAATAAAAAGAAAGAGCAAAGCAGAAATATTTACCAGGAGACAGTTCCCTAACCCAGGGCTTCTCAAGGTGGGGGTCGCGTAAAAATTTTTGGGGGTAGCGGTAACATCTAAAACAGATCATAGAGCTGTCCAGAGAATCGTTGTCAAAGGTGTACATCATGCTGGTTGCTGGCATTACATGTCGTCGGAATTGCTGGAGCGCGCTTACGTACGTTGTGACATATTTGTATAGTTCGTGTAAGTACGACTGCGAAGGGAGGTATCTTGAGAATTCCCCTTGCGTGTACAAAGTTGTTTTAACGTGCATTGATTAACTATCAGAGCAGATATTGGCTGCCATTGTATGTTTATGATGGATGGTCAACTGCTAAAACTACAAATAATTATTGTGAAAGTTGTAGATTCTGCAGTATTAACAAATGTAAGCATATTATACATTTAGCAAAAAAAGAGGAAATACAATTCAACGTTTTTCAATACGATTTTACGAAAATAATATAGATAAGCGACTGTGCGTGGTTTGTAACTAATGCTTGGCTATATAGTAAAAGTATGAAAGCAGCTAAATTAAAAAGGCTTCTTTGCACAATACATGCCTTATTTGGTAATAAGCCTGCGGATAAACGAATTGTAGTGATTTAAAAGATGTAGTTATGGTAATAAACTTCATTATAAATCGGGCACCTAGTAGTCGTCTCTTTGCAAATTTATTAAGCCATGACTTCCTATTTCAGCATACTTCTACTTCAGCGCACTTCTGTAGTGCGATATTTCTTTCTGAAAATAATTCAAAATATAAGCATTTCTTTCATAACGAAAATTGGGTGTGTAAATTATTTCAACTTAACTTAATTGGGTAACTAATCGCTCTAAATATCTGTCTCAAAAACATTTTTACACTCAAAGACAAAATCCAGGCGTTTATAGAAAATATATATGAAGCTTAAAGTGGAAGTCTTTTGAAATGTTCTCATATACTGAGGATTTTCTTGTCGATAACAAGTTGAGCTTTGATTTGGTTAAAATAATAATTAAGACTATTAAAAGTAATTGCGCTTATCATTTTGTGTCGGGTCGTGGAAAAATGTGTCGGGTACAAGTGGGTCGCCGCGCCGATAAAAAAAGTTTAAGAAGCCCTGCCCTAACCACTGTACGTATTTCGGCGGATTCTGTTTCATTACTGAACAAGTTGGGCAGCTGTGATATCTGATTAGTTTATATTATGTTGAACGTAAGAATGAGAATTTTGAAATTGTTTCAGTCGGCCCTATTAAAAATAGAGAGCAAAATTAAACACAACATATTTTCAGCTGTTAAATTGTTAACTTTCGTTGTCATAGAAGTTTAGCAATTAGAGAATTTCCCATTCACAAGTAATATTGCAGAAAATCAGTATCATACCAAGAGCTATTGGCATTCAAATCTAAACTATTAAATTGTAATCTCTTACACGTGGATCACAACTATTAATACCTTTTATTTGTATTGATACTTTGGGAAAATAATGTTTATTTTCTATGCGCTATACTCCTGGCACACAGATTTGTCTATAATAGTGAAAAAATACCCATGTATGTATAGTCTAGGTCAGCGTTTCTCAACATTTTTGCTCTTGCGGAACTCTTGAACTACGTTGGAACCAGAGGGAACTCCAACACACAAAAATGTTACAACAGGTCTTCTACTTTTTCTCGCCTTTTTTTAAAGTACATGTCATTCTAAGTAATAAGTATCTTTGTGGTTTTCAGTTCCTTCTAGATCAGAATTTAGAGAAATTAGAATACGGGTATGTTAATTTCAAACGGCTAACATTTTTAAGAAATGAAACTAAAACTATTTGGAAAAAAATGCGGAAAAAGGTTGGACACCTGGATATGATTAGTAATATTTTCCTTTGTTATTTGTTATTAGAATTATTATAATAATTTAATGCTCGTCTTCAGGGCCAAACACACTGATTTCATTTTCAACTGATATGATATGATATAAAGCCACAGTTCTACTCATTCTAAAACGTGGTTTAGAATAACAGAAACAAAATTGATGAAATATCTTTTAAACTAATATTTTTTTTCTATGCCGTGAAAAAAGTTTGACATTTTATCTCTGTTGACAGGTAATAAAATGTCACTTTTTATGAAATTACTTTTTTTCCCGGGAAAAAAGTGGGGCCTTTTTTTCCCGGATATACAGTGTGTTCATTTCAAAAGAATCCAGCCTTAATAACTCTTAACCTGGTGCGCTCATTGCTTTGAATGGAAACACGTCGATTTAGATATCGAGGGGGAAGTTCAAAAATGGTACCTAGAGAATATTATGTTTCATGCCTTCACCCCACTTCGAAATTTAAAATACCATCCTCTACCTTGTGATATATCATTTTAAATGGCATAAAATTCTCTACTCAACCATGATAAAAAAATGAAAAGTATCGGTTGGTTCATAAGATAGACTATACAGACGATACAACGTATGAAATCAATTTAGCGAAACATTGCGGATTGGATACACTGTTGAATTAAATTACAGTCATAAGAAATTTAAAATTAAAATAAATAATAAAATAAGAAATTATTTTATAGCATGTTCATGGCCACATTATTTGCTAGACAAAAATACATTCCGTTTTCGAACTCTTCGCGAACGCAAATAATGGTGGCCATTATTCTAGTCTATCTTAAGAACCATTCGATCAATTTCATTTTTTATCATGGTTGAGTAGAGAATTTTGTACCCTATCAAATGATGTATCACAAGGTAAGGGGTGCCATTTGAAATTTCAAAGTGGGGTGGCTGGGGGGTGAAGGGATGAAACCTAAAATTCTCTAGGTACCATTTTTGAACTTCCCCCTCGATATCTAAATCGACGTGTTTCCACTCAAAGCAGTAATCGCATCAGGTCAAGAGTTATTAAGGTTGGTTACTTTTGAAATGAACACACAGTATATAGGTATATACACATAAGTAAAGGTAGACATTTTCTTAGCAACGCAGGTCTAATTGTGTACAACAGCCTACCAGTTTCAAAATTCAAATGTCACATCGATTGACTTTAATCTATTGTATAATATGTTCTTTAATATAATATCGTCATTTTTTACAAAAGAAATAAGATATTATACACGGGAAAAATGTTAGCTCTCCATTTTCAACGTTTCAACAACCTCAATCTAAAATCTAATAGTTTTTTCTCTCGTATAATAAATAAATATTATTGTCTCCCGGCGCAAAGCGGAGGGATACAAAAACCGAGAGCTAAAATCTAATATTTTTCCCGTGTATAATTAAAATAATTATTACAGCCATTAAGGTAATATTAAGGAAATAATAAAAAATTACAGCCATTAAGGTATGACCGTATATCTAATTCATTTCAATTATATTAATTATAGTACTATTGATATACAATGTTTGTGTAAATTGTCGATAACTTTTGACGAGATACTTTTTACGGAAAAGTAACAGCAGTTGCTAGAGGAACAAAATAAACAAATTACCGGTTGCTCACATAAATAATGCAGGTTGCACTAGCAGACGAGTGCACTATTAACGGTAGGTTAATTGTAAAAATGAAGGATATATTATGTTGCGCTTGGCGCCACTTTAATCAATTACATATACCAATATTACTGATAGTAATTTCAAAATGTATCGGAGAATATTATAGTTTAGAGGTTAGGTTGGAGGTGATTTTCCTTATTATCAAAGACATCTCACACAATATTGTTTAGTAACTCCAGTATAGCGTCGAGAATCCAAAACCTCGGTAATCCGAACGTTCGCTAATCCGAAGGTTCGCTAATCCGAACGCCGAAAGAGAAATAATAATAAAATAAATCACTGAGTAACCGCGGGAATAGCTATTTATATACCAAGGGTATTACACGGATGTGCATGCCCCGAGGGTGACCGTTTAAAAAGCTCGAGAGCCAATAGGCCCGAGAGCTTTTAAGTTGCCCGAGGGTATAAACATCAAGTAATGCCCGAGGTGCACACAACATTTTATGTCCTACAATTGTTTTGTTCCTCCGTTTGAATTATATTAATAAATATTTTAACATTATCAAATCACATGCGCATCTACGGAGTTGAATAACAATACAAATAATTCAGAGTTGAGTGACAATACAGACAATTAATTGTCAAACTTATAACCTTAATCGCCAATATATGACATTGCCGAGTAACAGTACAGACAATTAATTGTCAAACTTATAAGCTTAATCGCCAATAATTGACATTGGTGACTTAAAATTTATAATTTGAATGACAAATATTTGATATATTTGACATATAACCATGGCAACCCTTAATGCCCGCGCGGGCATTAAGAATCCTTAACGCCCGCGCGGTAAGAAGCAGTTTTTGCCCCGATATCTAAGATGTAAAATGTCACTTTACGATCAGGTAGGAGATAATAGTATTTTATTTGACGAGCACATAATTAAGGGTATAAATCGCGAGCATGAAGTTTACACGCGAGCCGTAGGCGAGCGTGTAATCATGCGAGCGATTTATATCCGTTATGTGCGAGTCAAATGCGAGTTAAAAATAATAACAACCAAAGTACACTTAATGTTTGAAATATCAACAGAACCTGAACAAAATAAACAAATTTCTAACAATGGCCAAAGCCATCCCCGGTAACCTACATTGCAAGATGCAAGATTTTTTAAAGACATTGAAAAGATCAACTATGGCAGTTCGTGTTTAAAGTTGGCCTTTTTAGAAGGTTGCTTTTTAAGTTTATATTTTGAAACAATAGGTATTTGTAAAAAACTAACAATATTACAAAAAGGTAAATATTTATTATTACATAATCAATTGGCGGATCTTCACTGAGCAAAGCCTTTTTACTTTATTATAAGTATCATGATAGTTAGTTCTCCAACGTTTGACATTGCTGTATAGTATGATAAAGTCATATGCCTGGCCAGAGGCCACATCAAATGTTTCGTTCTGTTTTCGTGCGACAGGGAATCAGTGGAAACAGGGAAGTAACTAAAAACATGAAAACACAATTCGCCCGCGTGCTTTATATTCTATACGAACGTTGCGTCGCCCATGGGCAGGTTACGTCACACACCAGGCCCAAACTTGCACGAAATGCCTATCACAATTTGAAATTCTTACCAGGAAGTTAATGAGTCCGTTAATGGTTTTGAAAGTTAACTAAAAGTTAATCCGTTAAAGAAAAATTTAACTTAGTTAATTAACGATTAACTATTAATACTTTTGTGCCCAGCTTTATGTATTTGTCAATGATGGCAAGGCGAACTGTCACATAACTGTCATCGACGTAGGTTTTGACAGACTTTGACACTAGCGCTGCATAATGATGACAGTTCGTTCAAATAATAAGGGCATTATTTGAACGACCTGTCATTATTATACAGCGCTCGTGTCATTATAATCATTGGCGTGTATAATGATGGAGATTATATAGTCATAGATACGTATGCACTGGACTTTAAATGCGAGTCGTAGATAAAAGCCATTTTTGTATTGCTGTTTACAGAAAAATATTGCTTTTGTATCTAATGTGTATGTTATAGTTGTATTTTCTACTATTAGATGTACAATTTGATAATCCGATCAATTTGACTGAATGCGTTTCGAACCACATTCGGTCTCAATTAGTTCGGCTTATTGACGCTTTACTATTTTCTTTTTCTACTTATTTTTTTATAAATAAATTGATCATTAATATTCTTTCAGAAACGTAAAACTTTACGTCAGTCTATAGCTACCCAAAGAAGAATCAAATCTAACGGAGTGAACGATCCAATTTCAATATCTTTAACAGTGGACAAATACCAAAGGAATGTAGTTCCGGAGAGAGGGTGGCCTGGAGATTCTGACGTTAGGCTTCGCAGAATTGAAGATTCTGGAGGTGTTCAGCCTGTTCCAAGATATTTACCAGCCTATACACCAGACGTATCGCACCTAATCGTTTAATTCACAGTGATATAGATATTTTTCCATTGTAGGTAAAGTAGAGTGTTAATAGAGGTGCTAGTCTGTATATAGTAATAGTATTTTTAGTATTGTTATTAAGTTTCACGAGTTAATTTCATAAACGTTGAATAAAAGTACCTACATTAAAACTAGCACTCAAATGCACTAAACAAAATTATGTATAATTATAATGTATAATATGTATGTTATTAAGCTATGTAATGTGCTGTAAACATAATGATAATTGCCTGCATTAAAACTCGTAATTATAACAATTTCATAACACCCGTACCGGTCGATATGTCAGGTACCTAAGGTAAACAAATTTCATATACCAGTTAGTTCTATTCATGCTCTATCCATATTTTCGCAAAATATTTTCGATGCTCCCGGTCCACACGTGCCGGCGCGCACGTATAATTAGTATATGCTGTGGTGGTGATGAGGGGAATATAATGAGAGCCGTTGATGGCGGTGCAATGACAGTTCCAACCGGTATACTTTTCGCTCAGTGTCCAACAGTCAGTTTTGTCTTCCACTCGTACAGGTTTGAACTGAACAGGCGTATCTGTCAAGTATATCTGACACGTCGATCGGCCCATGACTAACTGCTCTAATAAATATTAACGTTACTTCAAGTGTTTTACTCGTTAACGCAACACATTAAGAAGGTAAAATTACAGTGTTTACATGGGCTCCCGCAGAGAGGGCAAGGGGAGCACTCCACCCCCTGGGTTTTGAAAACCGGGGAAAGATCAACAACAAAATCGTGAAATAGATGCTGATTTATAACTATTGTTACAAACATTTAATTGAAAGAAATAAAATAAAATAATAGAACTTAATATAAAAATAATTAATTAACTTCTTCTGGATTTACACTCATAGATGTTCGATTACAAAAACAAACAGAAACAAACAACTGGCAATTGATTATGTTATCAATTTTTTCAGTTGACAGTTGACTGAATATCGCAATTTAAAGGTTATACTCCATGGGGAAAAACCCGAGCGTCGACGGGCTACTAAGTCTTTTAATGTCCTACCTACAATTTGGGGTATGATAGAAATGTATGGAACAATTTTTGCAATAGTTATAAACATTTTTCTGTAGCAACTAATTGAAATACGTTTGCTATTCGAACGGAGATTATCGCCAATTAGGGGTCCATAGGGAAAAGCTCCGAACGTAGATGAGCTACTAGGTCTTTTTATTACCTACAGTTTGGAGTATGATAGAAATGTAGCAGGCAGTAATTTTTTCATATGTTAAAAGCATTTTTCTGCAGCAAATGTTTGATTAGTTTGCTATTCGAACGGACATTAACGCCATTTATGGCCAGTTGTCCATGGGGCAAAACTCCGATCGTCGAAGGGCTACTAGGTCTTTTAATTACCTATAATTTGGGTTATAATAGAAATGTAGGCAATACTTTTTGCAAAAGTTATAAACTTTTTTCTGGAGCAAATGATTGAAATACGTTTGCTATTCGAACGGACATTATTGCAACTTAGAGGTTGTTGTTCATGGGGCAAAAGTCCGAGCGTCGAAGTGCTACTAGGTCATTTCATTACCTACAACTTCTGGTATGTTAGAAATTTATGCAGTAACTTTTCCATCTGTTATAAAAAAATTTCTGCAGCAAAGGTTTGAAATACGTTTGCAAATTCAAACGGACATTATCGCCATTTAAGGATTGTCAATGGGGCAAATCTCTGGACGTCGAAGGACTACTAGGTTTTTTAATTACCAACAATTTGGGGTATGATAGAAACTTATACAATGATTGTACCAAAGTTGTAAACATTTTTCTGCAGCAAATGTTTGAAATTCGTTTGCTATTCTAATGGACATTATCGCCATTTCGCACTAGTTTTGAATGGGGCAAAACTCCGCTTTACGTATTTTAATTATCTACAATTTGTGGTATGATAGAAATTTATGCAATAATTTTTGCAAAAGATATAAACGATTGGTTCTTTATAACAAAAGGGGAACCGTAGTTTGGGTTACCGTTAAACTCTACTTTTACTTTATCATACGCAGTATGATGAAGTATTGTAATCGTGCCGAAAAAAAAAATTAAGATTTTAGCGGAAATAGGTCTTTAGGAGACCCAGAACATTTTTGACCAAGGTACAAAAAAATGTCTGTGTGTGTGTGTTTGTGTGTATGTGTGTGTAAACGATTTTGTGGCGACGATTCCGGAGAAACTACTAAAGGTATCGGGACGAAAGTCCATATTTAGAAGTTTCATGACCTAACTTAGAGCTGAAAAGCTTTTGGTTCAAAAGGGTCCAAACTCTAAAGGAACTGGAGTTTATTCTAAGCCTTTTCCAAGGGTTTTGCAAATGAGCCGCCATTTCTGTAATTTCGTCAAAATAGTTAAATAATAAATTAAAGTAGAGGACATTTTGAATAATTTATGCTTATGACACTTTTTGATAAAATACATAGTTTAGCTGCCAGAGCAAATTCTATTTGATCGAGATCGGTCGCATCTGCATTGATATGAAACTACATAGTAGCCAGAATTTTTACAAATATTTGTTTGTGCTGTCACACTCGAAAACAGCTAATTTCATGAGAGGTTGGAGAACCGCTATGGAACGTTGCCGCTCTAAATTTGAATTTTGTATTTTGCCGCAATACAAAATTCAAATTTCAAATAAAATAAGATCACCAATTTGATTGTTTGTTGATAAGAAATATTAACCCGTTGTTATATCTAATTCTAAAAACGATAAATTGAGAAAATTGTAAATAAAGTATACCGATGAGTGTAGTTCTATTTTAGTATGTTGGTACGGATGTGACATCTACAGTGTCATGAACAAATATAAATATGTTAGAATTTGAATTAGCTTTTTAACATTGATGTTTCGTCAAAGTGGTACCTACCTAACATATCCTATACAGAAATATATCAATTTAAAAAATTTTTTTTAAACTACTTATTTCTTAAAAAGCAACACAAAAAGTTTGATGTCACTACTGCTGAAAACTAGATAGCGCGACTCGCTCACATGCGAAGGCGACGCGCCCCATCACCGCTCGTCGCGCTATTCCGTACTTTCGGCACTTGTGACATAAATAACTATTATTCTACGGACGTAGTGTTAGTAGTGTCATATGCTGATGCTTTGACAATACCTACGATTTATCTCAATAAAATAGATTCTCATGCAGGTAAACTATTAATTTTATATATTGTATGATAAAGTTATGTGCCTGGCCACATCAGACTTTTTAGAGTTGGCAACTCGTAACGAACCCATGGTCGGGTTTTGTTTTGAACTCCCCTGGAAAAATGTCTGCGGACGCCCATGAGCGTTCACTTTCGAAGACTACATTTGTATAAGATTTCGAACAAAGAAGAAGAACACATTGTGTTCATCATTGCATACAAGAAGCTCTAAAGTTTTAAAAGCGTGCCTAGAAGTGGCAATAAATGACATCCCGTATGACCCACGCCATTGGTAGCCCGATTATTTATTTTTTATCTATGGCGATGGACGAGTGAAATTGTGAGAAGTGCTAATAGACAATAATGCATTTTTTGGGATGCAGTTGAACAATTGAAGTTACTATTACTTACGGCTTTTCCGGAAATGAAGTAATCATTGAAATTTTAAATGGCGGCCTTTATTATTTGTGTGGTATTTAGGTACATAACGATCGTTTATCTTTTATACCAAGGCAATGAAAAATTTCCTTTTTTGTTTAATAATATAATCTATGCGGCTATGAATATGTGAAAATTGGCGAACATTGTCAAATATACACAAACTAAATCGATTTTGGCCGATATTGTATTACTTGCGCCCTCTAGCGTGATTTTATTGGTGTTTGGCCATTGAGTCATTTTTCCCGTATAGTTCGTGCGTACACCCTGATTATTCGTAAGAACGCATTTTTCCGATTATAGTGACACTAAGTACTTGATATTTTGCTGAAAATCATCCACTGTAAGATTTTGATGTCGTTTAAAGCAGAGAAATAGAAAAACAAATATTGGGTTAATGATCAAAAACAGCGTAGTGAAGTATGAATGAGTGCTAACATCCGCATTTAACAGTTCCCTGTATTGCGCGTCCCCATCTGGATGAAAAATAGTGTTGTATTTTAGAAATGCATTTTTAAAATTGCAATCAAACAATAATAATTGCGTAAGCAATAATATAAATAAGAATCCACAATAACCACCAATTAATAACGAACAATAATTACATTAATAATCGAAAATACCTGACAATAACCGTAGTCATACTAACCTCAAGAGTACCAATCTCAAAAAATGGTAATTTTTTCCTATAGTACTTTTCAAAATTTCATTCGATTAGCATCATAAATAAACAAATTAAAAGGCGTACCTGCGGCGTGGGTCATCCAATATAATGACACGCTGCTGCTATATTGCGGCTATCATGTTCACATATTGTTATTTGTAATGCCGAACCGAAAATGCATAAAAAAAATCCAGCTGATTTGATATTTTCCGAAGTGAAACCCTAATTTGACTGACTCCGGGCTCAGTCCGGGCTCACTGCCCGGATTCATGGAATTTTTCCAGCGGGACCCATAGCCTCAGCTCGCACACGGGCCCACTCACTATACTGGGTACGCCACTGATCGGTGCGTATAGTATCTATATCAAAACAAATAAAATAAATATTATGTAAGTAAATAATGCACTTGCGGGTCACCAAGACAATAGGTACAACTGCTAATTTCTTCTATTTACTAAGCTAGACTTGTAGTTGCCAACCTGGACCGTACCGACAACTAATGGGGGATTTATTCAAACTATCAAGGGACAAGGGGTGAAGGTTTTTGTGATTTATTAAACTTTCTCTTATGTCACACAAATTGTTCACACAAATTTATATTCGACAAAGCTTTTCGTATCATTATATTCGGATGTGTGTTGACCCACATCATCAACTACTCATTTGAGGTTGGCGTTTTTTCGTCCCTGTGGAAATCTGCCTACGTCAAGCCTATTCCAAAGAAGGCTTCCCCGTTGGCTCTGGGCGATTTCCGCCCAATTAGTCTTCTGTGTGCTGCCTCGAATATCGCAGAATGCTTGCTTCATGTGCAGTTGTCCGAGTTCTTGCAGGAGCACAACAATCTGCCTAAGCGTCAATCGGGCTTTCGTAAGTCGTATGGTACGAGGACGGCTTTGTTGAGTGTCTTTGATGATATTGTATCAGACCATCGGGGGTCGTTAACTACTTCCTTGCTCCTTCTGGATATGTCCAAGGCTTTCGACAGTGTTGGCTTTGAGTGCGTGATAGCAAAATTAAAACACTATGGTGTGGATGGACCGGTTTTACATTGGTTTGACGATTATCTAAACGAGAGAACAATTAAGACTAAAACTGATGACTTTAATATCTCTGAGCCGTGGAGGGTTGAGACGGGTGTGCCTCAGGGGTCTGTGCTTGGGCCGCTTTTAACCGGTTAACGGCGGATCTACCGGATGTGATCGAGAAATGCAACTACCACATGTACGCGGATGACATTCAAATTTACGCGCCGATAACTGCTGACAATGTCGATTTATGCATAAATACCATCAATGACGATCTTGCTAGGGTTTATTCCTGGGCAACGAGTAACTCCTTAATGCTAAATCCGGCAAAATGTCAAGTAGGTACTCTTTATCGGGAGTCGTGCGGGTCGAAAAACTGTCGGTCTATCAAATTTCAGAATCGCGTTGAATAGTGTCAGCCTTCCAATCGTCGAGGAAACTCGGAATCTCGGTGTGATGTTGCACAGTAATGTATTTTTAATGGTCACGTTTATCGGTTGTGTCGGGGTGCTTGCGCGAAGTTAAAGCTGCTCTACCAATTCAAGGCTATTCTACCAACTAAAGTGAAACTTATGATTACAGATTCTTTGGTGTTGTCTAGCCTGTACTACGCGGATGTTGTGTATGGGCCCTTCCTCACACAGGCCAGTAAGCGACGACTGCAGCCACGACAGCGACGGTTCCAGAACACAGGGCAGCATTCTTCGGGAGGTCTTTCTCCTATCTCGATGCCTTTGTTGTTAACAACACCCTCATCACCATCGGCTGCCGCAGCTGAGAAACCACAATCGAACCTTTGAAGAAGGCGCTTCTATCGGGCGTGATTTTGTGCGAAGATATATTCTGAATATCTTTTAGATGTTTTTTTTGTTTTCTATCATTTTATCTTTTTGTACCGTACCTATCTTTTCCTGATTCTATGTTATTTCGTTTGGTAGTACATACTTTATATCACTTCGGTGTTGTACTTGCTGTAACAAATGGTATTGCACCGAACTGCAAATTGGTATTTCTGCAACTGAGCAGAAATACCCTCATTATTAACAACGCCATTATATGAAAGGAATCGATGTTCAGACACCGTCAAGTTTAGAGCTATAATTGTTGGGTGTGAACGAAGTTATAAGACGATGAAAGTATTATTCAATTGTTAATTAGTTTTAAGGATTATTTTATGTAATATAGTATTTAACCCAGAATATGCATAATTTTGCATACAATATAGTTATTTTATATAGTTATTTATGTACATTTATTGTCGAATAACCGTGGAGAACCTGGAGTTTCTTTTTAATTGAAACTCATCGTAATAAGACCATCAATCAGAATGCTCCATTCATCTAACTTCGTCTAACTCTATACATAAAAAGTAAGGTTCTCTACCAACTCGTGAAGTGGGTCATTTGGTATTTTTACTACTTTACTCAATTGCGGCAAGACTTCGGCAAACCCTGTCCGAACTGTCTTGTATCCATGTCTCTGATCATATCTCAAAATACTAAGCAGCTTCTTTCAGGTAATCAAAAAAAGTCACAAACACAAAGAAACTCGTTCGATCAGACAAGTGTGAGTCCGGTGGGCAATGATATCATATCCGGAAAACATTTAGTTGATGAAGCTTAAAGTTACGAGAGTGACATAAAATAAGTGACACAAGACACCAGGAGTGTTTGAATATAAAACTAAATTATTGCTGATTATTACTAAATTCTTATTTATTATTGTTTTTTTTTAAGCAAAATAGTATTTATTTTTCAACATTAACATGTTACAATACACATACAAATCACATAAAATATTATGTAGCTGCACATGCAAGGCATCATGCCAGTAGCTCCTTCCCTCGTTCCTCGCCTCGGGGGTTGGACCAGGATCCGTTCTCGGGCTATCGGTGTGGAGGGTTCATGTTGGTGCAGAATTACAGCTGAATACGTCGGCCTCGGTTCGTCACTCTCTCCGTCCCAGCAGACTTTTGATTTTGGTCTTGAAGTTTTTATATGCCAATTTTTTTATTTCGTCCGGCAATGAGTTGTAGATCGCTATGTCAGTGCTTTTGAGGATTGGGGCGCATCGATTGGTTCGGTATTTCTGTGGCCTTATGTTAGTCATTGTTCGTGTTTCGTGTCCATGCACTTCCTCAGATGTAATTAGTTGTATTTTTGTTTGAATAGTTTTGTTTTGTAATTTGTGCATTAGTAGTAGTTTGTTAAGTGTCACTCTCTGAATCAGTGTTAGCTGATTTGTTTGCTTGTGGACTTCTGTTGTTGGCGTGCTTCTATCAAAATTGTGCAAAATTTTTAACATTTTGTTCTGTTGTCGTTGTAGTTTGTTTATGTTGGCGCTTGTTGTGTTGCTCCATATATTTATCAGATAGTTGATGTTGGACGTGTAAAGACTGTTGTATATTGATACCTTTAGATGGTTTGGTATGATGGCTCTTATCTTATAGAAGGCAGCTATGGTTTTTGCGTTTTTTTTTTATTAAGGTGTCGACATGTTGGTTCCATGATAGGTTTTCTTGTATGGTTATACCTAGGTATTTAATTTCTTTCTTTTGCTGTATTGTTTTGTTTATTTTTATGTTGATGTGTACCTTCTTTTTTTTGTTTGTAAATATTGCATATTCTGTTTTTTTTTTCATTTAGTGTTAGTAGATTGCTGCGAAACCATTCCTCTATTTTTGGTAGGTCCTCATCTATGTCTTGCTGTAGTCGTTCTTTTGTTTTCGCCGAGTATAGGATGCATGTATCGTCTGCATACATGTAAACCGAGCCTTTCAATGGTAGTTTTAGTAGGTCGTTCGTATAAAGGATAAACATAGTGGGTGGTAATATTCCTCCTTGCGGGATGCCGTAGTCCGAAAATTTCTCGTCACTGTATTGTTGTTGTACTCTTGTTATTTGTGGTCGGTCGTGTAAATAAGTTTGGAGGAGGTCATAGAATTTTCCGCTTACACCTATCGCTTGCAGTTTATTCATAAGCAGTTGCTTAGATATAGTGTCAAACGCCTTCTTTAGATCTATGAAGACGCATAGCACAATCTCTTTATTATCTATTCTGGATTTTATGTCGTTAGTTAGATCGAGTACGGCTGTTGTTGTGCTGAACATTTTTTGGAAAGCATATTGCTGCCTGCTTATTATTTCGTTCTCCAGGATATGTTCATTTAGTCGTCTAAGGATGATTCTTTCTAATATCTTGCTGAAGCTTGTGGTTAGGGCAATTGGTCTGTAATTTTCGGCTTTGTTCTTTTCTCCGCCTTTGTATATTGGTACAATTATCGTTCTTTTCAGATATGTTGGAAATGTTCCGTTTTGTAATACTGCATTGGACAGTCTAGTCAGTACAGGTATTATATTTGTTTTATTTTCTTTGATAAGGTTTGTTGTGATGTTGTCAAAACCTGGTGATGTGTTGAGTTTTAGATCGTTTATTATGTCGCTGATTTCTTTTTCGTTTGTTTCGTATAGGACTGCGTCTGGGTATACCTTGTTGCTATGTGTGTTTTGTTGTGCCGTTGGATTGTGTGCGTGTATCAGGTTTTCAGCCAGTTCTCTACCTATATTTGCAAAGTAGTTGTTTATCTCATCTGCTATCTCTTCTTTGGTTTGAAGTATTCGTCCGTCTTTTGTTAGTTTTTCGATATGTGTTGTATTAGTTTTTCGCTTGCTTCCAATTTGCGAATTTATAATTTCCCACAACTTGGTCTGGTTGTGTTTATGTGTGTTAAAAAGTCTTTGATAGTGGAGTGTTTTGGCATGTTTTATGAGTTTATTTGTTGATTTTTTTATCTCAAGGTATTTTTGTTTAATAAAATCATTTTGAGGATTTTTCCTGTGCCGCTTATGCAATTTGTTTCTCTCCTTTATCTCCTGTATGATGCTTTCCGTTATCCAGTTATTGTCAGCTTTCTTTTTTATTTTTGATGTAGTTTGATTTTTCTTTATTGTTTCTTGGATTATTTTAGACAGTTCTTCAAAATTGGTGATCTGGGTCAAGTTTAGTTGTTTCAAATCATTGTAAATTCCTGTTTTATTTGTTTTTATACATTCGCGGGTCTGATAAATAGGCTTTGTTATGTTAGTACTTATTGTAGTTATAATAGCATTATGGTCTGATAAATCGCTGTTTATAATTTTTATTTGTTCAACTTTATTTGCAATATTTGCCAAAACATGGTCGATTATTGTGTGGTTTCCGTTGGGATTTCTTCGTGTGTAGTTTTTTTTTGATATTTTGTTTATTATTTTATAACTGTGTTCAGTTAGGGTCTGTTTGTAGTCGCTTGTTATTTCATTTTTCTCACGAATGTTTATGTTGATATCTGCAATTATTATGTGTGGTTTTCTTCTATTTGTTACATTGTTTTTAAATACATGTTTGAACGTGTTGTAGTTGATGTTGGGTGGCTTGTATATTAGTGTTATGGTGGTGTTGTATTGTTTGAGTTTTACTTTTAATATTTCTGTACCTTGAATGCATTTTTTTGGTGTATGTTTCGTATTCAATATGTTTTTTTATATATAAAGCAAGACCTCCACCGCGCGTGCTTCTTGATATATATTCTGCGTTATAGTTTTCCAGCTGGTATAGGTGTTCGTCATCGGGTGTCAACCATGTCTCCGTTAATCCAATTATATCTGGATTGTACAGTTTCGTTATTATTTCTACCTCGTTAATTTTATTTTTTAAACTTCTGATGTTATGTAAATATATTTTGTAGTTGCCCATCTTGATTGTCTTTCCGTTTCTTGTTCTTTCTTCTGTGTTGCGTTATTAGGTTCCTTTATATTAGTTGTTCAATATCTTCAATGCTAGTTATTTTAATTTTCTGACTGCCGTCTTCCTTTCTCATATATACGTTACCGTCTCTAGTCCACGCCGCTTTATATGCTTTCTCTTTCTTTGCCTGTCTGCATTTATAGAATATATTGGCGGTTTGCATAGTTAGTTGTTCATTTATGTAGATGTAGGTTCTTCCCTTCAGATCGCATTCATCAGACTTTACCGCTCCCAGCCTCTTTCTGCCTTCCAATATTTTGTCGCGGTTTGTTTTATTGGACAACTCCACGACAATTGGTCCGCATTCCTGTCTACCTTCCTTTCGCTTGCAGGAAATAATATCTTTTTTTCCAGATTTATATGTAGACTACGTATGATTTTGTCAACAATTACTTCTATGTTCTCATTTCCACCTTTCTCTGCCTGTTGTTGCACGCCTGCTATCACTATATTATTTTTAATTTTGTCTCTTTCGTTACGTTCCATTGTGTCTTCCAGTATCCGTATTCTTTCCTTCATTGAATCCTTTTCCTTTCTATCATCCTTGATCATTTTCCGCAGTTCTCTATTTTCGTTTTCAATCCTATCCAATGTATCGGACATGAATTGTAGTGATTTTTTTTATCTCTTTCATAGATTCTCCCATCTCGTCCAGTTTATTCGATTCTGCTTCGCTGTCGCTGGAGTGTTCCGCTCTACTCTCTTTTACACTTCTTGTCTTCGGTTTGTTTTTTGTCATTTCTTTATATTTTTTTTTGTTTTTTTTTAAATTTTTTTACACTTAAGGTATGTATTTACAAATGGATAGGGATCAAGACAAGGACACTCTTCACACACCCTTGGCCTGTCAGGGGTGGCTAACAGTACAAAGACACTAGGGCCGTGGGATATATAAGGTGTAATATTGTTTTGTATTTTATTATTATTTTTGGGTATTCCCGCGCAAAATTTTCCAGCTGGCGGTGACCGGTTTGTTTGTGGAGTTGAAAAAGGCCTCACGGCTATATACTACTCACAGTTTAAAGCTTGGCGTATGTGAAATTGCTGATTTCTATTCCTAAATCCACAATGTTACGGTGATCTTCAGTTTGCCAGAAAGCCAGAACAAAGCCTCCTCACAACACTGTAAAATTTATTTTAATTGCCGTAAATTACACTTTGAATACCGATACTAAACACAGAGCTCATGGAAACCGCACCGACACGTATCACTGTTGGTTACGAGCCATTATTTATTATTATTATTATTATATTTTATTATTTATTTTCCATATGTTTCACACAACAGGTAAATTATTAATTTTCGATTAGAAAATCTAAGATAAAGCGCAACTGTTATTACAAAGAAACACGAAACGAACTTGCGGTAATTGCTACATGACTTATTGCCAGTTATCTAATATTTCCCGGAACAGAGATGTCACAAACCACCAAAGATTTAAGATTTTTACACTCCAGTGACTGTTAAATTGCAAATTACAGGCGTAACTTATGAAAAACAGTACACTATTCGTCTTCTAATCTAATTTGAACACTTTTTCTTCTAATTTATAACCATAGAATTTGTACATAATGCCTGGAATGAAATTGCATTTATTACCCGTTGCTCATGAAAGTGATTGAAAAACGTAGCACGCATCAGTAAACAAAGAGAAACCCAGTTGCCAGGAGCTAAATTATTTATTGTTCGATAAAAACATCAACAATCTACTAGAAAAGTATAAAAAACAAGTCGAATATCACAATCTCTCTTAGGTGAGAAAAGAACGTTGCGTAATAAATAAATTTAAATGAGTTACATAATACACTGTCTTAAATCTTTTTCGATGTCAAGTACCATTTTTCTCTATGGAGATTCTTAACAACCGGCGCTGATTGAGATTGTTTCGGTATCGGCTCATTGGGTCCGTAGAAAAAATAGTAGTTGTTCTTAGGTGGTTCTTCACGTGGTTTTTCGACAAGTTTCGGTTTTGGACTCGACTGCTTTACATGGGAATTAGAACGAAAATCGGGTTTGATATGATGTTGGTGATATGGCTTTCTTTCTTCTTTGTGGTGCTTTGTCTTCTTATGTGGTCTTTTTCTTTCATCATCATCATCATCATAATTGAAGATGTACTTCGCAGCAGAAAAAGATGGAGAATAGTCTCTGTTATCAAAATCATACTCTCCATGGTCATGAGAAGGTGGAAGATGAGATGCTTCCTTTTCGGTGTCTTTTTTTGAGTTTTCTTCTTGTCCTTCTTCTTCTTCTTCTTCATCTTCTTCTTCATCTTCTTCCTCTTCATCATCTCCTTCACTTGAACGTTCGCTACCTTCATCGTCGCTCTCTTCTCCACTTTCTTCATCTTCGTCTTCTTCTTGTTCACCACTACTTTCTTCCTTCTTATCATCGTCCTCCTCTTTATCTTCCTCTTCTTCTTTTTCCTCTTCTTCTTTTTCCTCTTCTTTCACCTTAGGAGAATGTGGTGGGGGAGTAGGCCTATTTTGCTCCTGGACATGCTTAGGAGGATCAATTGGCCTTTCTTGCGGTTTCGAATAAATCTGTTGCCTAAATTTCTCGGATTGGCTTACAGGGCCTTTGGGGTAAGGCTTAACTGGAGGATGTCCGTGAGGTTTTGTAATCGGGAAGCCGTTCTTAGGGTTATTAGGGTATACATTGGCGGGATATGCCTTTAAATGTTTAGGTACTGGTAAAGGAAGTGGTCTTGGAAGATGTTGTATGGGTTGTGGAGGGTATTGAGTTGGTTGACCAAAGTACTGGATTTGTGGAAGAGGATAGGATATAGGTTGGTAGTTGAGTTGTTTAAAAGGTCTGACTGCAGGAGATGATTTGATTTTTTTTGGAGGGGCGTTTTTTTCTTGCAGGGTGTGATGGGTTGGTAACGGTAACTGATGTGACGGATAAAAAATTTGAGGTGTTGGTAAGAATGTATAATCGCCATGGTTTACCGAAAAGCTTAGTCGTACTGGAAAAGCGGTGGCTTCATCAGCTTGTAACTGTTGCTGTAATGGAGCTATCGGTCTAAGTGGTTGTTGTTTTTGAATCACTGGAAGGTTCAATGGTTTCGGTGGTTGACGTTGGATTTCTTTTGAAGTTCCGTAAATTACCTCAGTCGGAAGACTTTGAAGATTTTCCAAGTTCTTGTAATCATACTTGATGGCACCCTGGGGAAAAGGGACAAAACTCTGGAATTGGTTCGATGGCAAATGTCCATTGTCACTATTTAAGTTCTGTGCCAAATATATAAAAGATTGAGCTCCTCCCACAGGATTTTCCGCATAACACCACGTAACACATATCACACCAAATACCTGAAACACCAACATAATAAGTCTCTGTTATACCGACTGGTACTTACAACGCTTACTATTAACCTCATAGTTCCGCCACACTCCTATAGCTACGACTGTTTGAAATTTTTCAACCGCAAACTCTTTTATAGCGGCGGCATTTTAATGCAAAAAACTGCCGATCTTGGGCGATTTGATAACAACGACTCGTGCTGGTTTTTGCCAGGGGAAGTGAAACAACGTGCTACACCGGAAAGATAGATTGCGGCTGCTATTACAATACATTCTAGAATAGATTTTACCTTTCAAGCTTTGATACGATATAATATGCATAAACTGTATCGACTTAGATACGCTTTGTATATAATGTGCACGCTTGTAGTGCTAAAATTTTGTAGAGGTATGTTAAAACTGCCCGTCACTAATTCATTACTAATTCGTAATACAGTTATATCAAAATTTAGTGGATTTATTAGACATACGTAATAAACGTAGATGAGCTAAAAAAAATATGTTTAAGAATCCATTATGTGTACGTTAAGTATTCTCTGTAAAAAATATGTATATTGGTAATATTGGTAAACCTATATTTGGGCCTTGTATGGTGAATACCACTTTTTTTTTAAATTGTAATTAAAATTAAAACAAAAGAATTCTCGGCTTCATATGCCAGCCAAATATTGACAACAAAATGACTAACGTTGGACTATAATAAACATAGATTGGCGAGACAGGTATAGACAATCACATTGCCTGTGACAATTATTCTTAAGTACTATGAACTTCATATTTAAGAGTGAAGTGTAAATACTATTACACTACGGACAGATTATCCACATATATGAGAAACTAACACGGGTTAACATGCTTTTAGAACTGTTTTGTCTTCTGACCTCGCAATAAAGACAGAACGGCGTTACATTACCCGAACAAAAATATAAAGTAGACAATATATCCGTTTACTGGGAGTTTACTCGATTACTCGTATTACTCAAAATTAGTGCATTAATTTTCCGTTTCTCCTAACTAAAAACATGTTTAAAAATTAATCAACTTATTACTTACTACAGCCTGTATGTATATTGTTCTTTTACTTCGATATTGAGGCTGAATGCTGACCTAACATAACGTTGTTAATTACCTGATTTATGTGAACCCAAAAGTAAACATAATGGCTTATTCTAAAGTATAAGCTAGCACGAGTAGCTTACTTAACCAGGTTACTTTTTTACAGGCGTATCAACCTTTGTTTCTTAAATAGGATGGTATGTTTTTTTGATCAACATTTATTTGAGCTTTTTTTTGCATTTGGTAATTCTCAAATTTTGTGGCCTTACATAAGAAGTTTCTTGCAAGAATAAGCAATTGTAAATTGAAAAATATTGATGGCTGGTAAACGTGGATTTTATGAATGGGTATGCATATGCGTTCTTTACTACATAGC
The DNA here is from genome assembly GCA_964023965.1 of Melinopterus prodromus. Classification (NCBI taxonomy): domain Eukaryota; kingdom Metazoa; phylum Arthropoda; class Insecta; order Coleoptera; family Scarabaeidae; genus Melinopterus; species Melinopterus prodromus. Next base: position 28,530,904 of record OZ030392.1, read on the forward strand.
TATGTTGTACTACTGCAAATCACATAAATTTAAGATACAGTTCAATTGAAGTGTCTGTCAAGAAATATATGAATACTAAAAGTCTGTATTAGTAGTATTCGTATTCAGCGAAAAGAACCCAGTTCCAATCATATATTCTCTTTTCATTCACAAAGTAAAATAATTGTTTCACCCTTGATGTGTTACGTACAAAAATAGCCTTTGTTGCGACCGACAAACATATACATATACACCTTTCCCTGTACGTGTTCAAAATTTCACAAAAACAAACACCAAGATTTTATGCTTGTGACCATGCTTAAAACGTGCATGATCTTCAGCTGGTCATATCGCCATTTAGGGGTTGTTAGCAACAGTGCAAAACTCCGAGCGTTCGAGGGTGGCTAGCCCTTCTAATTACCTACAATTTGATGTATGGCAGAAAGTTATGCAATAATATTAAAAGTTATACACAATTATCTGTGGCTGCCGGCAATTTTTTACTATATGAATGGTTACGTACTATCGCCATTTAGGGGTTGTTAGCAACAGTGCAAAACTCCGAGCGTTTGAGTGTGGCTATCCCTTCTAATTACCTACAATTTGATGTATGAAAGAAAGTTATGCAATAATATTTGTGAAAGTTATAAACATTATCTGTGGCTGCCGGCAAATTTTTACTATATGAGTGGTTACGTACTATTGCCATTTAGGGTTTGTTAGCAACAGTGCAAAACTCAGAGCGTTCGAGGTGGCTAGCCCTTGTAATTACCTACAATTTGATGTATGAAAGAAAGTTATGCAGTAATATTTGTAAAAGATATAAACAATTATCTCTGGCTGGCGGCGAATTCTTACTATATGGGTGGTTACGTACTATCGCCATTTAGGGGTTGTTAGTAACAGTGCAAAACTCCGAGCGTTCGAGGGTGGCTAGCCCTTCTAATTACCTACAATTTTATGTACGAAAGAAAGTTATGCAATAACAATTGTAAAAGTTATAAATATTTATCGCATTCACCTGGCGAATTGCGCAGCAATTTCTATTTTTACAGACGCATTAGGGTAGGATGTCTTAAGGGTAGTATCTTGTTAATACCGCAGTCGAATGCAGAATTTCATGTGCTTTACGAATTGGCTGACGTCGATTCTTTGTGATATCGGTGGACGGAGTAATTTTCAATTGTTTATATAAACGTCGGGCGCGCTTATTAGGTAACGCTCTCCTAATTAAATCAAATTTTAGGCAAAACTGTTTCATAAATTTTTGTTGCAAAACTGTGGCGTATACTACTTGAACAGCTCTATCGTTTGGTATATGTTTCATTAAAAAATTCGATAAAAAAGTTATGGACATCTTTTATGGCTAACTTGTCCACGGTGTCAAAATTCTATCTTATTTTTAATACGAGAGGGTGTTTTCAAGTTTTAGGTCTAGAAAAACGTTAAAAATATGTAAGCGAAACAACGTATTTATGTGCTGTTTCCGCTAACCAAGTCAATGAAAATATGAGAGAGCATCATATTTTATAATAACAAAAACAATAGCATACAGTAAAAACGACCATTTCCGAGATATGTCCAACATAAGGTTCAGATGAGTCTTATGTAATACCCACCTTGATTCTTTTGTGGAAATACAACACAACAATCCCATAAAAGACAACGCAGGTATTTAAATTAAACAATTTTTCTTCTGAAGAACATATATCGAAAACGGCTAACTTTTGACTACATGTTTATTGGATATTCTGCACGAATGGTTACTTGTACAGAAAAAAATGCATATGTCATTTATTATAGATGATGAAAAGATCTAGCAATTTTATCCAAACTTTCACGCATGCCAGAACATTCGAAGGAAAATATTGTCGAAAACGATTTGGAAAGATGGGAAAAGTCGTGTATGTAAGATTACCTTGCCTTACTATTAGTATGACTGCAATACGGGTTAGAGTGGGAATGATAGATCTTTTAATTTTCTACGATAAATGGCTTTAGTCTCCTTATTCGTACGAGTAACCGCTTTTACGGTATACGACTGAAACGCGGCAGCAACAAGTAACAACGAACAGATTATACATATGTTGTCTTAAAGATAAAACCACTATTCACACTTCAATAACTTTAGTAATAATAGCTCACTTATAATCAATACTATGTAATGCTATGCCTCAAGTGTTTTTCGATCACATCCCACTTCTGATGTTGTCTTATGAATAAAACCACTATTCACACTTCAATAGCTTCCACTGTTCGACACTGTTTAACCTTCAGATGGACATATATCGGAAATAGATAAGGTTTAACTGTATGTAATTGTTTTCTTATTATAAAATATGATGATCTGTTACGCTTTCAATGACTTCGGTAGCGAAGAGGTTTACCCAGCAAATAATTACGTTGTTTCTCTTAACTCTTGTATAGTATATATATATTTATTTAGCAACTCTCTGCTATACATAATTACACAAGTAACAACCTAATAACTAAACACCTTATTTCTTTAAGTACCAGTTCCAAAATAAACAAAGACAACCATTCCAACCCATAAAACTCTAATAAAAAACTCTAATACAACTAACAACTGACAACACCTTACACAAAATGTGCTTTTACATATGAACAGAGTATCACCTTAAATTCCTTTATGTTGTTTATTGACGTAATAAACAATGACAGGCTATTGTACATGATCATACCATCATGAAAAAGTGATTTCTTCGTTCTCGTTGTTTTTGCAATTTTAACATAAGTACCTGTTAGCGCGTGTGTTGTAGGTATGGACATCATTAATAAATCTTATTCTACTTGATATATACTTTAGTAGCATATCATGTAACATCTTAAACACAAATATCATATTATTAAACAGCAATCTCTGGTTTATGGTCATGAACTGTAAACAATCCAACATTAATCGAATTTTACATCTATTCACACCAAGTATAATTCGCATTGCTCGGTTTTGCTGTTGTTGCAGTTTTTGCAATTCATTTTTACTTGTCTCATTACAATAATACAATACAGTGGGACAATATTCAAAGAGCGGAGCAATGTGTTGAGATTCTCGTATATAATAAATTATATTTATTTACTTTTTATGACTTTTTACAAGTTAATTGACAAGTACATATTATAACATATTTCATAACTATAACAACGAAGTATATTAATTTGTAGATCGCTTCACTCCAACACCCCTTCTCGATATTTCAAATCTACCATTCCAATTTCTTTAACCAATCTTGACAAACGAATATAATTCAAAGGCTTTGTGAACATATCTGCTAACATTGTCTCTGTTGTACAATACTTAAATGTTATTTCATTTCTTAACTTTATGTCCCGAACGAAATGATACTTGATATCAATATGCTTGGTTCTTTTTCCCCCTTTATTTAAATCTAACATTTTAAGACAACCCTGGTTGTCTTCGTGCATAGTTACTTCTAGTACGCCTTCATTAAAATCGTTTATAAGTTGCTTTAGCCATTTCGCTTCTTGGACTGCTTCTGTTAGTGCTATGTATTCTGCTTCAGTTGAAGATAATGAAACGCAATTTTGCTTTCTGCACATCCAACTAATAGTACTACCATTATAACTGAATATATATATCCTGACGTTGATTTTCTATCGGTTGTATCTCCTGCCCAGTCCGAATCTACGTATCCACTAAGTTTATTCATTACATTTTTAGCTACATTAAGTTTTAATCCATACGACTTTGTTGCTTTCAGGTATCTAAGAATTCGCTTAGCTTCTATCCAGTGTGCTTGAGACGGAGAGCTAACGCTTCTCGCTAAAATATGAACGCTTGCTGTAATATCCGGTCTTGAGTGTACACTCAAATATAGCAATCCTCCGATTAGGTCTTTGTATTTGTTTTCAGATCCCAATTTTTGACTGTTATTGCAATATTTATAAAAACCAGGATCCATTGGTATTCTGGATGATTTGCAATTTGACATCTCATTTTAGTAGTTTTTCTATATACTTTGTCTGTTTAATATAGTAGCAATTATTAATTTTATTTACCTCTATCCCTAGGTAGTTTTTGATGTCTCCTAAATCACTAATTTCGAAATTTTTGCATAATTCTTCTTGTACCATAGTTATGTTTTCCTTGAGTTTACTTGAAATTAGAATATCATCGACGTATATTAATACATATGTGATTTTTCCTTTATCATCTTAGTATATATATGCAGTTATCACATAATCCCCTTCTAAATCCGTATGCTATTAATATATCATTTATTTTGGTATTCCATGACCTTGCTGCTTGTTTCAGTCCATATATACTTCTATTTAATTGACAAACTAAATGCTCTTTTCCCACTTCTTCAAAACCTTGGGGTTGTTTCATATATATTTCTTCATTTAAATTGCCATTCAAAAATGCTGTCTTTATATCGATACGTTTTATATGCATACCAGTTTTACTAGCAATGTTTAGTAATAATCTAAAAGTTGTTGCCGAAATAACAGGTGCATATACTTCTTCAAAATCTTCTCCAAATTTTTGTGAGTAACCTTTTGCTACCATTCTAGCTTTATATCTAATAATATTACCTTGACAATCTTCTTTTATTTTATATGTCCATTTACATCCGATTGGTTTTCTATGCATTGGAAGTTCTGTTAACACCCAAGTGTTATTCTTCTGTAATGACTCCATCTCCTCTTCCATAGCTTTGAACCATTTTATATAATCAACACTTTTAATTGCTTCATTATAGTTCTTAGGCTCTTTATTTGCTTTAAATTCATTTTCCTTTAATAAATTTGCTGTATTTATTTCTTTAATTCGCTTCTCAATTAATCTCTGTGATTTCCTTTCACCTATTTTTCTCAGTGGTTCTTCTTTAGTTTATCCATCTTCACATGTTTCTATGCTTGTTTTGTTGACATCTTCATTTTTATCTGATCTACTTGCATCAATTATATCTATATAAACCCCTTCTGAACCAATTTCGTTCTTCTCTAAATCTGTTGTTTTTTAAGTACTATAACTTTCATTAAAAATGACGTCTCTGCTATATTTTACATGGCCTTTTCTAGGATCTAATAATTTATATATATTTGTGTTTTCTTTATAACCCAATAAAATCATTCTTTGTGCTTTATCATCCAATTTCTGACGTTGATGCTGTGGAATCTTCATATATACAACTGATCCAAAAAAATTTATGTTATTTATATTAGGTCGTTTACTATTCCATAGAATATACGGAGTATACTTTTTGTTAACTGTTGGTAAACAATTTAAAATATAGTTAGAACTGAAAATTGCCTCACCCCAATATTTGTTAGAAATATTAGCATTTTTCAACAGACATCTAGCCATTTCCATAAGTGTTCTATTTTTTCGTTCAGCAGTTCCATTTTGATGCGGCGAATATGGTGCTGTTGTTTGAAGTTCTATACCATATTCTTTCATTAGATTTTGTACTCCTTTGTTTACATACTCTTTTCCATTGTCGGTCCTAAATTTCTTTACCGTTTTTCCAAACTTTGCCTGTGTCCATTTTATATATTCACTCATTTTTCCTAGTACTTCATCTTTATGTTTTAAAAAATATACCACGCAATATTTGCTGTAATCATCTATAAATGTGACAAAATATTGATTACCTGTTGGTGTCTTTATTTGAATCGGCCCACAAACATCTGAGTGTACAACTTCAAGTATTTCTTCACTGTTGTTTCCTGTTTCTTTGTTTATTTGTGTTCTTGTCATCTTACTTTCAATACAAATGCTGCAAAAACGATTATGCTTACAGGGTTTTAATTTCATACCTTCAACCAAATTTTCTGTCTCTAATAACTTTATATCATCATAATTTCTATGACCTAGTCGTTTATGCCAAACACAGATGCAATCTCCTGTATTATTTATTGCTAAAAGGGTATCATTACATATATATTCTGAAACCTGTTGTTCAGTTTCAATATTGTACAATTGTTGATTGGTTTCTATCTCTAGTTTATCATTTTGATTAATCTTATTTGTAATAATTACATGTGTTGCACTAAATGTTACTGTAAACACTGCTTCTGTTGTCTTCTTAACTGACAGTAGGTTCCATTTCAAATCTGGTACGTACATACAATCATTTAGTAAAATGTATTTCTTGCAATATTTTGGACGAATCTTAACTGTGCCTATTCCAAATGAAGGTAATTTGTACCGATTTGCCAGATATACATAATCTTTGTCAGGTTTAAAGGTGTCAAATATATTTCGGTTATTTGTCATGTGACAAGTTGCACCTGAATCAATAAACCAATCATCACTATTTTCACAATGCTTGTTTTGGGCTCTAAAAGACCATGTTTCTTCCTTGTCGGGTCAATTATTATTAACTATGTGAACTCTGTTCCTTTGTTGTTCTTTACATTGCCATTTAAAATGTCCTATTTTTCCACAACTGTTGCATCTAATGGCACTCCTGTTTTTATAGTTATTAAATCTGTATGGTTGTTTATTATATGCTCTAAATGCATCATTTTCAAGAGAACAAGCCTCTTTTCTTCTTCTATATTCCTGCAATAACGTATTCTTCACCAATTCAACTGTTAAATCCTTTTCTGGTCTCACTTCTAACGCTATTACTATTGTATTATAACTTTCTGGTAGGCTACATAACATCAAGGCGATTATTAAATGATCTGCTAAAATTTCACCCATTGCACTGAGTTGGTCAACCAATTCTTATTAATATTATTTAAATGGATCTCCATAGTCTCCGCGTCTGACAACTTTGTGTTAAATAATCTTTTGAATAGGTATACTTTAGTACTTAAAGAAGCCTTTTCATGATTTTCTTTTAATTTGGTCAAATATTCATTAGCTGTTTTTAGTTTCTTGATATGAACTAATTGGTTATCTTCTACCAATAAACCAATTATAGCGCGCGCTTGCCCATCTCGTTTAACCCAATCATTGTCATTGATTTGTGCTGTGTTGCTATTTACCACATCCCACAAATTTTCTTTTATAAGAACCAGTTCTACTTTGTATTTCCAAATTTGGTAGTTTTTATTGTTCAGTTTTTCAATAAAGCTTCTATTTGTTATGTCCATTACTCTGGGCCCATACCCTGTTGAGATTCTCGTATATAATAAATTATATTTGTTTACTTTTTATGACTTTTTACAAGTTAATTGACAAGTACATATTATAACATATTGCATAACTATAACAACGAAGTATATTAATTTGTAGATCGCTTCACTCCAACACAATGATTGCCTTATAAATTGTTAGCCTCGCAAACATAGATAAATGATACCCAATTCTATATAAATAATTTACTTTCTTAGCTATTTTTTGAGTTATAAAATCGATATGCTTACCAAATCTTAATTTATCATCAATTAACAAGCCTAAGTACTTGACTTCCGTCACATACTCTAATTCCTCATCAAACAATTTCACCCTCCTAACCTCTTCCAAACTACCGTCATAATTTCCAAATATCATAATTTGGTTTTTTTTTAGTGTTCACAAAGAGAAAGTTTTCATTTAACCACACTTCAAAATGATCCATCTGATGCTGCACTCTGGTCATGTACTCATCTAATGAATCCCCACTAACCGAAATTGCTGTATCATCAGCAAACAGATTAACCATAACATTTTCCTCAAAACAGCTTTTAATGTCATTAATGTAAGTAATGAACAATAATGGACCCAGCACTGATCCTTGTGGGACCCCATAATTCACACTCAATTTATCTGAAATACACTCATTTATTTTTACTCGTTGATGTCTGCCCTTCAAATAGTCTCGAAACCACTCCAAAGCCGTGTCAACTATGACGTACATTTCAAGTTTTTTTTTAAATTAATTGCCGGTTTATAGTTTCAAATGCTCGTTTAAAAACTACAAACACAGTCACTTTTATCACTTTTTCTGATCTATCAGTTCTCTCCAACCAGACACAACCACCTGAATTGATGATTCACATGAATGTTTGTATCTAAAACCCGACTGGTTTTCTATTAAAATATTGTTTTGCATCAGATGCAGAAGGAACTGTTTTTTATGAGTATTTCCATGATTTTTTCGGGGTGTGGCAATGTATTGATGGGTCTGAACTCTTCACATTTCTTTGTGTTTGCAATTTTTGGTACAGGAATAACAAGATAATTTTTCCAAACTGTAGGCACTCTAAACTCATCTATTGATTTATTTATTAATTTTATTATTTCTTGTCTCATCTTTTCTTTCCCTGGTTTGATATCACCCTCCATTATATCTGCTGACGTGCCTTTTTTTATTTCAACCCTGATGCTATTAAAATCTGTTATTTCCATTTTTGACAAAATTGTAATATTTCTATATATCTTCTCCACCATTTGGTCATCCAAACCGTCGGAATTCCCAATTATATTTTTAATACTAGCTATAAAATAGTTGTTAAACTTGTTTACTATACCTTTTATGTCATAGACATTTTCATTTCCAAAATATATATTACTTATGTCCCGACTAGTTGTCTTGCATCTACCCATTACCTTGCCGTCTCCCATATATTTATCAATGATATTATAATAACAATATTTTTTTCTTCGTATCAAATTAGTAGCGTCATTTCTATTGATCTTATAATTCATCCATTTTTCATCTGTTTTCTGTAACAAAAAAATATTTTATATGCCGTGTCTCTTTGTTTTAAAGCTTCTGTCACTTCGCCATCAAACCATCTGCTATCACCCCGATGAATCTTTACTGTTTGCATAGGAGCCACATCATTAATAATTTGTTCGACATTTGTGTATAATAACGTTGCAGTGTACTCCACATCACCGTCCCTCCAGCAACAATCCATCATACGGTGTTCAATACCAGCTTCTTTAATTTTTTTCTTGTTTCTAGTTGTTACCTTTTTCTGGGGAGCCTGGAATTGATCTCTACCAAAACCAGCAATTACTTCAACCCTGTCGTGACCTGAGAACTTTGGCACTCTTACAACTTTTACCTGCGCGCGTCTATCATTTGTAAATACAGGATCCACCAATGTGCTCGAATTTTTTGCTACCTTTGTGTGTTCTGTAACCATTTGGTCAAGATTATAATTTTTCAACTTTCTTATTAGTTTTAGGGCATAGTAACTGTCCCTAGCCAAGTCAATATTCAGATCTCCCAGCACAAATACGTCACCGACCGACAAAATAGTATCATCAAGGAATTCCTCTAGAACCACCAAGAAGTGCGGCATGCTGGAACTCGGTGACCTGTACACAAACATAACCAAATGTCCCCCGACTCCAACACTTAGGAACCATATGTCTTTATCCAAACTGTAGTTACGAACTGTTTTAAATTGGATGTCCTCTCTGATATAACAAACTATACGGCCCTTATGTCTACTTAATGAATTACATCTTACAAGTACATAGCCACTGATGCTCAATTCATCGCTCTCGATGTCCTCAGTCACGCATGACTCCGTCAGCGCCATGATGTGGTACGCATTATTTTGGGCATTCATAAACATTGTCAATTCATCTACTTTTGGTGGCAAACTTTGAATATTTACGCAAGTTATCTTTAACTACTATAATGTTCGGCAACGTACCTTGTTTTATTTTTAATCATTCTTTCAATCTTCATGAGACATGCACATTTACGATCCCATACAGGATGTTGAGTGTCTAAATTTAAATTATATTTTTTGTTTGCTCGAACACAATTTATACAGTTTTTGTTTGTAGACAAACATTCCTTCATTTTGTGCTCTTTACCAAATATCGGACAAGCTATTTCTAGCTAACAATCATCCTCAATATGGTTGAATCCTGAACACTTAAAACATCTTGTTATTCTTGAGTATTCATATGCTGGACATTTATATAAGCTAATATTTAATTTTCCTCTATTGACCAGTAATTTAAATGTGTCTATATCAGTTTCAATATGATTATTATATTTCTTATTATATATTTCTTTATTATATTTCTTGTTTATCTCCCTAGAAACATTTACAATGTTCAACTTGAAATTTTTAGTTGTTGCATCTATTTTATTTTGAATAACTATTTTTTCTTCTAACTCCTCTTTGTCAGCATTAACATGTTTTGGTATATTCACTATTTTCAATTTAGGTATCACCCTTTTTGGTTCTGAGACTACATATTTTTCTCTCAAAGACTTTCGAATATCATTTTTTAAATGTTGGATCTTATCTTCTTCACATTCTAGTATTACTCCACCATTACGTTTTTACCCAAGTTGATATTTGTTTTTAATGCCACAGGATTTATTTTATCAACAACATCTTTAGTCACTATGTCATGGTCTGTTTTCTGTGCCGGTTTCACTATCAGTACATCTTTCTTTGGCATAGCAGCCGGCTTGCTGTATGTCTGATTATTACCGAGTAAAGCCTTTTCCCCACTATTATCGACCTTAGCCGTAAGTTTACTCATAAAAGTTTTAATTACATTCATATTTTCATTATTTTCACCATAATTATCAATTTTCTCTGTAAGTTTACTCATGAAGGTTTTAATTTCATTCATATTCTGTTTCATTTCATCAAACACTTCCATCACACTCCTCATTTTCTTCACAATAGCATTGCACTCCTCACAAACAAACATCATTACTCTTTTCTTGATAGCCATGACTCTCTCCTCCGATGTTGTGAGATTTATGCATTTTTCATGACAGTTGCCAAAACAAAAATCACACTTATAATACTGTTCCGATTCATCATCCTCATTACAAATTTTACATTTACTCTTCATGATGGATGTTTGAACCTCACTTTTATATTTTCCAGTCTCCACACTTCAAACTACTATATTTCCACCATCCTCCATACTCGAAATACATCAATCACCACTACCGCCTGATTAATGCTATCAAACTACCATTTAATCTATTTTTATCGAAAAATACAGATAGCACATGTGCTCCCAAACAGAATCAATTTCGAACTCGTATAACTTGTATGAAAATTGTTTGTAGACAATTAGAAGATTTAGAGATTTCCTAATAGCGCTCATTGTCTGATTAATAGACAGCATGATATGGTTAAAAAGATCAATTCGCTCATCTTTGACTGTGAATAAGTCACAACACAAACGCAATATTGATGGGGACTTACATGTTATTTGTAATGCGCAACCAAAGGTGTATACAAAAATCCAGCTGGGTTAGAATTTTTCCTAATTGATAAAAGTGAGTACAGTTCCAAAGGTCCACAAAAGCGGAAACAATTAATTAAAATGTCTAAAATGTGCCGATTATCTACGACTGTCTCACTTTTTCATGGTAGAATTGTAAGTTCGCTCGGTATGAACTAGCCAAGTGAGCCGCAATGTTCACTGTTCCAGAAAGTGAAAATTACAAAATGTTTTTCGTATGTTTTGCTGATAATGTGTACTTTTTACTTGGCTACATGGTTTAAATAGGGAAAACGGTGTTTTGGGTAACGATTCTTTTTCTCTAAATTTTGCACCGAATTGATTGTTTTGTTTCGAATAATAAAAATGTAGATTTGATTGCTTCACACTCCGGGCTTTGTAACGGCTGACACGTGTCGAACTACTAGTGTTGTTAATTATGGTACTCCCGTCACTAAGAAGTAGTAAAATATTTATCACATTTTCACTTGTCGTGTGAGATCGTATTTTTTATTTATCTTCCGATCGATGTAGGAGCTCTGGTATTTTTGTACACAAAACACTGTTACAAAAATAAATAATTAATTTATAAGTTTATGTTGGTACGTCTTTGTGTAATCCATTAAAATATTTGCTGTTTGTAGAGCAAATGTTCATCTACTAGTTTTCGATATGAAAGCAGGGCTGTGGAGTCGGTAAATAAATTCTCGACTCCGACTCCGACTCCAAATATTTTTCGAGCTCCGACTCCGACTCCGACTCCGACTCCGACTCCGACTTCGACTTCGACTCCGACTCCGACTCCGACTCCAGAAAATGAGCAAAGGAAAATATTTTCAGCCAATTCTGTCTAATAAAAATATAACATATATAATCGCAAATTTGACGGAATAATACAACCAAACAATATTAAATTTGCTATGAAAACAAAAGCAGTGCCAGGAAACAAAAGAAACAAATTTTATAAATTAGATTTCTATTCTAGTATTCAAATTCTTATCAAATTACTCACAAACAAGTTTTGAACCCATAAGAAAAACAGAAGTTTTATTTGTGTCCACCGAATTCGTTGGCAAACATTTTTAAACTGACAATCTATATGTAAATACAAAACTGCCTATAAGATATTAAAAAGACTTCTTGGTCGGACCACGAATAAAAAAGTTATGACTACATATTTATAAAATATAATTTCTTTATCTATTCAAAATATCTCTGGAATCATTAAGGACGGGTTTTTGAATTGCGGTTTAACGGAGTTTGAGTAAAGTATCGTTAGGTTCCACATAGCGCCCTTATGGAGCCTAATGGTAGTTTTAGTTAAACTCTGCTTAACTGCAATTCAAAAATCCGTCCTTGGTATTAAATTATTAAACTGTTTTCTCATTAGACTAATTTCTACTAATTTGTCCATTTAAGCAAGTTTCTATATCTAATGATAGCAAAAGCACCCATAAGACAGTGTATAATACGAAATAAAATTTCATTGTAATAAACACAAAATTAACTGCAAAATACATTTATAAAATTGTTGTGAGGAAAACAATAGCTGAAATTAATTCTCCTGCATAGATGCCTTAAATAATTTTTAATCATTTTCAAAGATAAAAGTAATCATAATTATGGCTGCAACAGATATAACTTCTCAATAAATGATTATTACTACATTGAACTACGGCCATACTTCTCAATCTTATTTAAACAACCTTGTTCAAATTTCCTTTTTTAAATTTTTGCCGGATTACTTTTGTTAATTGTCTTTACTTTCCTATGGAAAGTTTTGTAATTTTATTATTTACATATGTATGTAGGTAGGTACTTTGTAAAAGACCTAATAGAATTTTTGGTTTTACTTGTTTACTGTCTACTGACGCCAACGTCCATCTCGCAAGTTCTTTTCTACAATAATTAAACCTGGACTCGGAGTCGGAGTCGGTACAGTTTTTCGACTCCGACTCCTCTGAAATTTGTTTGAACTCCGACTCCGACTCCACTACTCCGACTCCACGGCCCTGTATGAAAGAATCGTGTATTTCAATTTCCATTTAGCCATTTTTTAACCATTTAATAACCATTTAACTTTGCGACTTTGCGTCTATCTTGGGACGACATCCTGTATATTTCGAAAACAGAAACATATTTTTAATAATTAACAAAAAGTACTGCCTGGCCACTTTCTTCAGATTCATTTGTTTCTACTTATTGCGCCGCTGTGTTGTCGGCACGTCAGAGGAGTACCCCATCTCGGTTACTAACGAAGCAAAAAAAGTCTTTTTTGGTAAAAAATTAGCAACTAAATATAGATTGCTCACATTTTTCAATTTCATTTATTACTTTATCAGACATCGTATGATAAAGTATTGAAAAGGTCCGAAAAAAAAGAGCTTTTAGCGGAAATAGGCCTTTTTGGGTCCCCTGAACATTTTGGACCAAGCTACAAAAAAATGTCCGTGTGTGTGTGTGTATGTATGTGTGTGCGTGTGTACCCGTTTTTTGTGGCGACGATTCCGGAGAAACTACTAAAGGTATCGGGACGAACCTTCATGGCTAAACTTAGCGCTGAAAGAAGGTTTGTTCAAAAGGGCCCCTAAAGGAACTGGAGGTTTACTCTTAGCATTTTTCACAGATTTTGCAAATGAGCCGCCATTTTTGTCATTTCGTCAAAATAGTTAAATAATAAATTAAAGTTGAGGAAATTTTGTATAATTTTTGTCTATGAAATTGTTTGGTAAAATTAATAGTTTAGCTGCAAGAGCAAACTTGACCTTTGAAAGTATGCATAGCAGTTGACTCTGTTGGTAGCTCAGCGCTCTGTGCATTACGTATATACAATAAATAGTTTAGTGAAGCGCTAATCCGTGTACACACATTAAACATTCTATTTGATCGAGATCGCTCGAATCTGCATTACAAGTAGTTTGACAGATATTTTGATTATATTGACAGTATTGTCAGTATTGACAATGCTGTATAGTATGATAAAGTCAGGTGCCTGGCCACATCAGATTTCTTTTAAAGATAGCGCCGCTGAGTTGCCGGCACGTCAGCGACGCCTTGACGCCGCGAAAACTAACAGCAAACAAACATGGTAGTCATCGGAGTTTTGATGCTTCTAATTACAAATCTCTTGTGTAGGTTAGTTCACCTGGTAGTTCTTTCACGGTTAAGGATATGCGTTCAAAACCAGGAGTCGTCTTGATGTACTTTCTAATTACTGCTTCGGTGGCATTTGACTTAAGACGGTACAAATACAACCATGCTTTTTGTCTACGCCAGTAAAATTATCATCTGTTGTGGCAGCTGTTCCCAACTTTTTCGGTTTTGGTTCCTGTCCTTGTGTAGATCGGACCGTTTGTTTTGTGTGATCTCCTGTTAACTGAATCATTTTGATCGCAATTTCTTCGGTTTGTTGTTTTTGTAAAGCGTAATTTGCCTTGTAAATTGGTTTTGGGTTCGTGTGTTTCTTCCTTCAGTTGTTTACAATCTCCTATCACTGAGTAAGTTATGTTCTTGTCGGCGTTTATCTTTGTTTGTTTGCGTCTTGTTTGCGTAATAGAAGTGGCGACCTCTGTAGGCTTGTGTGTGTTTCCCGCCATTTCAGCATAGTTTAAGTTATATTTTGCTGCAGAGGTTATTTGTTGTTCTTTTATTTCATTTGTCAGTTGCTCAATCCTTGCGTGTAGTTCCATTATTAAATCATATTTCGTCTGTATCAGAACATCCTTTGTTAGTATCTCCGCGTTTTTACCTTGAAGCAGTTGCTCATATAGTGATTCGATTTTGTTGATCAGTGGATCAATTGTTGGCGTTTTTTTTCTCGCGCTGCAGCAGTTAATCAATGCAGTTCAGATTATTTTAGCATCCTTCCACAACCTTTCTTTGCACGAAGTATGAAGAGCTTCTCCACATTCAATGCAAACAACAGTTTTCAGAGGTTTGGTCTTGCAGCACTTATAAAACACGCCTACGTCGTCGGTCATTTTGTTTGAAAAAAAAAATGTAATAATAAAAGGCATAAAATATCTTTTAACAAATACAATTTAATTAATTTTGATTTAAATCGACGCTAGATTACGATATACAAAATAAACATATTAAACAAACACAAACAATCCTACAAGTCAACCTTACAACACAAAACTCAGTTCTTCAATCTTGCTCGTCTCGATATTCTTAATTTGACAATGCTATTTTTATGTGAACCATGAACAGCCGGATCGTCGAACAATTCCAAACAAACTGTGATCATTTTGCTTCAAAGGAGATTCGTAAAATATAATCTAGCCAAAATCGGAAAACAAAACTACATTTGGAACTATCAGTATTAAATATGGCCACTTTATGGGCATGATTAAAAGAAATAATAAACTATTTAATGTACCTTTAGTCGTCAAATATATTCTCAATAATCCAAACAATGTCATTTCAGTTAATTGATCAACTAAAATGATGTGCTCCACTCCATTCAAGATCTCACGTGACAAGTTTTTTAAATTAGGCACCCTATTATCTACTTATGTTAACAGCTGGCTATCACCTTGGTTTGACAAATATTTTATATGTTAGTTAGATAAAAACCCTGACACACTCTTGAGATTTATAGATATTCTTAATAGCAGAGAATTCTATAATGATTGCCGCAAAAATGTCTACGTTTATATAACGACTAATTACGAAACGATTATTCATCATCGCCCACTTTCTTTGAAACCAATTACCACCATTATAATGTCCATTTTCACCACCGATACAAACCAAACAAATACGAATAGTTTGATTGCATGCAATTTTTAAACCGCTTAGAAATAACGTTCCTAGTCGTCAGCTGTTACGTGTGTTACGTGGTTACTACGTCGTGTCTAAGAATATAAATACCACCACTGAAAACGTGGACGTGAAAAGCCTGAAACGCTATTTTCCAACGTTTCTTTTTAATTAAAAACGCGCGTTTTGGCTTTTGTACTACTACTGGTCACCTCAAGCGATATCCAAGACGACTAAAAAGATTCAATTATACCTAACCTATCCCAAATCATCTCCACCAAACAACCGGTCTTCTGTGTCCGCACACCCTCGGTTTTCTAACCAAGGGTTTCTAGATTTTCTGACCCTTCTCCGCGTATTAAAAGTCCAACTGACAGCTCAGTTACTGAAGATTTTTTACCGACTGGCGCATACTACGATTTCGGCATACGAACGGTCAAGCGGTCAGCCTGGTTAGCCCAATCGGTCAGTGCCAAGCAGGTCTCTTTTAGTAATCGTTAAAATTCGTACCCGATTTCGGTGTGCAAAACCCGAGCAGACTGGATCTCAATGGACTTCAAAAGTGCTTCCACGTATTAGGACTGCAGCGTAGCGAGGAGGTATCTAGCAGGCGTCGACTCAGCGCCAATAGTTGCTCGAGCGCGCGGTAACGTTTTGTATGTATGGATCTACTGATTATAGCGTGCTGCGTATAGTAGTTGCGCATGCGATGACGACACTTACGTTACGAAATGAATGAATGAACTTCATACCTGCTCAGTGCTCATACTATCAGAGACGGCTGGCGGTTTAGCGGTGCCTCAGGAAAAGACGTTTGCGGGACCTCAAAATACTTCGTAACCATAAAAAATCTGATGTGGCCAAGCACATGACTTTATCATACTATATATATATACAATTAATAGTTTAGCTGCATAAAATTTGATCGAGATAGGTCGTGTCTGCATTAAAATAAAACTGTCAAGCCAGGACTTGACACATATGTTTATACTACTGACAGTAGGTATTGTCAAAACATCAACGATCGACACTGACAAATGCTGGCTAACTTGCTTTATATTAATGCAGACACGACCGATCTCGATCAAATAGAATTTGCTCATGCAGCTAAACTATTAATTTTGCCAAAAAATGTCATAGACATAAATTATTCAAAATTTCCTCTACTTTAATTTATTATTTAACTATTTTGACGAAATTTCAGAAATGGCGGCTCATTTGGAAAATTCTTGAAAAATGCTTAGCGGAAACATTCAGTTCCTTTGGACCCTTTTAACCCAAAAGCTTTTCAGCACTAAGTTTGGTCATGAAACTTCTAAATATGAAGTTTCGTCCCGATACCGTTAGTAGTTTCTCCGGAATCGTCGCCACAAAAATCGGGACACAAACATTTTTTGTACCTTGTTCAAAAATGTTCAGGAGACCCAAAAGGACCTATTTCCGCTAAAATCCCATTTTTTCGGCACGATTACAATACTTTATCATACTGCGTATGATAAAGTAATAGTATATTACATTACAAGAGCTGTAACTAGCATATTACGTGCGAGTGGAAAATTAACATACAAGCCGCGAAGCGGCGATTTTTGTTGTTTTTCACGAGCACCGAATATGCGTTACAGCTAGAGTTTTGTATTCGCGCGACATCTATTGCAACTACGGAGAATTCCAATAGAAATTCAACATAAATGTTCACGAGCATGTAATATATCTTACAAGCTCGAGTATTGCACTTACATACGACCGAAAATTTCAATAATTATACATTGTATACATTGTCGTGCGTAAAAAACACAAACGCAGAACCAAAAGCACACGTTTGTTATAAGTGATATACGAGCTAAGTAGTCCATGACGTACGGGACGTTTACATGACGTTTACACATACGGTCGTAGGACGTAGATAATAGTATATTGTGTACCAAGCCGAGAAAGTGGTTCTTTTCCGGGCGAGAGAAGAGTTGCACAGGCGAGCGAAGCGATCCTGGGCGCTTCTTGAGGCCCGGAAAACCTCAAGACTAATCTCTGACATATTGACTTTTGACAAATAAAATCCGTTGACGTTATTGTCACAAACGTCAAACCGAATCGAAACTCTGGTTTGATTGGAGAGAGATATTGCATTGTCCGGGCTAGCCCCGAAAAGTGTTCATTACAGGCCGGGCTGGGGCTGGCTGGAAAATAGCATCCTTCGTGTCTCCATAGAGACGCGAAAACGACATTTTCGCATCGTGTAGGATAAAAAAATATGTAATGGAAGTTTTATATGAAACATATCATTTAAATTGAATACCCAAATGATATTATCAAGCAGTGAAGTTGTCGTATTTAAAAGTTTTTTCGTATTATTTTATATGTTATTCGGAATTAGTCGAATTTTGCCATAATGACAGCTATTCTTGTTGTTGTTTTCCAGCCTTTGTCGATCCCTGTAAACTTTTTTCTTTACCACTATACTTTGGTCAAATAAATAATATTTCCTGTACAGTAAATTGTATTTGCAACATAATGTATTTAATGTAAGTATGTATGTAAATATTTTAGATGACGCTCAGTTTAGCAAATGAAAAGGCTTTTTACTTTATCATACGCAGTATGTAAAGTATTGTAATCATGCCGAAAAAAAAAATTGAGATTTTAGCGGAAATAGGTCTTTATGGGTCCCCTGAACATTTTTGACCAAGGTACAAAAAAATGTCTGTGTGTGTGTGTGTGTGTGTGTGTGTGTGTGTGTGTGTGTGTGTGTGTGTGTGTGTGTGTGTGTGTGTGTGTGTGTGTGTGTGTGTGTGTGTGTGTGTGTGTGTGTGTGTGTGTGCGTGTGTAAACGATTTTTGTGACGACGATTCCGGAGAAACTACTAAAGGTATCGGGACGAAAGTTTATATTTAGAAGTTTTATGACCAAAGTTAGAGCTGAAAAGCTTTTGGTTCAAAACGGTCGAAAGGAACTGGTAGTTTATTCAAAGCCTTTTTCAATGATTTTGCAAATGAGCCGCCATTTCTGTAATTTCGACAAAATACTTAAATAATAAATTAAAGTAGAGGAAAATTTGAATAATTTATGCCTATGACTTTTTTTGGTAAAATTAATAGTTTAGCTTCAAGAGCAAATTCTATTTGATCGAGATCGATCGCATCTGCAATGATATGAAATCACATAGTAGCCTGGATTTGACAAATATTTGTTTGTGCTGTCACCAGCGATTAGAAATATCAAGATACGACACTTGCGGCGGTACCTTTGATGTCGGTGTTCCAAGTTTTACGAAACTAGCAGACGCGACAGCCGTGATTTGAAAAAGTCCGCTATATGGCGCCACTGCAAAAGAGGCAAATTTATTACTTCAAACTGACACGGACAGTGTCACATTGACAGAAAAATGTAGACTGTCATTCTGACAGAAACGTGTAATAGTATATTGCCGCCTGCTGTGACTACAGAAATGTCTATGGTTGTCACACTCGAAAACAGCTGATTTCATCAGAGATTGGATAACCGCTATGGAACGTTGCCGCTCTAGTGCGGCAATGTACAAAATACAAGTTTAATTTTAATGCAGACACGATTTATCTCAATCATGCAGCTAAACTATTAATTTTATATATATTGTATGATAAAGTCATGTGCCTGGCCACATCAGATTTTTTAAAATTGCTTAAACATACTTTTTGGCGTGCATACTACAACTGATGAGAGATCTTCCGTTTCAAATAAATTATTATAATGTAAAAAATAGGCCTGCCTGAAAACGTATGAATTCAGAGGAAATAGCTGTATGAATCTGGAATCGTAGTATAAATACCTCTTCCGTCGATCGTTTATATATCAACTTAGTGAATAGGAAATCGTTTATTAAACATCTCTATTAATGCACGATTTCTATTAATGCATGATTCATTGGCCAATCAAATATAAGTGAAATGAAACCTTCCAATCAAAACGGTATGTTTTAGAGGGCGGTATGCCCTCTAGAACTATCAGTGTCAAATTACACAAATCGTCATATATCCTAAAAAGACATCGGCGAAGAAAAATCTATGTCAATCTATGTAGACGACGCTAGAAGAATACGATCGACGAACAAATTTTGTACTATCAACTCGAACATGAAACTGCGATTAATGATCGACAATTAACGTGCTCTCTAATCGCTCGCGCATTAAGCAGTCTCGATCATTAATCGCTCGTTTTAATATACTTGTTGGTTAAACAACTATAAATATAGCCCTGATAACTTAAAGTAGTTTACGATGAACACAGAACCTTAACATCCTTAATTTTTGGTAATATGAAACTCATAATGGTCTACTTATTGCCAAAAGCAATTGCCAACCACAGCATTTTAGTAGTTCAGAGCTGCCCAAAATCCTTAAAACCAAAGTTTGATGAAAATTAAGAAATATCGACATTTGATTTAAAAATCTCAGGTTTATAAATAGTTTTTATGGGTTCTTAACATTTGAAAACCTTACTGTGGCAATTGTTTTTATTAAACCGTAAACTGTGAAAATATATAAGTTTGTAATCTATTTCATTGCGTCTGTACATATAATAAAAATAAAACAAAAACTTTCTAAAGGTGTACATGTTTGTAATAGGTATATATTTTTTAATTTTCTTTTATTTTTTGAAACTTGGTATTACTGTTTATTAATTATGATGGAAAATTGCAACAACAAAACTTTTCGATACAAATATCTCTATACATTCATTATTTTGTTATTTTTTTGGTATGTCAGGAGCTTTACATTTAAAGTGGGCAAATGTTCTTTTTTTGCAATCAGCAGTTCATTAGTGTCTGGTTTGTAAAAAAAAAACGCGCAAACCTCTTCCAAGAAACAAGATGGCGCTGTATATGTAGTTCTGTAGTGACTCTGACTTCAGAGTACAAAGGGGTAGTTCTGGATTTTATACTATTTGGGGTATTAATTTTATCTTGAGCGAACTCCGCGCAATCCGTCATCCAGGATTAAAAGTGACAAAATCAGAGTTTTTATTTCAGACCACATATTACCAGTGAGTTTTATTACCAAAGTATTTATCATAAAGTTTGTACAAGATAAAATTCCCTTAAAATCTTGTGTGATACAGTTTGAAACAGACTAATAATAACTAATAATAATTATTTACTAGTTACAGCGCTTCAGAGCCAGAATTATGTTCCTTTGTAATTATTGACAAATCTGCCATCTCAATTTTTAATCGCAAACGCGACAGACCGCTATACAAAATCCTATAACTTTTGATTGGTTGCATGAAAGCGAACAAATAAAAGTTTTATGTAGTATTTGTTTATTATATAGAGGTATTTGGTTGTTTTGCACAAAATTAATAAATAAAAAAAAATAATTGTGGATTAATTTGACGTTCATATTAATATACCTGGGGTGTCTTGACTCGGAAGCCTGCATAATATCGCTAATACATGCGCATATTTACAATTCAGAATAATACGTATTATTTTATACGTACATATATTTTATACATATTATTTTATAACTTAAAATACCAAGCGAAGAAAACCCAATTTTAAAAATCGCAATTAAAATGGTAATTACGTTTTGGCCTTTGTTTTTGAAAATTTAGTTATTTATAATTTAACTATAACTGGAGGCAAGTAAGAAAACTAAAAGAGAAGTAAGAACCAAAAAGAAAACATTATTGATATTATTTACACATTTATTTTCGTTTAGGTTATTTAACTTTAGGTTAACATCGGCCATAAGTCTTGGAAGTCTAGGAAATAAAGGCCGATCAAAATAAATGTTACTTCGCATTTTCACTTAGAGTATCATTTGTTCTGACAATAACGATAAAAGGGAGTTATAAAAGGGAGTGAAATTTTAGTGTTAACAAAAATAAAACCGTTCCAACTTTCTTATGTTTCTGACGTCCAAAATCTGGAGTAACATAATTGGAAAGTATACCATTGTTAAAGAATTTTTACCTAAATTTACTTTCTTTATTTTGTGCAGAAATTAAAAGGTTTGTAATGCAAGAAATATACCTGTTTATTGTAAAATTCTTCTGTATGTTTTCTCTATTTTACCGCGATTCCTTAATTCCCGTTTTAATACTTATATTTACTATTTGTTGAAGCCAAAACATTTCGAACAATATAGTATTGTAGAATAGTCGGCTACAAATTCTCAGAAAATAGCACACTGTTTATTGATTTTCCAACAAGTATATTGTACAAAGTTTAGGTAAAGCTCGTACTAAATTCTAGTTTCTGACACAACCAACTTATAATTCACTGTTCCCAGTTCCCTATTGTGTCGTTTTTCAATTAACATTGTAACGCCACCGTTGTCGGAGCGTCGAGTTGAAACTTTATTGACGCAACAGCAAAAAGTTCCGTTTTCAGTAATTAATTACTTTAAAGCGAATCACATTGGCATATTTATTAAACAAACAACAATGTTTTTCTACGTATTGGTTTCGACAGTAATTTTAGATAAATTTAGTCAAGGTTGATTACTTTTATTTAAATTAAGCGATGGTGGTTTAATTACAATGAGCAAATTTATTCACACTAATCAATTTGTATATGCTGCGTTCTATTATGACTATTTTATTATTTATTGACTCGCAGAATGTTCGTAAATATATTATACAAAATTGTAACATATATGAGACATTATACAAGGCAACCTTGTTATATTATATTGGAGACAAATTTTGATTAATTTGAATGGATATTATTCAAAGTAATTTTAGATTAACTTTTTTTACTTTTTACCTTCTTGCAACACGAGGTTAAATTTAATAGCGGAAATTTCGGTTTTTAGAAAGGGATTGTGTATAGTATAGGTTACTAAAAGTTTGTTACATACACCGAAAACTCATAATTACGTAGATACAATTGCGCTACCACTACTAAGTACCATTGACTTTCTAATTAACTTTTTTTATTTAAATAATATTTCATTGTTTAACTTTTTACATTCTACGACGTTGAATGAGTACGAAATAACACGTAAAATGTGTGTTTCTGTAGTAGATGTCTCCTTGCTCAATAAATTACATTTCTATCTGTAATAATAAAAAATGTTCATCATACATAAAAATAGAAACTTTATAATAGATACTAAGAGAACATTTGATGTTACTTAAATTGCCAATATGGAACAGAAACCAAGACAACAAAATTATGAATTCCCAGTTTTAACATCAATATGACTTAAAAATGAACCAAATAATTAGTATGTATCTATGTTAAAAAATAATAGGTACCGCTCCAGGGTTTGATACATCAGTCACAACAGAATAAAAAAATCTGATGTGGCCAGGCACATGACTTATCATACAAAATATAAAATTAATAGTTTAGCTGCATGAGATTCTATTTGATCGAGATCGATCGTGTCTGCATTAAAATAAAACAAGTAACCAGGATTTGACAGATACTTTGATTGATAATATTGACAGTAGGTATTCTAAAAAAACAGCGTTTGACACTACCTACTGTCAGAATGAAAATAATTGTCGAAATCCTGGCTCATGCAGCTAAACTATTAATTGTACCAAAAATGTCATAGCCATAAGTTATACAGAATTGCCTCTAGTTTAATTTATTATTTAACTATTTTGACGAAATTAAAGAAATGGCAGCTCATTTGCAAAATCCTCGAAAAATTGTTAGAGGAAACATCCAGTTCCTTTGGACCCTTTTGAACAAAAAGCTTTTCAGCTCTAAGTTTGGTCATGAAACTTCTAAATATGAAGTTTCGTCCCGATACCTTCAGTAGTTTCTCCGGAATCACACACATTTTTTGTACCTTGGTCAAATATGTTCAGGGGACCCAAAAGGACATATTGTCGCCAAAATATAAAAAAAAATTTTCGGCACGATTACAATACTTTATGTATGACAAAGTAAAAAGTAGAATACATTTTCGTCTCAGTTGGACAACTGAAACTACCCGGAATTCCTAATATTTACAAAAATAAAACCGATGCGATGTGCTGGGTCAATCATTAACACGTTTCCTGAGTTGACAAACATGAGATCATGAGTCTAAAAATACATTTTAAGCGGTTGTTTTTCTGCTAATTTATTAATTTATGGGTTATTGCCCGTTTGGTGGTATCTTTCCGCTGTTTTTCTTTTAGGCCGGACATTTTAGATCAAATTTTACCAGAACTCTGAACAAAAGAAAGTAAATCTTCAAATTGACATATACCTACCATTTAGTGCCCTGAAATGTCCTGAAAATTTTTGTGTCTTCATTATTGCATTTTGGTGCGAAATAGTGGCGTAACTACCCTACATTATCTGGAATCGCTCATAACTCTTTCAAATATGGCATTCAGGAGTTTGGACCGTCGCTGAATCCGATGGCATTTAAATTGCAAACTTGCAATTTGGATCCGCCATTTTGTTTTCGAACATTTTCAGATTCCTTCCTAATAAGCGACGTCTAAAACCCCCAAGAAGCCATGTTTCAAAAGCCATTAAATCAGAACTTCTTGCCAAATCTGCTATTTTGCTTTTTGCAAGTTAGAGTTTAGATTCGTAATCAGCGACCTCAAAATCCGTTATCATTCAAGTTTTAGAATTTTGGCCAACATTTCGGAGTTAAGACCGCTGTGCAGTGGGTAGATATTTATGATGTTGGAGCAATTTGGTATGCGTTCATAAAATGTAAACCAGGAGCGAGTTTGAAAATAGTACCTACAGTTCCCTAGCCTGTAATGATTGGCAGCGCAAAAGAATGTTGTTGAAAAATTGTGAACCATTTTCTGTTGAACTTATTGAGTATGAACACAACATATCTCGTACTTTTTGAAGGTGTATCTTTTTACTCATTTTACTCAATAATGGGATTTAAACAAGTTCTTTGAAAAGTTGTAAGTGTATAACAATTATAAGATCAAAGTTAAACTCGAGAAAACTCGATTTTTTAAATGGCAACCCTATCATATAAACGCTTTTAGCAACTTTATGAAAATTTTAGATCAAGTTTGTAAAATATACCTAACTAGCATTTTTTACCTAATTAACTCAATTTTTTATATATGTAATTATTTTATGGCATTATTAAAGTCTTTAGTATTTCTGATTAACTTAGTGTTTATAAAATTATAAGATTAGTAAGAACGCAACAGACAAAAACGTCAATTAAGTAAATTCCAAAAACTATTTATTTATATTTTAGTAAATGTTCAAAAACATTTCCGGTTTCTCCTAAACATGCTTCTATTCTTTTTGACATATTAAAGTTGGATAAGCTTCCCGGCTAGAAAAAGAAAAATAGAATAGAAAAATACATATTTCTAATAGCTATAATTAACGAGAAACTATCAATAATAATTATCGATTTTAAAAATAATTTGTTGGCGAATTAAGGCGAGCGTTAAAATTCGGTAGGTATTCCAATATTCGCGCTCTGAGGTCGAATATTTGGAAAAATTGGTTCATACATCGTTTTATCTTATAATCACCCTTATGAGCCGTGTGAAGTCAGGCCACCCATGGTGTCGAAAAGCTTTGAAAAAAAACACCTTCGTTTGCCTCTCGTTTGCCCTCTATTGCCATTTACTAGTTTCGTCCTTATAGGTTTCGAGAAAATTGAATTTTTCTTTTGGTGGAGCTAACTTCACGCTTTGCCCCGCGCCCACCCACCAATTTTTAATTTTCAGAAATTCAAATACATGAAATTAACAGCATTTTGTTTGCCCGTGTTTGCCTCACAAACAGATTTTTCCTATTTCCTCTCATAAACAAATTATGATTTTTTTCCGAAATCTGGTGTGAAGTTAGCCCCCCCCCCCATATTATCAATTCGGTCGAAATGGAAAGTAAAAACGTGGAATCGATTTCTCGTCGTTTGCCCCCGATTGTCTTTTCATATTTTCGCTTTTCTCCTAATAGTTTTCCCGCAAATTGACTTTTCCTCACAGTAGTAAAACCCTGATACGCTAACAAATTTATATTTCTATATACTAATTTATAGGCAAAATAAAACGGCAGAACTCTCCTAACATTGCAACTATTATTTGTTTAACCATCCTTAGCAAATTTGGCGTTTGCCTCCCTCTGAGACAAAAGTTATAAACAATTGAACTTATGAAATACGGCAAAATCTCAATATTTGCAGACGTTTTATTATTTTACTTAGTTTCTAGAGGGACCCAAACAACAAAACTCTACAGATATATCTTCCACCATTTGTTTAATCATCCAGAGCAATTTTGGCGTTTGCTTCCCTCTGAGACAAAAGTTATAAACAATTGAACTTATGAAATGCAGCAAAATCTCAATATTTTCAGATGTTATATTTTATATCTCAAGTTCTAGAGGGACCCAAACAACAAAACTCTACAAGTATATCTTCCACCATTTGGTTAACCATCCTGTGCAATTCTGGCGTTTGCCTCCCTCTGAGACAAAAGTTATAAACAATTGAACTTATGAAATACGGCAAAATCTCAATATTTGTAGATGCTTTATTTTTTATCTCAATTTCTAGAGGATCCCAAACAGCCAAACTCTACAAATATATCTTCCACCATTTGATTAACCACCCTGAGCAATTTTGGCATTTGCCTCCCTCTGATACACAAGTTATAAACAATTTATGAACAACTTATGAAATGCAGCAAAATCTCAATATTTTCAGATGTTAATTTTTTTTCTCAGTGTCTAGAGGGACCCAAACAACAAAACTCCACAAATATATCTTCCGCCATTTGTTTAATCATCCTGAGCAATTTTGGCGTTTGCCTCCCTCTGAGACAAAAGTTATAAACAATTGAACTTATGAAATGCAGCAAAAACTCAATATTTTCAGATCTTTTATTTTAGATCTCAAGTTCTAGAGGGGCCGAAGCAACAAAATTACAAATATATCTTCCACCATTTGTTTAATCATCCTGAGAAATTTTGTCGTTTGCCTCCCTCTGAGAAAAAGGTTATAAACAATTAAACTGATAAAATACGCAAAAAACCTATTGTCAATATTGTCTATGACTTTTCTCTCAGAGGGAGTCAAACGCTAAAAATGCTCAGGATGGTTAAACATTATGGTGGAAGATATATTTGTAGAGTTTTGTTGTTTGTGCTACTCTAGAAATTGAGATAAAAATAAAACATCTTGTAATATTGGGATTTTGCCGCATTTAACAACTTCAATTGTCAATAACTTTTGTCTCAGAGAGAGGCCAATGCCAAAATTACTCGGGATGGTTAAGCAAATGTTGTAAGATATATTTGTAGAGTTTTGTTGTTTGGGTCCCTCTGGAAACTGAGATAAAAAATAAAACATCTGAAAATATTTAAATTTTTGCGTATTTCACAGGTTCAATTGTCTATAACTGTTGTCTCAGAGGGAGGCAAACGCCAAGATTGCTCAGGGTGGTTAAACAAATGTTCGAAGATATATTTGTACAGTTTTGTTGTTTGGGACCCTCTATAAAATGAAATAAAAATTAAAACATCTGAAAATATTGAGATTTTGCCGTATTTCGTTGTTTGGGTCCCTCTAGAAACTAAGTAAAAAAATAAAACGTCTGCAAATATTGAGATTTTGCCGTATTTCATAAGTTCAATTGTTTATAATTTTTGTCTCAGAAGGTGGCAAACGCCAAATTAGCTCAGGATGTTAAACAAATAATAGTACCAATGTTAGCAGAGTTTTGATGTTTTATGTTGCCTATAAATTAGTATATAGAAATATAAATTTCTTAGCGTATCAGGGTTTTACTGCTGTGAGGAAAAGTCAATTTGCGGGAAAACTATTAGGAGAAAAGCAAAAATATGAAATGGCAATCGGGGGCAAACGATGAGAAATCGATTCCACATTTTTAATTTCCATTTCGGCCGAATTGACAAAATGTGGGGGCTAACGTCACACCAGATTTCGGAAAATCATAATTTGTTTATAACAGGAAATAGGAAAAATCTGTTTGTGAGGCAAAAAAGGGCAAACTAAATGCTATTAATTCTATGTATTTGAATATATGAAAATTAAAAATTGATGGGTAGGGGGGATGGCTCAGCGTGAAGTTAGCCCCCCCAGAAGGAAAATTCTATTTTCTCGAAAACTATGAGGAGGCAAACGAAACTATTAAATGGCAATAGAGGGCAAACGAGGGGTAAACGACAATATTGTTTTCAAAATTTTTGGTGACCATGGGGGGCTTACTTCACGCGGCTACCCTTATGTCGTGTCAGTCTGTGTTTGTGTTTTGAGTTTTTTTTTAGAACACATATTTTCTTGTATTTAATTTATGTTTGTATTGAGTTAAATTTGTTCATGCCATTACATTTATTTAACTGTAAATGAAGGACTATGTATGAAGGAGTATGGAGATGTACAAATCTATAATAATACATTTTATTTAATAAACTTGCTACTTACTGTAGAAAACTTTCCATTGCGTTCATTTCTGCGTAGATAATGAATTAGTTTATGATAGGCAATCAAATATTTTCCACGTCGCAGCATAATTTAAATATTTAGATTACTGTTACATAACAAAGCGTCTTACTTTTTTTAAACCTTTCCCATTAACTAAACAGCGTTCATTATTTCAAATATTGCATAAATACACAATTACTCGCGTTTCACCTTCGCTAATAGACACAAATTGTTCTGCACCATTTTTTCAATGGGAAGAAATTACTTCCAAACAAATGACTACGGAAATATCAGATAGAAAGTAAATCTATCGCCCTCTTTTTACCTACCATACAGTTAGTTTATTTTAATTACAAAAAAAGCAAACGTTTAAAACTCTTAAACTTATTTTCAATAAAAACTTTCACCCGAAAATAACCGTTTAAAATACACGTTACGTTTATCAACGTAGGCCATGCCTCGTCGTCAATAGATATTATGTAGATTAGATAGATAATAATCCAGTCGACCTTTGTTTGTTGTTACCCCCACCAGTTGGATAATTTAAAATTTAAACGCGCACACACGCTGCGTATCTATAGATACAGAGCCTCGCATGTCATGACATCCTAATACAAATTGTTGCTAAATAGTAAAAAAAGTTTTGAGCGAGGTCAATTTTTGTGGATATGGATGATTCTCGGCTGGCGACGAATTTGCGAATTCGCTTTGCAAACCGCACATAACTTTATTCCTAGTTGACCACGTGACCCAGCGTACGTCCTCGCAAAATATAACATTTCGTATTGTTATAAACAAACGCCATGTGACCTTATGATACGTATGACAATTGAGAATCGCTGAAACAATAAACAATACGTGTGTATATCAGCCGTGTTAGTTAATTAGATAAGTATAACTAACCTATCTGTATTGTATTTGAGTCAGAGCGGGTTTTTTTCTAATTTTTAGGTTATGTGGATAATGATAAACAAAATGTCTATGTACTGCGTAAATCATGTATGTATCTACATAATTATAAGCAAGGGTCTATATTGGTGGTTACGGTAAACTTCCGCCAAACGTGATGTGAGTACATAATAGTTTATAATGTCCCTCTATTAACAGACAGTAAAATAACACGAAAGTCTAAGTAATCTAAGTAAAGGGTGCCGAAACGGGTGCATTCCGCACCCTAAAAAGTTCAGCAAATTTGGTAAACGTACTTCATAAATCGTACCGATCTTTTAATTTTGATTTTTTGCCGTCAAAGGGTATTAATTGAATGTAGCTACAGCATACGAACAGGACAACGATAACTAAAAAGAGAATACATACGTCTCCGTTCAAACGCACAAAAATCGTCGTTTTTTGCTGCTTCGTACCGATCGTCTAACTAAAATCATTTCTTGGATATTTTACTGCATGTAGAGCTAGGTGATTTTACTATGATTGTATGAAGCAAGGATTTGTAAATCCAAAAACAAAATTGTAAGTTATTTTCTATTGTTCAATTCTGACCAATTATCGGTATGTATTCTCCTTTTAGTTATCGTTGTCCTGTTCGTATGCTGTAGCTACATTCAATTAATAACCTTTGAGTGCAAAAAATCTCAAAATTAATAGCCAAGTTAAAAGATCGGTACGAAGAACGTTTACCCAATTTACCCAAACGCACCCGTTTTGGCACCCTTAAACGATAAAGTTTTTATACCAGAAGTGCGCGTCATTGATATCAATAGTGGAATACAAAACACCCCCCCCCCGTATTATATATTCCAATATCTACATGTTAACGACTAATAATAACATCTATTAATATATTGCTTTGCTTTGTCAAGACAATATTACGATTCTTTATTTTATCCGACAGCTACAATATGGCACAAATGTATATTTTGATAGAGGAACGTGTATTCTTCAATGAGCCGATGGTTTCAATTTTTACAGTTGACCTGGATGTGTAAAGTACTGCTAAAAAGACTCTATGTAAAAAAAATTGTTTTACATAATGTTTAAGGAGGCATAAATATTTTTCATAGTGAACCTATTTAATCCAGTGGCGGGTTTATGATAGTCGGCACCCAAGGGAAATTATCTTTGGGGGCCCACCCTCGTCCAGAAAGTAAAATAAAATAATACAAAAATATTATTATAGGTACCTAATAAATCATTTTATAATAATCGGAATTCTTTCATATAATAACAGTTAATAAATGGTTTACGGTTTATAAATAGTAAAGAAGTTCTAGAATATGCTCAAGTGGTTTTTAGGCATTTATTATGCAAGTTTACGATTTTGCAAATTAATTAATTCTACAAAATTTTTTTGCAAGTTCATGTTCTATTAAAATTAGGGATAAGGCATTTAAGCGCTCAGGGACCCTATTCTCGTCATCTTTTTGAAGCGAATGCGTGACTTTGCGAATAGGGTAGGGATATCACCGGTTGCCCTCTGGTTCGTATCTAGGTTGTTGCTAAGAACAATAACGCACGCGCCACGCCCATACTTTTCAATCAAACGTATGGGAACGTATGGGCGTGGCGCGTGTGTTATTGTTCTTAGCAACAAGCAAACTTGCTCATAGATACGGGCAACCGGTGATATCCCTACTCCATTCGCAAAGTCACGCATTCGCTTCAAAAAGATGACGAGAATAGGGTCCCTGGTTCCATTACAGCCCATTTTTGATCTTTTTAAGGTGGCGCTAAATGGATATATGCAATCAAATATAGGTTTGGCTCAATTCTTTGGCTCAATTCTTTCCAGTGTAGACTCCAGTGTATTTCCAGAATATTATGGTCAGTATGTCGTAGTCTTCTTGCCATCAATTAAAAAACACCTTCAAGCTTCAAAGTCAAAGTAACGTATATTTTTAATGCGCAAACTTGAACGTGCATATATGTAATAGCCGATTGAAAATCATGATTGTATTCCCTCCCATCTTACTGACATTATAGAAGAAGATCGTTTACCTTCACGAACTCAGCACATAACCGTCAAATTTTGTTGAAGTGCAACAATGTTCACATTCGCAGAGCATTGCATTGCCCTTTTCCTCAATGTGAAGCGCGACATATTGCTGAGATTCCATTACTTTATTTTCCAAAAGCTTAGCGGCTTGTTTTTTGCGTAGTAAATTCAAATGCTAATATTAAAGTACCTACACACGAAAAGCTTGCGTGAAAGCAAGCGGTTTATCATTTCTGCGACTACACTGTTATTAGTACCTACAGTTTAATTTTGAACACTATATTACCGAAATATATCTTGGTATGTGTGAAGAAGATTCATCTGGGAAAATCTTCAATTTTACTTTACGTTTCTTCAATTGTCGATAGTTGTCGAACAGATCAAATTCTCTAAAATCTTGATGGTCTCTAAAATTACTTACAAATATTTTCGGCCAACATTTTTTAGATCCGGACGCAAAGTTTTTATAGTTTTATATTTTTATATTTTTTACAGTTTAAATATGCACAGGATTTAGGGAATGGCAGTACACGGTAAGTATTCGTCCAGATCATTGATTTTCTTTATTAGATTTTGCACTACATTGTTTTTCCTTGACATGCTTGCTGCATTGTGGTAACTTTGTGAACGGCAGTCTCTTATATCGATGCTACAATCTTGAATAAATTGAAAACTCCTTTGGGATAATGCACTGTTCATGTACACAGCCTGTGTGACTTTTAATAAACAGAATTTCAGAAAATCCTCCTGTACCTCAAATGTACTTGGATGTCCATATCCAAGTATTAAAAATCGGCTGATACCCAAGCATTTTGCTTCTTTAACTTGTTTTAGTACGTACTTTAAATACATCTGTCACAAATAGTTGAGTAAAATACGACAAATTTCCACGTCCACACTTTGCGTAATCAACGTTGTCAACAACTGATAAAATAATAAATAAATAAAATAATTGTATGATACTTTCAAAGCCGGGCCACTAGGCACGTACCTCATTACCTTATGGGTAATCTGCTACTGATTTAACCCTCTTATTTTGAAGGTAAATGGATCTGTAAATCGAGGGATACAGATTTGACCCAAATAGTCCTGAGGTGGAGGTCCATGCCTTTGAAACGACTATACATACAAAAAAATGCATTGAGCCTCTTTTATAGAAAATTATGCTAGCTATATTTTTATACTAAATATTTTTCCGAAAAGTTTATAGTTCTTGAGATAACTGCAAAAAAGCTTAATTCTGCTCTCTTTCAACCCCCCGGTAGAACAATTCCGCTAGGTTGTACTCAGGCACAACAAGCGTAATTTATTAGTGATAATAGGTACCTACAATTTAAACATTATTTCATGCTGTACTTAAGTTGATCGCCGAGATATTTGCAGTCGCCTCTCGAACTTATGATCTAATCCACTATTAAATTCTCAAACACTTAATTTTACTTTCATTAATAGATAACAAATACACTTTCGGATGGTATAATCGCGTTCTTTGTGAGCGATGCATATATAAATACAACCTGAAAATAGAGCAATAAATTCCACTGCACCGTTGTGTCTATGCATCTGCACGTTTGAATTATACCTACAAAATAACGTTGTAAGAGAAAAATAATGTAAAGGTAACAACATTGATCCAGAAAGAAATTAACCTTTTTCGATGGGGATCAATTTGTAATGTATAAATTGTTGTTGTCAACCGATTTCAATTTCTGCATTAATTAAAAAGAAGCTCGTCTTTCACTAAACTCTACAGTATCCATTTGATTTCAGCATCAATTTCTAGTTCATAGATCGAGGTGTACATATAAACAAAAGCAGTAGCTAAGCACCTTCACGGATAATTTCGAATGTGGACGTATCATCAGAGAGACCAAAATAGCACCAAACGAACGGAGGAAAAGTGGTCGGATAAACAAAAAACGGTCACCGGCTTCTGTCACCTCCTCGCTATCCTGTTTCCCTGTCCATTAAGCCCTCTTAGTTATGAATTATGAGAAAGATTTCGTCGAAATTAATATGGCGCCGCAACACAGTCTCATATTGTCGTGATTTGAACACGCGCGATTAGAAGTTTTGATATATGTATGGACGGAGACGTACGTACCAGTTCATCCCGTAAATACTTTAATTTATTCTATCAGGAATAATTTCGACAGTCAAAAGTTTTGCAACAACGTCGTACCCAAAACTTCATTCAATTGGTTGTTGGTGTGTTTAAAACGTATACTTTATAGCGTGTGTAAAACGAACCAGTCTTAAAAATCAAATCACACCACACCTGTCATTTTGTGCATCAAGTTTATCAAACAAGAACTCTCCGGATAAGGCGAACATAATACCGGCGAGGTATTTTGCTGCATACCGCGCGGTTGTGGATGCCACGGAGTTAGTAAACTTCGCTCGCTATACCTCCTAATATTCATGCGAGCCTAATAATAAGACCGCCAATTTCGCGCCCAAGCTTGCTGCTACAGGGTCACATTGAGTCTGCGCATGTATTACGACGCATGACACCATGTGCTACGTTATTGTTCTGCTGTTAAATACAACGATATTTTGAATTATAGAATGGTATGCTGATTGTGAAAATAATTTTGTGTTTTGTAAGATATAAGGCTGTTCTGTGGGATTACCAGTATCTTTATACAAGTAAGATAAGTACGGATAATAAAGAAATATTGGGAATGTGTGACATTTGTTGAGAATTTATGTGTAGCGCCATCTCTTAGGAAGAAGCAGTAGTCGGAATGAAGTAGCTATCAACGGGTAAAGGTATTTGTTGGTAGTTCGGTGTAATATGAATAGATGGCGACTGTAGTATTGTAGCAACCTCGGTGGTAACAACCATCATCGTCTATAATAATTCTATTCATCTGCTGATCTATTACAGCCATATTTAAACAAAATGTTTTAATAAAACTTTAAAACGTTCTTAGAATTCTCTAATATATCACATATAATTCTCATAATAATTCTCATTTTATTATATGAACAAAATTAAAAAATTTCAAAATTATGTCAAGGTGGTTATGCAAACCGATCATTTTAATGATCTGATATTTATCATTCGAAAACATTCAGTTTCAAATCATTTAGTAATATTGTTATTACAAAATTTGTTTGGAGGTAAACATTATATTTAAACCTAAAATCACAGTGACAGTGTTCTTTTTGTGCTTAGTTCTTTCTCTCCTAAGTGTTACGACTAAGTACTAGATGTAGATCCCAGTATGATCTTCAATTTTTATACAGAACAAATTTTATAATTTGATTAAAATAATGATGTAAATAATGTTGTTGCACATTATTTCGAATTGGTGATTTTTTCTTTTAGACGAATTGTCTTGTAACTTTTATGAGCATAAAAAGAGAAATTGACAATAGAAAAATGTCTATAAGTTTAACACAAAAAGTATAAATAACTACATAAGTAAGAAAATATAACATTTTTTAAGTTCTATTTTCTAATTCATGTTGTAATTAAAAATACAACAAAAATACAAACAAACACATATGCAACCACACTGCGGGGAAAAGCTGAAAACATTGGAAAAGAGAATAGAACAGTCTCCGCAGTTTCTAGTCATGTCAAGAAAGCATCAGAGCAGCATGAAGGTAGTAAATATAATACTAGAAAATATCAAGAAACCCAAAGAAATATAATGCAAAGAGTAATGGAACTTGGCAACAACAGTATAATTGATACAACACTTGTAAACAAAGAAGATGATTTTCAAGAGGTTGTGCACAGTAAAAGAAGAAGCCCTAAAAGCATAAAAAACGTCAATGAGACAGCACCAAATAATACCACTCGTACGTCAATGTCAGTACAAAAAAAGAAGAAAAAGAATCCAGTAATTGTCGGAGAGTCCACTATTCCGAAAGATGAAGAAGCAAAGGGATTTATTGCTAAACCCGTAGATAAAAAAGTTTGTCTTTTCGTATCCCGAGCAAGAGATCATGTCACGGAACAAAAAGTGGAAGAATACCTTAACAAGAAAATAAACAATCCAATCTCTAAGGCGATTGTAAAAGAACTCCAAACAAGAAACCTAGCAAAAGACAACAGATGCTTTATGGTAGGACTCGAATACGCATTAAATGAAGAGGCATAGAAGCCAAAATTCTGGCCCAAGGAAAGCAACATAGCAAGATTCAACTTCATGAGAGGGAAACATTTTTTAGAAAATCGGGCAACAACAGTTCCAAACACATATAGCACCTCCAGACACCAACAGTTTGCCATCAGTAAGTAAACAACAAAGCCGTGGACGAAGTACATCGGTACAGTTCCACAAACACACAAACCAACCAAGTAACTAAGTCTTGAATAATGTTACATTAAAATCCAGTGCCTGAACAACAAACTGAAGCAATTGAACGTTTACCTTGATGGTCTCAATGTTGACGTGATCTGCTTGGTTGAACATTGGATGGGTGAAAGCCAGCTTATAACGAACCAGCCAGATGGATACAGGGCAGCATCGGCATACTGCAGAACAGAATACTGTCATCGTGGTGTGGCAATATTTGTCAGAAAACCGACAAATACCGGAAAGAATACAATCAAATGAAAAGAACTCCAACCAATCGTAAAATGTAGTGTCGAGAGAATCATCGAAATTGCAACAGTTAAAATGACAAACACAATAATCATAACTCTTTACAGACCCCCCAATAGTGATAAAACTATTGTTTCCATTAACTTGTGAGGTTTCTCTCCTTGCTATCGGCTAACAAGCGAGTAGTCTAATGTGCGGGTCTCAACATCGACCATCTGGTAGAAAGCAACCTTAAGAGCGACCTGATAGGTCTCTTAAACATGTAAGGATTTAAAATGATCATAGATCAACCTACAAGACTAACTAAACGATCGGCAGCATGTATAGATTATATTGTGACAAACATTAGCGTCTCTGAGTACGAGGTGTCGGTGGTGGAAGCTTTCTGACCACTTGGGCATGCACTGTGGAGTTGTAGAGAAGATGATGAGGGAGGAGAGACGCCTGTCACTACGGCCTATTACGAGTGCTGAAATTTGTGAATTCGGGGACATCATCGGAAGAACTGACTGGAGATGCTTTGATTTTGACTTCTTCCATGAGAACATGGTGTACTCCTTCAATAAGATATCCCCAATCAAGACGATCAAAAATCATACACGAAGGCAAACTCTCAGTAACCTTTGGGTTACGGACCAGCTTAGAAAT
Organism: Melinopterus prodromus; assembly: GCA_964023965.1. NCBI lineage: Eukaryota > Metazoa > Arthropoda > Insecta > Coleoptera > Scarabaeidae > Melinopterus > Melinopterus prodromus. Next base: position 28,567,318 of record OZ030392.1, read on the forward strand.
ATACCAGAAACCATGCTGCTTATGAAGAGTTCCCTCGTCTCGCATCCTCACCTTCAACTCGATGAAACATACAAAAGGTACATACGCTTTTACAAAGATACGATAGCACTCTATATCAGACAGAAAGTCTGATCGTCACCTAAGGTGACATGGAAGCTGATAAATGAATCTACTCGTCAACAACAGACAAGACCGAAAATAAATCACTTCAAAAGTTGAATTTTTTACCACAGTTGGCTCGCATATTGGCCTAAAACCGGCCTACTGAACAAAATCACTCAAATTGCACGTGAATATTTGGAGAAGAACTTTCTTTCTATACCCGGTCGACGAGAATGAAATTCAACATTACTTGCGGACAATGAAGAACACCAACACCAGGGATGTCTACGGGATGAGTGCTGCTTTGTCAGGCAATTGTATGTACAGTTAGCGGCGCCTTTGTGCCATTTCATAATTCAGACCTTTCTGAATGGTACCTTCAGTTTCTAAGAAGGTGAACCCTACAGAGCCAATATCTTATATTGCCAGTAATTTCAAAGATATTTGAGGCTGCACTGGCGAGAAGGTTGGTGGACTACTTGGAAGCAAATGTATTTCTAAAAAATTTGTTTGTATTTCGTCGAAATAAATCCACTATCTCTACCCTGGTTAAAATCACAGAGTCTGTGCTCGAGGATATGGACAGTAAGGTGGTGTTACGCGATGCTGTGCGACCTGAGTAAAGCATTTGACTCAGTGGACCATGAGGTCCTCCTGGGCAAACTAGAGTAGTATGGTGTATGTGCGATTCCTTTGACTTTTACGCTCGTATCTGACGGATAGACTACAAAAATCAGCAACAAGATTAGGGGAGTCCACTGTTGGGAAAAGAAGCTGTGGCATTTCACAGGAAAGCATGCTGGGGCCTACTCTGTTCACACTTTACGTAAACGACCTTCCTGAATGCCTACATCTACAGTGGTGACCATTTAGTTTGCTGACGATACCACTTTCTTGTACGGTAACAATATCTCCCATCTCCAAGTGGAGTAGACTGCGGCAGAGTGGTTTACATAAATTTTTTGGCACTTAAACACCGAAAAAACCAGAGAATAACACTCAAGTCTCGTCGGGCAGTATCTGATGAGGAGCTGACGTCGGTGAGGCTGTTGGTCAGGCACATTGATGGAACGATGACCTGGCTGAAACACATAAAGACCAACGCTATCGGCAGCTATATATGTAATTAAAGCTGTGAGACGGATAGCGGATGACTTTACAGCAAGAATTGTTTACCATGCTCTGTTTCACAGCATCCTGTGTTATAGTTTCATTGAGTAAGGCGGTTCCAATCATGCTCCGAAGTTCTTTCGGTTACAGAATCCCGCGGGCACCAATCCCCCCTGCAATTAGAGCAGGGGGGATTGGTGCACATCCCAGGGATCTTGCTAAGCCACCGTTCATTGCACAGTCAATAATTACAATGTTATGTGCCTCTGTATACCAGAATCTTCTATACATTAAAAGGTTAAGTCATACCCTAGAAACAAGAAGTTATGTACATGACCACAATACAAGCCCCAAGACCATCTACAAATACCACAGATACGACTTCAAACGGTACAGACAGGTACTAAATATTGGGGGTATAGGATCTACAACAAACTACCACTCATCATTCGAATGCTGCCTGAACGTCCTTTCAGACTGAAAACTAAAAGATATTCATGGAGGAATATATAATATAAAAAATATTCATGGAGGAAGACCACACAAAAGTCTCATTTAGATCAATTTTTCTTAATTGTTGATGGTTTGTGCATAGTGTTAGACGAATAAACTTTATTATTATTATTATTACTATTATTATTATTATTATGATATATTGATTGCCGGGTGAAAACCGCGTTGAGGACTTTGAAGTAGTCGACGTTTCGCGCTCTGTTGCAAGAGGCATCTTCAGGACTAAGTTATCAAACCATATTCCCGTAGAATCCATCATTTCCTCAGTAGAATCCTCTATCTTTAAACTTCCACCCGACGTTGCCGATCCCATACGTCACGAAACCACTAAAATCCTTAAACATGCCAAACCCAAACACCAAATTATTCCAAGTCCGAACTAACCGCTCTCAAATCCCTAAAATCCAACACTGATATCGTCATTCTCAAAGCTGACAAAGGTAACACTACTGTCAACCTTGACACCCAATCCTATGAAGAGAAAATGAATTTTCTGCTCAACGACCCGTCATACCATATCCTTAGTCGTGACCCTACTTCCCGCCTATCCCGCCAGATTACAGATCTCATCAAACAATCTCCCATCCCAAAAGACACACAACAAGCCCTTATTCCGAGAAATTCCTCCCGACCTCCTAGACTGTATGGTTTACCTAAGATCCACAAACCTAATATACCGCTACGCCCTATAGTCAGTTCAATTGCCAGTCCTACCTATGCTCTTTCCAAGTTTCTTGCCAACATCCTACACAAATATACCGGTAACACGGACTCCTTCATCCTCAATTCCCAACATTTTCTGCAAAGAATCCAAAACCTGTCCCTTGATCCCCAAGACCTCCTGGTTAGCTTCGACGTTGAGTCCTTATTTACCAGGGTTCCAATCCAGGATACCATCACCATAATTACACAACTCCTTACATCTGATAACCAACCTTCTTGTTACGCTGACATGGTAGGTGCTTGTCTATCTTCCACTTACTTCCAGTTCCGAGGCAAGTTCTATGAACAAGTTTCGGGAGCTGCCATGGGCTCACCCTTATCCCCTGTTGTGGCCAACATTTTCATGGAGGCATTTGAACAACAAATCCTCGAATCCCACAACCTCAAGCCCAAATGTTGGTTCAGATACGTGGATGACACCTTCGTAATTTGGCCACATGGACGGCAATCCTTAAACAATTTTCTCGACTACCTCAACCAGCAACACCCAGACATACGCTTCACCATGGAAGTGGAAACAGATGGCTCTCTCCCTTTCCTCGACGTCCTAGTTACTCGCACTCCATCCGGCTCCCTTGAACATACCGTGTATAGGAAACCCACTCACACCGATAGATACCTAAATGCCAATTCCCACCATCACCCCGCTCAGAAGCAAGCTGTCATCAACACCCTTGTGAAAAGAGCCATTTCTATTACCCACCCCACATACCTCCAAAACAACCTTGACCACGTAACCAAAGTCCTATCCCAAAACAACTACCCCAAGTCCTCGATAATTAAAACCATTTCCCGACACCTAAACCCAACAGATAACACACCTCATCAGCATCACGACGTCCCAATCGCAACCGCTTTTCTTCCTTACGTCCAGGGTACGACAGATCGTATTGGACGCATCCTCCGCAAGCACAACATAAAACCGATATTCAAACCCCTTTCCAAACTATCGGACTTACTTCCTTCTACAAAGGACAAAATCCCCCCTCTTCTTTCCTCTGGTGTGTACCGGATTCCATGCTCCTGTGGAAGTGTCTATATTGGCGAGACGAAGCGATCAGTGCGACAAATCGCTGGTTCAGCTCTCGCTGAACACAGATATAACACGGGACATGACATCCTGTTTGCACAAACCAAAGTCCTCGCCCGTGAATCCCATTACTACCCTAGAAGGATCCGTGAATCAATAGAAATCCTAAAACACCCCGCCAATATTAATAGAGATGATGGTTTTCACTTACATCATACCTGGATATCAGTCCTGTCCCAACCGCTTCTACCTGCTGGCCCACCATCTGTTAACCCCACCCCTTCCACTACGTTACCCCCACCTGTTAACCCCACCCCTTCCACTACGTTACCCCCACTCCAAACACCATCTGGTGACACCAGTCCCCTCATATATGAAGACCCGCCCCAATAGGCGACAGTATCTTCTTAGCGCTTGGTGTGATAACTTAGTCCTGAAGATGCCTCTTGCAACAGAGCGCGAAACGTCGACTACTTCAAAGTCCTCAACGCGGTTTCCACCCGGAAATCAATATATCATTGACTCAGACCGCGGAAGTCTACAATTTAGTTATTATTATTATTATTATTATTCCTTATTTTAGTTGGGGGGTTGTTTTGATTTGTATTTATATTTTTTTTTTTAATTATTGTGCTGGAAGTGTTTATTTAGTTTTTTATTTGTATTGTTGTTGTATTGTGTATTATTGTTATTATTGCTAATAAACATTATTATTATTATTATTATTATTATTATTATTATATGAAATGCCACGTATTCCGTCTGGTAATTGATTTGTCTTTTTAGTTTTTTGAACCACTTTGTCACATTGTCCTCGAAGTAGAAATAACGATTAATTGGTCTTTTTGTGGAGACCGTCCAACCATCCTACAGCCAGGAGGGCTGCCCTCAGGCTTATTATTGTCCTCCAAATGTTTTTTATTTTTTTAAAGTATACCCGCCATGGTCTCTTTGGAAACTCTGTATCCTGTCATGTCATGTTGGTGTGAAGGTCGCTTGGCTTTCCTGCCTTTCGAATTACATCGTGTCCTGATTTTAGGGTGGTTATACCAGAATGTACCCTGTAGGGCTCACCATTTGGCATTTAAGGCTCACCATTTTGCAGTGAATGAAGCTGAGTTTAAAATTTTTTGCGATGATTTCGTCAATTTTGTTATATCAGTTACATGTATTAAAGTTTCCAGTGTCCACTTACCAAGTTACTTCCAGATTCCAGATTCATGAAAAAATGCTAAAATTGCCGAATCAAAACGCTTGGGATGCCAAATTACCAAATGCAGTCAGTAAGAAACGCCTATAATATACTTGATTGGACAATATCGTTCACTCCGAAACTTGATCAACATTTTAAATTTTTACCGTACAAGTAGAAAACGGAAATTGTCGGTTTAAAAGTTACCAAATGTGTGTATATATCCATAATAAACAAAATTTAAACTCTATGAGATAATAACTTGCATCATAAAATTGCTCAAAAATTTTACGTTTTTGTAAAATGTTTCAAGAATAGTCACGGCAAAAGAAATTGTTTGATCGAGTCAAATTTTCCATTTTTCATATTAATAAACAATAAGCATTTTGATGATTTTTGTTTTCTTCTTTAAGATAAAATTAGATAACTTTAGAATTCATACGTCATGGATGTTTATTATTCAAATAGACTAACTGTTTGCATTTTAAACAAAACGGTTATTGTTTCTAAAAAAAGATAGGTATAATGACTTTTCGACCCAGTTCTAAACTTATCTTCAAGTAAACCGTTATGTATTGTACAAAACTGATGAAATATGCAGTCTTGTCATGAACAAAATGAATATTACTTGTACGGTTTTCGGTTTTGTTAAATATAGTTAATATAGCTCAACTCACATTATAAAAATAAATTTTGTACTTTTTGACAAAACTTTTCCATTAAAAAATCGAAAAAGGCGGTAATTGTGCCATGAAGAAATGTTAAAAATGACCATATTACTGCTGTCACAGGTCATCAGTCATCACATATCTAAATAGTTCGTTTTTTAGTTGAAGGTAGAATCCTTAAACTGGGAGAAAATCGGAACAAGAAATGACATCGTTTGTTCGATTGGAGTGAACCATCCAAAGATTAATAACAACAATTAATAGCAATTCATGTTTGGTACAATTACATTGTATCTTTAATTTATACTTATTTACAATATTGTTTCGTGGTATTTTATTCCCATTTACTAATTTTATATTCTATAGTACACCATTGAATACAGGTAAAGAAATCCGCCACTATTTTTACTTTATCATACGCAGTATGGTAAAGTATTGTAATCGCGCCGAAAAAAAAAATTGGGATTTTAGCGGAAATAGGTCTTTTTGGGTCCCCTGAACATTTTTGACCAAGCTACAAAAAAATGTCTGTGTGTGTGTATGTGTGTGTGTACCCGATTTTTGTGACGACGATTCCGGAGAAACTACTACAGATATCGGGACGAAAGTTCAGATTTATAAGTTTCATGACCAAACTTAGAGCTGAAAAGCTTTTGGTTCAAAAGGGTCCAAAGGAATTGGCTGTTTTCTCTAAGCATTTTTCAAGGATTTTGCAAATGAGCTGCCATTTCTGTAATTTCGTCAAAATAGTTAAATAATAAATTAAAGGAAATTTTGGATAATTTATGCCTATGATTTTTTTTGGTAAAATTAATACTTTAGCTTCAGGAGCAAATTCTATTTGATCGAGATCGGTCGCATCGGCATTGATATGAAACTACATAGTAGCCTGGATTTGATAAATATTTTTTTGTGCTGTCACCACAGAAATGTCTATGGCTGTCACACTCGAAAACAGCTGATTTCATCAGAGGTTGGAGAACCGCTATGGAACGTTGCCGCTCTAGTGCAGCAAAGTACAAAATACAAAATTCAAATAAAATAAGATCACCAATTTGATTGTTTGTTGATAAGAAATATCAACCCGTTGTTATATCTAATTGTAAAAACGATAAATTGAGAAAATTGTAAATAAAGTATAGCGATGAGTGTAGTTATATTTTAGTATGTTGCTACGGATGTGACATCTACAGTACATGCACGAATATAAATGTGTCAGAATTTGAATTAGCTTTTTAAACTTGACGTTTTGTCGAAGTGGCACCAACCTAACATTTCCGATACACAAATATAACAATGTTTTAATTATTTTTTTAAATGCGTGTTTATAGCGTTTTCTTTTGGTAAAACTCGGGCGCACTAGTTCGAGCGTACTGGTGCGTACTGGTGCAATTTTTCACGAGTGAAGGGCAAGCGAGTGCGACCAACACAACACGCATTAAAGCCATATTGCACTCGCCAGCACGAGCTCCCAGAGCTCGTGGAAAAAAAATGTGCACTGAGTGCAGATTCTGCTGCACCGGGTTTCCCACAGAACACGAAACACTCTGTGAGTGCAACCACAGAATACAAAATTGTGCACTGGTGCGCCCGAGTTTAACCAAAAGAAAACGCCATTACTCAAAAAGCAACACAAAAAACGTTGATGTCACACATGCCGAAAACTACATCGCGCTCACATACTCGCTCACATGCGACGGCGACGCTCCGCCTTCGGTGACGCGCCGCATCACCGCTCGTCGCGCTATTCCGTACTTTCGGCACTTGTGACATAAATAACTATTATGCTAATGACGGTAGGTAGGGTCAAATGCTGACGCCTTGACAATACCTACTGTCAATAGTATCAAAATATCTGTCAAATCCTGGCCAAATAGTTTAATTTTAATGCAGACACGATTTATCTCAATTAATTAGATTCTCATGCAGCTAAACTATATATTTTATATATTGTATGATAAAGTCATGTGCCTGGCCACATCAGATTTTTTTTTTATTTTTACGTTTTTTTATCTGTTTTAAATTTCAGCCGGTATTTCTTGTTGAGGTAACTAAAAAGCCTTAAAAACACTGAAAAGGTTCATGTTTGCCGCCATATTGAATTATATCTACTTTTTGCGAAATCTGTTCTTCCTATTATAGCAACATGTTGGTGTAAACCAACATTTAATGCTCGATACTTAATTTAATCAGAAGGGTGCTGTTATAGATTAAAGTTCACACTTAAAAAATAGCAGCTCAATTGATTTATTGTAGATGAGTGCACATATCACCAATTAACAAAAAAATCTGATGTGGCCAGGCACATAACTTTACCAATTTGATTGTTTGTTGATAAGAAATATCAACCCGTTGCTAGTTCTAATTGTAAAAACGATAAATTGAGAAAATTGTAAATAAAGTGTAGCGATGCGTGCAGTTATATTTTAGGATGTTGGTACGAATGTGACATCTACAGTAACATATACATGAACGAATATAAATCTGTCAGAATTTGAAATAGCTTTTTAAACTTGACGTTTCGTGGAAGTGGTATCAACCTAACATTTCCTATACAGAAATATAACCATTTTAGATTTTTTTAAATACGTATTTCTCACAAAGCAACACAAAAAACGTTGATGTCACTCCTGCCGAAAACTACATATCGCGACTCGCTCACATGCGACGGCGACGCTCCGCCATCGGTGACGCCCCGCATCACCGCTCGTCGCGCTATTCCGTACTTTCCATACTTGTGAGATAAATAACTATTATTCTAATGACGTTGTGTAGGTAGTGTCAAATGCTGATGCTTTGACAATACCTACTATTGACACTATTGACCATCAAAATATCTGTCAAACTAACCTGGCTAACCTCGCTAACTAGTTTAATTTTAATGCAGACACGATTTATCTCAATCAAATAGATTCTCATGCAGCTAAACTATTAATTTTATATTTTGTATGATAAAGTCATGTGCCTGGCCACATCAGATTTTTTTGTACCTTGGTAAAAAATGTTCAGGGGACCCGAAAAGACCTATTTCCGCTAAAACCTGAATTTTTTTTTTCGGCATGATTACAATACTTTAGCATACTGCGTATGATTTAACTTTTTCGGGAGACTGGGATTTAGATTTATAATCCCGGAATCCCGAAAAAGCTCATTATTTGTCGGCATCCCAGGTTCACGGGATTGGAAACCCTAGTATAACTAGTATACGTGCAATAACAGCACGTAGCAATTTGTACTTTCGTTTAGATTAAGTATCCACATAAAAAAGAAACTAAGAAAGAAAGAAAAAAAGAGTATACCCCTCATCTTCCATATCCCTTAACTCGATATTCGAAAAATAGTAAATATACATTTCTTCTACATTTTCTACAATACATTTCTTTGCTTTATTTTTAGACATGTGTATCACCAAAAAACATTTAATTATAGCCCTCCTAACGCAACAGTTGCAACACAAGGGTTCCTTTATTTGTAAAGGATAAACAAAATACCAATTTTCAGTTTTGTCACACCTTTTGTGATTTAAACGTATACCTACTTTTATAAATAATAAATCATCCCCCTTTTTACTTTATCATACGCAGTATGCTAAAGTATTGTAATCATGCCGAAAAAAAAAATCTGATGTGGCCAGGCACATAACTTTATCATACAATATATAAAATTAATAGTTTAGCTGCATGAGAATCTATTTTATTGAGATAAGTCGTAGGTATTGTCAAAGCATCAGCACTTGACACTACCTACACTACGTCATTAGAATAATAGTTATTTATGTCACAAGTGCCGAAAGTACGGAAGAGCGCGACGAGCGGTGATGCGGCGCGTCAACGAAGCGTCGCCGACGCACGTGAACAAGCTGCGCTATCTAGTTTTTTGGGAGAAGTGACATCAACGTCTATTGTGTTGCTTTGTGAGAAACATGTATTTAAAAAATAAAAATGGTTATATTTCTGTATAGGAAATGTTAGATTGGTACCACTGTGACGAAACTTCAAGTTTAATTTAAATTCTGACAGATTTATATTTGTTCATGACACTGTACCAACATATTAAAATAAAACTACACTCGTCGCTATACTTTATTTACAATTTTCGCAATTTATCGTTTTTAGAATTAGATATAAAGACAGGTTGATATTTCTTATCAACAAACAATCAAATTGGTGATCTTATTTTATTTATAATTTGTATTTTGTAATTTGCCGCACTAGAGCGGCAACGTTCCATAGCGGTTCTCCAACCTCTGATGAAATCAGCTGTTTTCGAGTGTGACAGCACAAAAAAATATTTGTCAAAATCCTGGCTACTATGTAGTTTCATATCAATGCAGATGCGACCGATCTCGATCAAATAGAACTTGCTCTTGCAGCTAAACTATTAATTTTACCAAAAAATGTCATAGGCATAAATTATTCAAAATTTCCTCTACTTTAATTTATTATTCAACTATTTTGACGAAATTACAGAAATGGCGGCTCATTTGCAAAATCGTTTAAAAAGGCTTAGAATAAACTACCAGTTCCTTTGGACCCTTTTGAACCAAAAGCTTTTCAGCTCTAAGTTAGGTCCTGAAACTTCTAAATATGAACTTTCGTCCCGATACCTTTAGTAGTTTCTCCGGAATCGTCGCCACAAAAATCGTTTACACACACACGCACACACACACACACAGAAATTTTTTTGTACCTTGGTCAAAAATGTTCAGGGGACCCAAAAAGACCTATTTCCGCTAAAATCTCAATTTTTTTTTTCGGCATGATTACAATACTTTAACATACTGCGTATGATAAAGTAAAAATTGAGATTTTAGCGGAAATAGGTCTTTTTGGGTCCCCTGAACATTTTTGACCAAGGTACAAAAAATTGTCTGTGTGTGTGTGTGTGTGTGTGTGTGTGTGTGTGTGTGTGTGTGTGTGTGTGTGTGTGTGTGTGTGTGTGTGTGTGTGTGTGTATGTGTGTAAACGATTTTTGTGGCGACGATTCCGGAGAAACTACTAAAGGTATCGGGACGAAAGTTCATATTTAGAAGTTTCATGACCTAACTTAGAGCTGAAAAGCTTTTGGTTAAAAAGGGTCCAAAGGAACTGGTAGTTTATTCTAAGCCTTTTTCAATGATTTTGCAAATGAGCCGCTATTTCTCTAATTTCGTCAAAATAGTTAAATAATAAATTAAAGTAGAGGAAATTCTGAATAATTTATGCCTATGAAATTTTTTGGTAAAATTAATAGTTTAGCGTTTTAGGTTATTCTAAGCCTTTTTGAAGGATCTTGGAAATGAGCCGCCATTTCTGTATTTTCGACAAAATAGTTCATTAATAAATTAAAGTAGAGGAAATTTTGAATAATTTATGCCTATGAAATTTTTTGGTAAAATTAATAGTTTAGCTTCAAGAGCAAATTCTATTTGATCGAGATCGGTCGCATCTGCATTGATATGAAATTACATTGTAGCCAGGATTTTGACAAATATTACTTTATCATACGCAGTATGCTAAAGTATTGTAATCATGCCGAAAAAAAAAATCTGATGTGGCCAGGCACATGACTTTATCATACCATATATAAAATTAATAGTGTAGCTGCATGAGATTCTATTTGATCGAGATCGGCCATGTCTGCATTAAAATAAAACTACTCGTACTAGACTAGAGACATTTTGATTATATTTACAGTAGGTAATGTGAAAACATCGGCATTTGACACTACCTACTGTCATTAGAATCACAATATCTGACAAATCCTGGCTAACTAGTTTATATGCAGTACGAGCGATCTCGATGAAATAGAATTTGCTCATGTAGCTAAACTATTAATTTTACCAAAAAATGTCATAGTCATAAATTATTCAGATTTCCTCTACTTTAATTTATTATTTAACTATTTCGACGAAATTCCAGATATAGCGGCTTATTTGCAATATCTTTCAAAAATGCTAAGACTAAAACGCCAGTTCCTTTGGACCCTTGGTTCAACAGAAACCTTCTAAATATGGAGTGTTGTCATACTACGGATGATAAAGTAAAAAGGTTCTGGTTCTGATGATTAATATATTATATTGGCTTCTAGCATACTATATTTTCGAGTTTTACGCCGTCTTCAGTGCTAACTACAAAAGTTCATAAAGAATTATGCTCAATATTCCAAATAAGTTTTAAGGTTAACATACCGTCTTACAATCTTTCTTGTATGTTTATTCGCGAAAACATAACATTGCTATCCGCACTCGGAATATTGTTTTTCAATATTGTTTCAATATTGTTTCAACTAGCTCCTCATGGCAATTCTCCATGCATTTGCGTGTTGAATTGACGTTTCGCAAACGCTGACGTTCCAAATACTGTCAAAAACTTCAAAATATCCTGGGCACCTAGTATTAATGTAGACACGATTTCGATCAAATAGAATTTGCTCCTGCAGCTAAACTATTAATTTTACCATTAAATGTTATAGACATAAATTATACAAAATTTCCTCTACATTAATTTATTATTTATCTATTTTGATGAAATTACAGAAATGACGACTCATTTGCAAAATCGCTGAAAAATGCTAAGAGTAAATAGTCGGTTCCTTTGGACCCTTTTGAACCAAAAGCTTTTCAGCTCTAAGTTTGGTCATAAAACTTCTAAATATGAACTTTCGTCGCGATACCTTTAGTAGTTTCTCCGGAATCGTCGCCACAAAAATCGTTTACACACACACAGACATACATACACACACACACACAGACATTTTTTTGAACCTTGGTCAAAAATGTTCAGGGGGCCCATAAAGACCTATTTCCGCTAAAATCTCAATTTTTTTTTTCGGCACGATTACAATACTTTACATACTGCGTATGATAAAGTAAAAATTGAGATTTTAGCGGAAATAGGTCTTTTTGGGTCCCCTGAACATTTTTGACCAAGGTACAAAAAAATGTCTGTGTGTGTGTATGTGTGTGTGTGTGTGTGTGTGTGTGTGCGTATGTGTGTACTCGATTTTTGTGGCGACGGTTCCGGAGAAACTACTAACGGAATCGGGATGAAAGTTCATATTTAGAAGTTTTATGACCAAACTTAGAGCTGAAAAGCTTTTGGTTCAAAAGGGTCGAAAGGAACTGAGAGTTTATTCTAAGCCTTTTTCAAGGATTTTGCAGATGAGCCGCCATTTCTGTAATTTCGTCAAAATAGTTAAATAATAAATTAAAGCAGAGGAAATTTTGAATAATTTATGCCTATGACATTTTTTGGTAAAATTAATAGTTTAGCTGCAAGAGCAAATTCTATTTGATCGAGATTGGTCGCATCTGCATTGATACTAAACTACATAGTAGCCAGGATTTTCACAAATATTTTTTTTGTGCTGTCACCACAGAAATGTCTATGGCTGTCGCCACGCTGTCACACTCGGAGAACCGCTATGGAACGTCATTTACAATGTCATGAACGAATATAAATCTGTCAGAATTTGAATTAGCTTTTTAAACTTGACATTTCGTAGAAGTGGTATCAACCTAACATTTTCTATACCGAAATAAAACCATTTTTGAATTTTTTTTAAATACGTATTTCTCAAAAAGCAACACAAAAAACGTTGATGTCACTCCTGCCGAAAACTACATGGCGCGACTCGCTCACATGCGACGACGACGCTCCGTCAACGGTGACGCGCCGCATCACCACTCGTGGTGCTATTCCGTACTTTCGGCACTTGTGAGATAAACAACTATTATTCTGATGACAGTAGGTCGTGTCAAATGCTGATGCTTTGACAATACCTTCGATTGATACTATTGAGTATCAAAATATCTGTCAAATCCAGGCTAAGTAGTTTAATTTTAATGCAGACACGATTTATCTCAGTCAAATAGATTCTCATGCAGCTAAACTATTAATTTTATACATTGTATGATAAAGTCATGTGCCTGGCCACATCAGATTTTTACTTTATCATACGCAGTATAATAAAGTATTGTAATCATGCCAAAAAAAAATATTGAGTTTTTAGCGGAAATAGGTCTTTTTGGGTCCCCTGAACATTTTTGACCAAGGTACAAAAAAATGTCTGTGTGTGTGTGTGTGTGTGTGTGTGCGTGTGTGTGTAAACGATTTTTGTGGCGACGATTCCGGAGAAACTACTAAAGGTATCGGGACGAAAGTTCATATTTAGAAGTTTCATGACCTAACTTAGAGCTGAAAAGCTTTTGGTTCAAAAGGGTCCAAAGGAACTGGTAGTTTATTCTAAGCCCTTTTCCAAGGATTTTGCAAATGAGCCGCCATTTCTGCAATTTCGTCAAAATAGTTAAATAATAAATGAAAGTAGAGGAAATTTTGAATTATTTATGCCTATGACATTTTTTGGTAAAATTAATAGTTTAGCTGCAAGAGCAAATTCTATTCGTTCGAGATCGGTCGCATCTGCACTGATATGAAAATACATAGTAGCCAGAATTTTGACAAATATTTTTTTGTGCTGTCACCACAGAAATGTCTATGGCTGTCACACTCGAAAACAGCTGATTTCATCAGAGGTTGGAGAACCGCTATGGAACGTTGCCGCTCTAGTGCGGCAAAGCACAAAATACAAAATTCAAATAAAATAAGATCACCAATTTGATTGTTTGTTGATAAGATATATCAACCCGTTGTTATATCTAATTGTAAAAACGATAAATTGAGAAAGTAAATAATGTATAGCGATGAGTGTAGTTATATTTTAGTATGTTGGTACGGATGTGACATCTACAGTGTCATGAATGAATATAAATCTGTCAGAATTTGAATTAACTTTTTAAACTTGACGTTTCGTAGTAGAGGTATAAACCTAACATTTCCTATTCAGAAAATAACCATTTTTGATTTTTTTCTAAATACCTATTTCTCAAAAAGCAACACAAAATACGTTGATGTCACTCCTGCCGAAAACTACATAGCTTGACCCGCTCACATGCGACGGCGACGCTCCGCCATCGGTGACGCGTCGCGCTATTCCGTACTTTCAGCAGTTGTGAGATAAACAACTATTATTCTGATGACAGTAGGAAGTGTCAAATGCTGATGGTTTAACAATACCTTCTATTGATACTATTGACTATCAAAATATCTGTCAAATCCTGGCTAACTAGTATAATTTTAATGTAGACACGATTTATCTCAGTCAAATAGATTCTCGTGCAGCTAAACTGTTAATTTTATATTTTGTATGATAAAGTCATGTGCCTGGCCACATCAGATTTTTTTTTGTGTTGTCACATTGTATTTTATTCCCATTTACTAATTTTATATTCTATAGTACACCATTGAATACAGGTAAAGAAATCCGCCACTATTTTTACTTTATCATACGCAGTATGGTAAAGTATTATAATCGTGCCGAAAAAAAAAATTGAGATTTTAGCGGAAATAGGTCTTTATGGGTCCCCTGAACATTTTTGACCAAGGTACAAAAAAATGTCTGTGTGTGTGTGTGTGTGTGTGTCTGTGCGTATGTATGTCTGTGTGTGTGTAAACGATTTTTGTGGCGACGATACCGGAGAAACTACTAAAGGTATCGGGACGAAAGTTCATATTTAGAAGTTTTGTGACGAAACTTAGAGCTGAAATGCTTTTGGTTCAAAAGGGTCCAAAGGAACTGGTAGTTTATTCTAAGCCTTTTTCAAGGATTTTGCAAATGAGCCGCCATTTCTGTAATTTCGACAAAATAGTTAAATAATAAATTAAAGTAGAGGACATTTTGAATAATTTATGCCTATGATATTTTTTGGTAAAATTAATAGTTTAGCTTCAAGAGCAAATTCTCTTTGATCGAGATCGATCGCATCTGCATTGATATGAACCTACATAGTAGCCTGGATTTGTCAAATATTTTTTTGTGCTGTCACCACAGAAATGTCTATGCCTGTCACACTCGAAAACAGCTGATTTCATCAGAGATTAGAGAAGCGCTATGGAACGTTGCCGCTCTAGTGCGGCAAAGTAAAAAATTCAAATAAAATAAGATCACCAATTTGATTGTTGGTTGATAAGAAATATCAACCCGTTGTTTTATCTAATTGTAAAAACGATAAATTGAGAAAATTGTAAATGAAGTATAGCATATTGGTACGGATGTGACATCTACAGTGTCATGAATGAATATAAATGTCAGAATTTGAATTAGCTTTTTAAACTTGATGTTTCCTAGAAGCGGTATCAACCTAACATTTCCTATACAGAAATATAACCATTTTTGATTTTTTTTTAAATTACGTATCTCAAAACGCAACACAAAAAACGTTGATGTCACTCATGCCGAAAACTACATAGCGCGACTCGCTCACATGCGACGGCGACGCTCCGCCAACGGTGACGCACCGCATCACCGCTCGTCGTGCGGTTCCGTACTTTGGGCACTTGTGAGATAAATAACTATTCTGATGACAGTAGGTAGTGTCAAATGCTGATCCTTTGACAATACCTACTTGTGATAATATTGACTATCAAAATATCTGCCAAATCCAGGCTAACTAGTTTAATTTTAATGCAGACACGATTTATCTCAATCAAATAGATTCGCATGCAGGTAAACTATTAATTTTATAGTTTGTATGATAAAGTCATGTGCCTGGCCACATCAGATTTTCATACGCAGTATGATGAAGTATTGTAATCGCGCCGAAAAAAAAGTGAGATTTTAGCGGAAATAGGTCTTTATGGGACCCTGAACATTTTTGACCAAGGTACAAAAAAATGTCTGTGTGTGTGTGTGTGTATGTCTGTGTGTAAACGATTTTTGTGGCGACGATTCCGGAGAAACTACTAAAGGTATCGGGACGAAAGTTCATATTTCGAACTTTCATAACCTAACTTAGAGCTGAAAAGCTTTTTGTCCAAAAGGGTCCAAAGGAATTAGTAGTTTATTCTAAGCCTTTTTCAAGGATTTTGCAAATGAGCCGTCATTTCTGTAATTTCGTCAAAATAGTTAAATAATAAATTAAAGTAGAGAAAATTTTGAATAATTTATGCCGATGAGATTTTTTGGTAAAATTAATAGTTTAGCTGCAAGAGCAAATTCTATTTGATCGAAATCGGTCGCATCTGCATTGATATGAAACTACATAGTAGCCAGAATTTTGACAAATATTTGTCATGGCTTTCACACTCGATAACAGCTGATTTCATCAGAGGTTGGAGAACCGCTATGGAACGTTGCCCGCTCTAGTGCGGCAAAGTACAAAATACAAAATTCAAATAAAATAAGATCACCAATTTGATTGTTTGTTGATAAGAAATATCAACCCGTTGTTATATCTAATTGTAAAAACGATAAATTGAGAAAATTTTAAATAAAGTATAGCGATGAGTGTAGTTATATTTTAGTATGTTGGTAAGGATGTGACAGTGTCATGAACGAATATAAATCTGTCAGAATTTTGATTAGCTTTTTAAACTTGCCGTTTCGTAGAAGTGATATCAACCTAACATTTTCTATACAGAAATATAACCGTTTTTGATTTTTTTAAAAATACATATTTCTCAAAAACCAACACAAAAAACGTTGATGTCACTCCTGCCGAAAACTACATCGCGCGACTCGCTCACATGCGACGGCGATGCTCCGCCATCGGCGACGAGCCGCATCACCGGTCGTCGCGATATTCCGTACTTTCGGCACTTGTGAGATAAATAACTATTATTCTGATGACAGTAGGTGGTGTCAGATGCTGATGCTTTGACAATACCTACTATTGATACAATTGACTATCAAAATATCTGTCAAATCCTGGCTAACTAGTTTAATTTTAATGCAGACACGATTTATCTGAATCAAATAGATTCTTATGCAGCTAAACTATTAATTTTATATTTTGTATGATTAAAGTCATGTGCCTGGCCACATCAGATTTTTTATACCAGATTTGTTGAGAGTATAAATACCTATTTGCATAAAAATTAATTCATAGAAAACCTACCTCTACATTAACATAACTAGATTTTAGAAAAATTTTGAAGCACGGATTTCTTTATTTTTAATGCAGAATCTATTAACCAATTCTATGTATGAAGTACACGAGTGTAATGCCCATACATTTTCTACTCCCCTATCTGCATTTTATGAAAATAGTAAAGCAAGTATTTCTTTAGTTTTAAAGGTGGATCTAATTACCCATCTCAAGTCTGTAACACTTGACTTTTGATTTATGATTTGATTGCTAAGGTGTATTTTGTTGCGTGAGATATAATTTATTCAATTCTGCTGAAAAAGTTATTGCTAACTTTCCCGGGTGTGATAGATTAGTTTCCATATAGCAACAGGCAATAGCTATAAGTTTATCCGATTATACAATGTTCACGAACAGTTCGACATTTAATAACAAACCAATTTACTTAATTACAGTTTGCACAGGTCTGTTGTTATACCATTACCGAGCGCCTGTTATCATCAGAATTCTAATAGCGATTACCGTTGGATATTTATAAGCAGATGAGTGGCAATCCGGCACGAAGAAGAAAAACGTAACCGTCTATTTATAGTGTTTACCGGGTAGCTGCGGCAGTAATGATGATATAAACCGCATTCGTTTACTTACAGGCCACAAACGCTTCTTGCTGATGACGATTTATAAGCGACTCTCTGCTCTAGCGTAATAGCGATTTCGCAACCGATTGCAACTAATTTTATGGTCTTCGTCGACGTTTGCTTTATTTTCCGATGAAAAGGGAAGCCATCAGCGCCTCCATTATGCTTGTACATACGTTAAGACTTAATTGCCGTTGCTGCGGCATTCTTTTCTCACAGTTGACGTGATATCGTCAGCTTTAGTTGCTTTAGTTTTAATTTTGAATCTGCATATCGGATATTCTTCCGCCTTTGTTCGATGGGCGGAGAAGTGGTGATTTCCAAGAAGATCGGAATTGCCCATCAGCAGTTTCTTGAATATATAAACTGCAGACGGTTTTTATTTATATCTTTTGCGAGGTTATTATTACACGCTGCTAGAGACCCTCCAGGTGACTTACTTATAAGCACTTTTTTTGTGGATGTTTGATCTTATTGTTAAACCGATTAAAAGTACTGGAAAAAATTCATTTGTCAGATAACCACGGCATCTAGAAAAAAGTCTAAAGAGAGGCAGAGGTAGTTAATTTATTGACTGCCAAAAGGGTTTTACAAGATAAATGTATAAAGCTTTGTTAACAGTATGTAATACAGTGCAACTCCTAGGCTTATAGTAAGCAACAAAACATCACTAAAAATTCTGATGTGGCCATGCACATGACTTTATCATAGTATACCATATAGTAGTGTCAAACGCTGGTGTGCTGATAATACTGTCAATAGACCAACAATATCTGTCAAATCCTGCTTAACTAGTTTAAATGCAGTACGATCGATCTCGATAAAATAAAATTTGCTCATGGAACTAAAATCTAAGTTTTACCAAACAATATCATAGACACAAATTATACGAAATTTCATCTAGTTTAATTTAATATTTAACTATTTTGACGACATTACAGAACTGGCGACTCATTTGCAAAATTATTGAAAAATGCTAATAGTGGCAATCGTGACAACAGAAACGGGTACATACGCACACGCGCACGCACATGCACGCGCGCACGCGCACGCGCACTAGCACGAGCACGCACACGTAAACCATATAACACAAGTTGTCAAGTTCTTTTCAATGTACAAGCCGTAAAGCACCACGCCAAGCCACCCAAGCGCTCCATGCCACAGCCCCCTATTCTATATGACTCCCCATCGTATGAGAACTTTACCCCTATCGCTCCACACTCACACCGTGGATTATAAATTCGCACACGATTGGAAGTCACACGGTATAGTAGTGCCGGGGCTGCGTCCAACCCTCTTTGCTAGGGAGGAGTGAGGAGTGTGGTTGTAAGGTATGGAAGACCGTGGTATGAATTCGCACATGATGGGGAGTCATACGGTATAGAAGTCACGGGGCTGCGGTCAACCC
Source organism: Melinopterus prodromus (assembly GCA_964023965.1). Classification (NCBI taxonomy): domain Eukaryota; kingdom Metazoa; phylum Arthropoda; class Insecta; order Coleoptera; family Scarabaeidae; genus Melinopterus; species Melinopterus prodromus. Next base: position 28,586,607 of record OZ030392.1, read on the forward strand.
TCTTCGCTAGGAAACCTAAACAGACAGACAGCCAGACCACGTTAGCGCTTCCTATATAGTATTGATCTGTCAATTTTCGTCTACCTCCAAGTCTTTTATTTTCTTTTTCATATTTCTCAGTTGTGAGCCCATACGCTACCCACCGTGGCCTACGCTTTCCTTTATCACCATCAAGTCATCGCTATAGCCTATAAGGATTGTCATCTAATTAGGCTTTGAACGTTTTTGTGTCCCCATCACCAGTGTATTTAGCATACCTCACTTAATAAAATTCCCAAGATCGTCAGAACATGTCTTTGGTAGAATCAACCATTTTTGCGAAACAACTGCTTTGAGATAAACAAGCTTATTGTTTGAACTACAGTTTATAACGTGACATAGTGACGAGTACTTACAGATTTTTTCTGCTAATCTGCTATACCTGCTATACGCTGCCAGATTTCGATTTCCAAACCTTGAAAGATTGCCATTAGTAAGATTTAATGCCAAGGTCAGACAGAAATATCTGTAATTGGATTTCCGTAGTTAGCGTTCTTTACTGTTTCTTCGTTTACTTGTTCGAGCACTTATGGATTTACCAAACTGAACTTGGGTTTTGCCGTGTTTGTAAATGCCGAGTTGAGAGATAGCAGTGAAAACCGACAGAAGAACAATAATGTGATATCCATGATCTGGATAAACTATAATTTCTTTGTCTTATTGGCAGACGTACTAACAAATGTTTTTGTTTCAAGAGAAATAATAATCCCAAAAAATTGCTTGTTTTTTGTTTGTCTGCACGTGTAGGAAGGAGTATTTCTTGAGTGTTTCTTATCCATGGCTGTTCACTGGAGAATTTCGAATAGTAAACCACACATTAAAGATTTTTCAGGTTGAAAAAAAAATTAACGGCGGAAAAAAGTTTGCAATGTTTAGTCAAATCGTGCTAGACTGGAAAACAGTAAATTTATGAATTCTTATCGACTGGGCGATTTAATATATCGAAGCATATCTGCTTCGATTTTGTATACTGAAAACGATTTATAACCGATATACAACTCAGTGAACATGAGGTGTGCTGAAACGTTTAGCATTTCTTCGCAATAGTTTACCGATATTGAGCTATGGAGACAGTGATATTGCAAATGTAGTCGAACCCCATACCTATAGTTGTGATAAATAATAAAAATTAAGTAAAAACGCCGTCAGGATATTATGTCTCAGTCACGACATCCAGGTTTTTATTGAAATATTAATAAGATAAGGGGTAAAATTTATTCATAAAATGCTAACATAAGAATCAATTATATTGTTTTTGTGGATCCATTATGTGTGGGATTACGGTGGCATTGGAATTGCTGGAAAATGATTATTTGCAAAGCTGTTTTACAATCAATCAAAGCTGGATAAAAAAAACCGTTCCACAACTTCGGATTTATAAAGAAAAGTTACACAACCTACAGTGAATGGCATGTCTACACCGAGTCAGTTTGAACTAGGTAACAAAATTAAAAATTAATATAATCCAACAAGTTTAACTAACATTTTACAAAATAAAGAAAAACACTGAGATGTTTATTGCATTCTTTTATTTGATATATGTGTTTAAATTGTAAAGATGTAAAAAAACAACAACGTTGTGGAATAGTTTTTACACCTCATATATAATGTTTCCATTAATTGGAAAACCGCTATGCAAGAATTCATTTTCCAGCCATTCTCTGTGGGTTTTCTAATGTCACCGTAATCTCATACGTAATGGATCATCTATAAGATTTAAGTAATTGATTCATATGTTATTATGTTAAGAATAATTTTTACCCCTTATCTAACAATTATTTCATTATAAAAGTTGCTGTCCTTATCACAACACCGAAACCGAACACCGAAGCCGAACCCACCACCTTATCTCAACAATGGGTATGTTGTTCGGCTTCGGTGTTTGGAACGTCAAGTTGTACGTTGGTTATGCATGGTTTTCCGTATCTAATATAGGAGTTCGATATATCATCTGCATTTATACGTCAAATCGCCCAGTCGATATGAATTCAGACATTTACTCATTTGCATAGTCTAGCACAACAAATTTTAGACGTGTTTGAAGACAGACATGCGCGGTTTGCACATAACCTCACACAATGTTATTACAAACGCGATTGAAAACAAATTGCTATTTGGCTAGAATATTGTTTTGGCAAATACATTTGCCTAGGCAAATAGCTTTAAAAATATCAATGAAGACTCCATATTTATTTGACAGGCAAATAGCTCTTGCCTAGGAAAGGCCTTTTGCCTAAAATAACCATTTGCCTACATCATATACACTCTTGTAAAGAATACACGATTATTATTAGATATTATGATTCACTGATACTCCACATACATTAAACTAAGATTTATGAAGGTTAATAATTCACAATAGTTTGAAATTAAATTTAAAAAAAAAAAAAAACGTGAAGAATTAGAGAAAATCATAAAGAGACCGAAATAGTAGCTCAGTGCTTTTACTTTTGCTATAAATTTACTATAGTTTGAATTTCGATATCGATTTTTCAGATTTTTTCGTTTCCAAGTGGTTATATCAAATATTAATTAAAAAATTTCACAGGTTCAACCTCAAATAAAAGGTATTTTTTAAGAAAAAAAAAACTTGATCTATTTGACGCGTCAACTGTTTTATGGGCTTATTGTACTCAAGGTTTAACCATATGAAGGAAAAGAAATGATTTTTCCAGACGATAAATGAGAACTTTCTCTTAACAATAATTTTTGTTTTATCACATTTATGGTGTATGGTTAATAAAACGTTGATTATAATCAAGAAAACACATTCTATTGTTTTTATTAATCTTCTGCGACAATTACTGTAACCATTGATGATGTTTGTATCTTTAGATTGTTAGTTTTTGCTTCAACTGGCCCAGTATGTCATCCGTGGCCTCCGTTCACAAAAAAATACCTCTACAAGTACATTGAAAATTCAATTACCTGTAATAACTCGCAATACGCCAAGCGGCTAATAGCTTGAATAAGAATTTCCTTAATTGCAGTATACATATATCCAGGATAACACTAAAAGTGTAGGTACTTTGAAGGTCAAAAGTATTACAAGTCACAATAATACGAATTCAGGTGATGGGTATAATATTCAATTTTACGATGAGATATGTAATTTAATGTAATTGCAGTATGCATGGGAAGAATGCGAGCTTCCCTTTTCGTGCAAAAATACTGGTGTATTCGCTGAGAAGAAGAGTTATTGTGGCCAGTGTACTCAACAGCAACATGCAATGTCTGGTTGGTACCACATACACGAGCAATAAAGTAGGTTGTTAATATTCGTAATATAGAAACCCACGACTTTGGTCTAAAATTAGCTTCAATGCATGGGACCTCGACGCAGAGTTGGTCGAATGATCGGTGCTCTGTAGGATATTTTAAACAAGTTATTACTGTCCCGGTAAACTACTTGTTGTTGTAGTACATGTATTAAAATGAGGATTGCTTAATAGCTGAGCAAATTGACCATTTATTGCTTTACTTTGGCTTGGTCTGCATATATGCTATTACCAGAATTGCTTATGTTCTTCCAAGGGGTTTACATGTAAAGTCTAATTATATGCAAATGTTCCGCGTATGAGTATTGCCATGTACTGCCATGTACAGTTATGAACAGTCCAATAATATAATAAACACAACAAGAAATAAACGATATGAAAATAAATGACTACCATCCACATTAAATATTTTGCTGCTTTAATTTACATTCTAACTAGTACTGATTTTAGAGGTATTTTATTAAAGTACCTCTTCTAAAAAATTATAACTTTATAAAGATTTCTTTAAAATTAAAGTACATAAACCGAAAATGGCTCTGATGGAAGTTATTTACTGTCCCCCATAAAGTTTGCAACGTTTCTATTCAAAATCTGTTCTTAAAATTAAAAAGAAATATATGTGTTGTCCTTCTCAATACAAGTAAAAAGCAACATTTCAAACATTTGAGTATTTGAGGTCGACTGATGGACAGGCGGTTGCCTTTTAGGAACCTTGCGACTCAACACAAACTTACCCATTGCCATCGTCTACACATCAACCCTGCACATCCCTACGATAAACCATGGCTTATGCCCCTTATGCTTTAGAGAAGAATAATAACTCCAGAAATATTTTTTTCTGATTCAATAATCAACCCTTCGAAGATTAATCATACACCTTTCAGACATAATGACGTATATTTATTACACAGAATCTGTGTGGACCAGTCATGGATCTATCAATGGGGTTTGGAATGACGCTTACCTCAACACTATGTTCGAAAGAGCAATTCTGTGTCTGATCTGTTCATCATTACTGTGTTAAGTGTACGTGCAAACATTCCCAGTGAAATACCATACATTTTCGCTTCTAACGATAGCTTCATATGTTAACTATCACGACTGTCTCCAGATTTTTCTTAATCATACTGTCTAATTCTTCAGGAGGTACTGGCGTAACGAAGGTATAGGGTTGCCTTCAGAGTACTTTCCCGACGTCCAAAAGGAACAGTACCTGAAAACCTACGAATACAGCAGAGTCTATTTTTAACGAATTTCCTGCTCCAAAAGTACCGGAATCTTCCCTTGACAAAAAATAATAGCCGTAAAACTTTACCTGATTATAATTTCAAATGCCATATATCGGTCCATTACAAAAACAAACTAATACATGAAAGGTATTCGTGCATGTTAGAACAAACCTAAAGTAACTTAAAGTAATGTAATGTCATCACTCATTCGTAGGTGATCGGAGTGGAGAAAGATTAGATCAAGAGGAATCTAAAACCATTGAACACATTGCTACGCTAATTGTCTTGCATATAACTTTTACTGTAAAGATACGAATGGATTATTTGTTAGAAGTTATAAAGATAACATCAAGAAAATCGGATAATGCACGCGTAACTAAACTGTGCTGTTAATTGGCAAACTAGACAAGAAATAATCAGCGCAATTATGCATTGGTAATACAGTGTGTTCACAAATGTCCGCACCATATGGAAAACTTTTTTATTGTGTATTTCTCAGAAAATTTTATTCGTTATAACAGTTGGCTCGTATGAAACCAAAACTGCAATAGTCAAATATGTAAATTTCGGTGCCATATACCTAGCGATTCAGAATATATGAATTTGTGATAAGAGTAAAGTACCTTTATTTTAATTATTATCGATAAATTTTATTTGGAAATGTTGTTTAGAAGTAAAAAATATATTCAAGGTAGGTGGCTCTGAATTCACATTTGAATATAATTTATACTTCTAAACAACATTTCCAAATAAAGTTTATCGATTTATCGTACTTTACTCTTATCACAATATCATATATTCTGAATCGCTCGGTATATGGCACCGAAATTTACATAGTTGACTGTTGCAGTTTTGGTTTCATTCGAGCCGCTAACTTTTATAAAGAATAAAATTTTCTGAAAAATACACAATAACAACGTTTTCCATATGCTGCGGACTTTCGTGGACACACTGTACATAGGAATAGTGTAATTTGAGACAACTGAACCGATAGGAACAATAACAATATCTTCGTGTACTTAATTATCAATTATAAATAGTCACGGTAAGAATTTCTCATTGTATGTTTTGTCCGTTGGCTAAAGACGAACCATGCAGGATTTTAGTGTTAATGAGACAAGTCTTCATACGTATTCTATGCTCTATATTTTAGGTGAAGGGCTGTTATAAATCTTACATTAAATTTCAGAACAAAGCCATGTATTGTTCCATTTGTTATTCTGCGGTTAACACATACAATAGTCTGTTCGCAATATGCATCTGAACAAAGTGAAGCGTTTTATTGCTACGACTATATTAGAGGTTTTCGCTTAGTTCGCCTGCGTTTTGAATGTCAACAACTTGCCAAACTTTTTCGGTATCGGCTTGTGCAGTATATTACATAGTATTTTAATGATGAAACTTTGATTCTTTTTTAAATTCTGCGTGTGATCGCAAGTGAAAAATCAGTTTCATTTTTATGGGCTATCCAGGATCCGTTTATGATAGTCTTTCCTCAGAACATCTCCACTGTCTGAAATATAGGTGGAGAAATGTGGAGAGTTTTACATATTAGGTGACAGCAGTTATATGGTGGCTATTCATTCCCCCGACATTTCGCCGGCCCAGGATCAGATCTGACTATTCTATCTCCACTTCTTTCGAATACCGATTTTGTTATGTCCATTTATTCACTCTACAGCTCTACAATACAGTGAAATCAAAACTTGTTTATGTCTATTGATTAAGTACGTGGATCTAGAGAAGCTGCTTTATTTTGTGTCCATCGTCCGAGTTAATATTTCGGATCAGTATATTCTATGTCCAATCAATCAGATTACAGAAATTTAATACGGAAATTTATCAATGGGAGGATTTTATTCTTCTAAAAAAATAACATTTACCACACAATAACAACAAATAACAAAAACTAGATCTACCTGCTGAGCATTCTGGTTCATGTGGAGATGTTTGTCTGAGAAAGATTGATCCGCCCTAAATAACCTATGCTTTTAGGTTAGTTTGGTTCAGATCGAGCTGTCGCAAATACCGTAGTAGTTCACAATTGGTAGCGCATGCGCATTCATAAATGAACGAATTACTCATAAACTAATACCGAATTCTCTGCTTGGCCAAACCTATTGTTGCTAGTTCGACGAGTGAGGATACGTTTACGGGAAATTTGCTTGACCGCGTGGTCATCTTGTAGGTACACAAAGGGAGTTAGGCCGCCGTGTGCTTATCAGGCAGTATATCAACGTGGAGCAAAAATGGCGCTGGCAACCGCCCGTACCCGCTCTTCAGCTATACTACACCACATTTTTTTCTCAGCGAAAGACATCCTGTAGCGCGAGGAGCCGTGTTCCTACGGAATTATAAAGATTTATATCGGGGCTGACATCGGGCGCACATCCTTGAATTTCATCTCGAATTACCCTTCTCGCGCATTTTTAATTTGCCGGTCGCCAGTCGAGTCTTCACTCGAACTATTCGCAGCGAGGCAGGCAGATTTATCTCGTCAGTATAAAATAAACAGCGGGCTCGGTACCTAAGTGTACCCAACTGCCTGCCTAGTTATGCCCCTCAAATTCCAGGTTTTATTGGGCGATAAAGCCGGCCGTCTTCTAATTCGTTAGCGAATTGGCAGTAAGGTCTTCACGAGCAGCACACAGATGAAACAAAACGCAGAGGCGTCCCTTATTTTCCTCCCGTCAATCGATAAAAGAAAATTGTGAATATCACGGTTTAGTATAGAAATATTCAAGCAATGTCCGATATTGCGAGTCGATTGTCTTTACTGTCCAGTCACGGCAGTGACAGAATCCTGTGGAAGTGAGTTGCGAAACGATCTAATCGCCCGTACCGGAGACATACCTGTACACCTATATACACCTGTATACCTATATACACCTGTACGCATCTAATTTGTTCAATGAAAGAGTATATTGTATATATTGCTATTTCTACCTTTGATATCTTGCAAATGGTAAAAACGGACCAACTTCTGAATCTCCCACACGACAATTTAGGATCGATAATGGCGTAACTGCCGAAACATGTCTCCTATATAAATAAATATTCTTGCAAATCAATAAGAGGTTTCTTTTCTACTATTTAAATTGCTATTTATATATGTACATGACCTTGACCATTTCATGCATTGTTTAGCAAACTAATGCAATGCCTGAAGACGGTACAGTTGTGTGCCGAAACATGTAGCCAGAAGTAGCCAGAAGCTGACTAAGTAATAAACACACCATTAGAAATAAACTCTTCGAGTTTTGTTTGTATCCCTAATGACATCGGATGAAATGGAGACCTACCAACCTATCAACACTAGAGTTTTAGATCATTTGACCTGATTTATAGTATATTAACGTTATGTGCCTGGCCAAATCGGATTATTATGTCTTAAATAAACATACATTTTTGGTTTATATACCAAAACCTAGAAGCTTTTACTAGGAAGATAAAGATGTTTTTTCTGCCAAAAAGTATTTTTTCTTTTTCTAGAATTAATTCTGTGGCAAAAAATCATCGTACTGAGTTCTACTGATGCTCATTTTTCATATGTACTTTTTGACACGATAATAAAAAATAATAGTCCATAACAACATCTTAAAAAATTGAAAACCTCAAACATATTTGCAAGATTTTTGCAACAATGATTTTTTAGTAATTGTTAATAATTTATTAAAATTTTTAATAAAATTGACAAACTGATTACAACATTCAATAGGGGTATTGCACTAAGTCTCAAACGTATACCAGAACTGCCCGCAAACTTTTGTTTTAAAGGAGAAATCAGTTCGTACGCAATTAATTAATAAAAGCGGTCTCGTCTCTTTAAACATGAGTCGGACAAGCACGCGCTGTGATTAGTATGACGTAGCATGGTTGGTCGAAGGCCACGTGACATGAGGTAGTTAGGACGACGCGATTGTCATGCCTTCACTGATTTTTCTATACGCTTTTGTATTCGTAGGACGTCAGTTAGCAGATTCTGTAATCAGTCATCACTAATCTATGTATCGTGTGCGCTCAAAACTCTTTTACTACGCATACCCGTGTGATGTAGTACCTATCTATAGAGAGATGGGTACTCGGCTTCTCACTCCACATGACATTTTTGGCTGGATTATCGATAGAAACAGTTGCGACCCTCGATAGCCAGAAATATGGATGCTTAGGAGCGTAGAGTTTGAAGATAGTCAGATGATAGCCACAGATCTGTGCGCCGTCAACCAGACAAACCCTACTGGCTACTGTGATGATCATATATTAATGAGTGAGCGTAGAAAGGTTTGCCATCATTTTTAAACTACATATTTTTTTCTATAATAGAGATTAAAAGTAAAAATTCGTCATGATGTTTAATGAGGTTAAAATTTGGACACGGAATCTCGGGCTATTTCCAACAGTTCTATGGTTTACATTACAGTGATTATGTACAAAAAAAACATAAGATGAGGCGCGTTGTCGGTAAACACCTGATTAATATTATTGTTACATATAATTATAAATATATAGTGTACACCACTAAGTTCTTATGCCCTAAGAAAATGAGAGACTAATGCCAATAGACCAGGTAAATGACGCTACTGGCTACTGTGATAATCATATATTAATGAGTGAGCGTAGAAAGGTTTGCCGTCATTTTTAAACTACATATTTTTTTCTATAATAGAGATTAAAAATAAAATATTCGCCATGATGTTGAATGAGGTTAAAATTTGGACACGGAATCCCGGGCTATTTCCAACACTTCTATGGTTCACCAGATTAATTATTGTAACAAATAATACCAGATTAAACACCAGATTAATTATTGTTACAAATAATTATAAATATAAGTAGTGACAGTGTACACAACTAAGTTCTTACTAATGCCAATAGCCCAGGTAACTGACGCTACGCCACTGGCAGAAATTACATATGCACTCCAAAGTCCCATGGGGCAAAGCGACAGCTAAAAGTGCTAGAAGAGCATCGCGTTACTATCGACGGTCATAAACAAGTGAAGTGTATTGAGCATTGCCGCGCGCCGCCTATTGACCGCTGCTATAGGTGACGTCATCTCCGTGTAGGTAACTCGTCCTTGGTGGACCTTGCGGCTCAGTGAACCCCGCCAAATGGCAGTTGCATGTTTTCCATAGGAAGAGGAGACTGACTCGCATGCTAGGCCAGGCACAACTTCACACCTACAACTCTAAATATAATTGTGGTGGAACGCTAATGGTATTGCTAGATGATGAATATTCATCCGTTTGATGGGTGACGACATTGTACGTATAAAGTCATCATCTTAATAGGCTGGTGGATGTCCTTTGTGTAATCACTAAAAGTGTTATTTTAATATGTGTCAAGATGCAATCAATTAGCCATTTATTATATGGGTACTTTCCTTGAGGTTTAAAGCTGTGTAACAAACTTGGAAAGTATTCGGTGAACATGATATTTCACAATAACAACCATGCTGCAGTGTATATTGGCTTTGCTCAATTCTAAAAGAATATATAATGTACTCTAATAGTAATGTTGCCTGCCTAACCCGAATTGACAAAATAAGATGATACGTATATAACGTTTTTTCTCGTATATGTCGATAAATGGATGTGTTGCAGATTTTGGTGCTCTCAAATAATCCGTCGAGAAAACAGTTCAAATCTATGATTTCAAAGATATCATTATGTACCTACTAGTATACTAAGTCTATATGACTTCTGGTGCACAAAAGTAGGTCTGGTCTACAAGACGTCTATCTAAACGGAAGTAGTACTGGTCGCAAGAGTGGTAGCAGTTGTACTCTAGTGCAACTCTAAATATAATTGTGGTGGAACGCTAATGGTATTGCTAGATGATGAATATTCATCCGTTTGATGGGTGACGACATTGTAGTATAAAGTCATCATCTTAATAGGCTGGTGGATGTCCTTTGTGTAATCACTAAAAGTGTTATTTTAATATGTGTCAACATGCAATCAATTAGCCATTCATTATATGGGGACTTTCCTTGAGGTTTAAAGCTATGTAACAAACTTGGAAAGTATTCGGTGAAGAAAATAATTTTACAATAACAACCATGCTGCAGTGTATACTGATTTTGCTCAATTCTAAAAGAATATATAATGTACTCTAATAGTAATGTTGCCTGCCTAACCCGAATTGACAAAATAAGATGATACGTATATAACTTTTTTTCTCGTATATGTCGATAAATGGATGTGTTGCAGATTTTGGTGCTCTGAAATAATCCGTCGAGAAAACAGTTCAAATCTATGATTTCAAAGATATCATTATGTACCTACTAGTATACTAAGTCTATATGACTTCTGGTGCACAAAAATAGGTCTGGTCTACAAGACGTCTATCTAAACGGCAGTAGTACTGGTCGCAAGAGTGGTAGCAGTTGTACTCTAGTGCTGCCGTTTTTGCGATTTGAAAGAATACATGTTGCCAGTCTATTTATCTTTTATTCAGCGTATGCCTAAGCAGCTCTTTTCCGGACATAACTTTATTGACAAAAATACGTATTTAGGTGTCCCGTACAACCCCTTTCAGTATATCGGAATGTTTATAGGACACCTTATATATTTTCACTATAATAATTAATCCGATGACTAAATTTGCTGAAAATTAGTATCCTTTGAAAATCTATGAAAATCTAGTATGTCATGGAATATACAAATTCAAATCAATGATGGGGCGACCGGGGCAGATTGGGACACGGGGCACATTGGGACACGGGGCACATTGGGACACTATATTCACAGCCTTAATGACTTGCGATTAAATGCGCATTCACACAGAATATGCGTCAGTGAATGTAAACAATATCCAAAAAGTTCGAAGCACGTTAGTGGCGAAACTACGTTTGTTGATGAATGTATCAGTTTTTGGTTAACCAAGTAAGTCAGGAAATAAGGGGAAATTTGTTTATTTTATGCGAAATTTACTCATTTATACCATTTGCGCCTCGGTGAATCATATTTGAGGTTAAAATCGTCTCTTTTCCTTGTCGGCCGAATATTTGAATAATAATTTTAAAATATTGTTATGCTGGTTTTGAAGAAACTCCTCAACAACCATTGTAGGTAGTTCATAAAACATTTTGACCTTCACAAGGTCACACCATATAATCAAGTCGCCTTTAGGCTATATGTTCATTGATGTTTTTGTTAATAAAATAAGACGCTCTATCACCCCTCCAATATTCGGGACGTGGAACAACACAGTCTGTATAATAATATAAAAACTATTTAAATTTTAAGTATATTTATCAGGTATAGTCTGGAATGATAGAGGACAAGATTTTTTTCAATTTATAATCATGATTTTCTTTTGCTTGAAAATATGATATTTGTGTTACAAATTTTGAACAGTCTGTATAAGATATAATAATGAACTTAACGGCATTTTGTTTGTCCATGTTAATGGTTTGTACTCACCAAACATCAAATTAGTATCTTCATTAATAACCAAGACATTCACACTGTCCCAAAGAGACCCATGCCTGTCCCAATGTGCCACTGGACGGGGCACATTGGACAAACTGCAAATTGGAAAGAAGTTATTATAATTCCAAAAAACTTTATTCAACTTAAAGTTTCTAGTGTATATACCTGGAAAAATGTACCTATATATTAAGTAGTATTGCCATTACAAACCAGTTATTGTAAAAAAAAGGCAACTATATACGGTTGTCAAAATCCGTCCCAATGTGCCCCGCTCTCCCCTACCTACTACCTACTCATATATGTCAAAGGACATATAATTAATAATATTTTTCAGCAACTTTAGATATCTGAAACATACAGCTTGTGTTATATCAAAGCACTTAGAAAAATTCTGAACACGTATATGTTACAAAACCAATATGGCACCCATAAGAAAACCGACAGTTTTATTTGTTTAAAACCAATTCATTGGCAAACAAAAATCAAACTGTGATGTAGTGTTAAAAAGTAATTGAAAATCGAAAGTACCTAAAAAGATGTCAAATGAGGATTTATAAAACATAGGAACCACTAGAAACTAAATTACATATTTAAAATTATAATTATTTGGGAGTACACACATTTGCACTACTTTATCTATTCACCAAATTTCGATCTCTAATAATAACAAAACATCATATAAGAATATCAGTCCTAATATCCTGGCGTGTTGGGTTTCCCGGAGACTAGTCCCGAGAATGACGAGAAATAGGCTAACGTTATTTATTTAATCTATTTTAGAAGTACCACATTCCCCACCGAAACAAGACCGTACTACTCAATACTTATTGCTTAAAGAATACCAATATTTCAACAAAAATATCAACAAATTAAACTTGCATAGTTCAGTGTTAAAAACCCTAAACTACAATGTACTTTTGGTCTCATTGAAGCATGATTATGACTACTGTAATACACTAATACATATATTTGAATATACATTTTTCCAAATTTTGTAGACCAGTTCTGGATGTCCCCGTTTTCAGTGCAAACTATAATAAAAATTATCAACATTTTCCTTTCATTCTATCTCCATTTCTACCATTAGGTTCATTTTGTTTAATTGCTTGATGGAAGCAATGAATCTTCCCTCAGGTTCATTTTGTTTGATTGCTTCATGGAAGAAATGGAGATAGAACACAATAAAATAATCAGTGCTGAAGATGCCAAACGAAAACACCGAATTAAGAAACCACCACATTTTCATTACACTTTTAAAAGTACCACCAACAACACCCGACATCTGACAACAATAAGTCGACGTTACGTTTACTTCATTGGTAATTGAATATAAAATTGTTCGACTTTGATTGCAACGGAAGACAAAAACAAATTTACATTGTCTGATATCTTTTATCAATGTAGTTACTGGGACTTTTTTTTAAATTTCCGAATGTTATCGGAACAACAAGTTTTTTGTTTGTATAATGTACGAAATATGACATATCACCATCAATTACTGTATTTTGTTAAAAGAACCCTAGTATTACAAATTATACTTTCTGTGCAATTGATTTAAATTTTTGTAAGCTGGCTAACATCTAGCGTAACTGTTCATCATCTATATTTCCCATTATTGGAATGGTATTCGAACTAATTACAAGTATAGTCTTATTGGTTGCGTTCTCATGTCCTCTGGAAAGTTAAGCCATTCTTCCCGATCGTCTAATTACATGTTACAAAAAAATACATCTGTTAGGTACAGTTAAGTAACCCATTACTCTCCTTCGATTGTAAACGTACATTTTTCCGAAACTCTGCCGTACCATAAACAATCACCGAACGGTCCTTTCATTTGCGAAAACAGCATGACGTTCATGATTTATTCTGGCAATTTGTAAAGTCCGCATAATTGAAGGCACAATGTACTGTCCATCAACGGAATTACCATACTATAAGTTACCATCTAACAGCAGAGGATGAGATCCATCTAACGGTGCGACTTTGTACTCGCTCATTGTATCGATTCTATTTGGAATCTTTAATGTTGGAAGTGGTACACAGTCCGTGTTATCAGCTAATTAAAGTGACAGTAAAGATCCTCGACGCTAGATAGTTTAATTGAAACTTATAATTATGTGGAGTTAAAAGCCAAAAGGTGTAAACGGCACGGAGATGCTAATCTCTTTCAGAGGTACAACACAGTCTTTGTAGTAATTGTATAGCCCAGCCTCATCAATATCAGTCGTTGCTACTGTACTTTCTGGTAAGAGTTATTGGTGCAGCTTGGCAGATGGTCTTTAAATCGTTGGTAACTATTGTTGCATTTTACGATACGATCTATACTGTAGTTACAGTATTTATTTATTTTTAAAAATTGATATACATATCTCAAGATTCTTTATAAAGTACCTTCAACTAAATAACTACTTCTACTCCTACATTCTAAGTATGAGTGAAGTATACATCGCGGGCGTTTGACCTCTTTCAGTTTATCCGCAACTGCAAGGCTAATTTTGGGAATTTTATTGTAATTTAGATGTTTCTGTTTTAATAACGAGAAGAACACAGCCCTTAAAATTATGTACATTGAGTTCTTTGACGTGAAGGTACTTATGATTATTTCTCATATAGGTTTCAAATTCTTCAATCCCATAGAAACTCTCGCTGACATGCATATGCTTCAACTCTTTTGAACCCTAGGGGGTTTTATACATTGACATCTCTTTGAAAATTTATTAAGTAGGTGGTGATATCATTGGTTGATGGGGTTTTGGTTCTATGGTGCGGCATGTAAAATCTTCTACGTTCCTGAGACTACGTTGGGTGGCACCAGATCTTCGTATCTGAGCTGGGAGCACCTCTCTAGGTTGTAGAAGTTGTTGGTAAATGGCAAATTTCTGAAATGTGTCGTTTGCCACCTCAATTGTTCTTATCGCTCTTTTCAGTATAGTAAATTTGGTCGACGTATGGCAACATGCGCCATCAAGTTATTCCAATTATTGCATTTATCTGAAAACCGTAGCTCAAGAAGATGGTGAATTGGATTTGTGTTCTTAGATGTTGGATGACCTTTGGATGATCTAAAGTGGATTTGAGCAACTGCTTTCTCTTCCGTTCCTAAAAGTCTTTGTTGTTCACCATAGAAGTAAAAAAAAGACGCGGGACCCGATAGAGTTCCTCCGGAGGCGATCAGGGAAATGGTCGTAGTAGCGGGAGAGTACGTCATGATATATACATACGTGATGAACGGTGTCCTCACGGAAGGGAAATACCCAGCAAAGTGGAAGACGTCGAGCCTCCTCCTATTGGCCAAACGAGAGGCTACGGCAGAAGCACCACCAAAGTATACTTGTTTGTCTTATCTGTATTTGTGGTAAAAATAAAGAGTAAAAGAGCCAGTGGGCCACAAAACGGAAAGGCGACGGGAGAAATATTGGGAGATGTAGGTGCAGGAAGTATGCCCTTCAGGCGATGCCGTGCAGTGTGATGGTGGTGGGTTCTTCCCTCCCCAACCTTTAAAAAAAAACTTACTCCTCGAATAATAACTGACTTCGTGAAAAGGCTCAATATCGAAGGACTGTAATGTATCAGGGAAATACAAAAGATATTTTAGGTCAAAGTATATCGAAAGGCACAGATGGCAAACGACCCAGCTCTACCATACCATACCATACCATGTAAGTATAAATGCTGTCCTTTAATGAAGAAATACTAAACAACTGTTTGGGAAAACTACATGAAAGGGTACATTTGCCGCTTAAGCACATTTTTGAATTAAGTAGTATTAAATAACACCAATGTTAGAAAAGATATTTTAGGTCAAAGTATATCGAAAGGCACAGATGGCAAACGATCCAGCTCTACCATACCATACCATACCATGTAAGTACAAATGCTGTCCTTTAATGAAGAAATACTAAACAACTGTTTGGGAAAACTACATGAAAGGGTACATTTGCCGCTTAAGCACATTTTTGAATTAAGTAGTATTAAATAACACCAATGTTAGAAAAGATATTTTAGGTCAAAGTATATCGAAAGGCACAGATGGCAAACGACCCAGCTCTACCATACCATACAAGTACAAATGCTGTCTTTTAATGAAGAAATACTAAACAACTGTTTGTGAAAACTACATCAAAGGGTACATTTGCCGCTTGAGCACATTTCCTTAATTAACTAGAATTAAATAAGACCAATGTTAGGGAAGACTTATTACCATTACAATTACAACGATTCGTTGTATTTAAACGATTTGACCTTTCAGTCCATGCCTGCTGCATACCTAACCACTACTCTCTTACAACCTACGGTCCATATTTACAGTCGCGATGTTGTCGTTCCTTCCCCGTGACATGTTAAGCTCCGTGGGCAGCAACATGGTTAGAAAATTGAATTATTAAAAGGGTCGAAATGATGGTACTTAATTTACTGAGCCGTTTCAATAGTGGCTTAATAAACGTTACAGGCTCCTGCTTGATTTGTGGAGGGAATGCCAAGCCTCCGTTCGCAGCATTAATGCTAACGAATGCATCCATAAAATCGATTAATGTAAACGCAGATGTTAATTGATAATAAAAATTGTTATGAGTTACAGTTTCGTTATACACGTGGGAGTAAACATTGTTTAGCACGTGGCATCACCGGTGACCAAAGCTGGGCAAAGTTAATCAGAAACTTAACTTTGTTAATCGGTAATCTGTTAACTTCTTCTTCTTCTTCTAAAAACAAACAATGGTGTTTGGGCAGTGGTAGCCCTTATCTCACCAATCACCAATCGAAATAGTAACATAAAAAAAAAAAAAAAAAACTAGTTAAATACTGACATCACTTTTCAAAAGGAAATAGAATAAAAGACTATAAATTTTAGGATTTTCTAAAGCCAACAAGAAGGAGATATTGAACGGAGGAAATAAACCCAAGGAAGCAAGTTCTTTGAAGAAACCTAACCTAACATTATCATAATTTGAGCAAGCAAAGAAAATATGATTAAGACTACCAAAAATACCACAACTATAAGACGGAGAATTTGACAAACCAATACGAAACATATGCTCAGGAAAAAGCCCATGTCCAAGTCTTAGACGAGATATAACAGTAACAAAAAGTTTTGATATGAAGGGACAATTTTTAAACCAAGGTAACAGATCGACCTTTGGCTTAATCAAAAATGAATGTTTTCCCTTACTAGAAGAAGAGGTGTCCCATTCCTTCTGCCAGATCGTCAACAAATTGTTACGCAAGACTCGAAAGCATTCCGAAACATCTTTCTTGGTGATAAATAAACTGGAATTTTGTGAATCACCTGCTAGGAAGTCAGCTCTTTCATTGCCATGAATTCCACTGTGTCCTGGAATCCAGCACACCGCCATGCGACCACCCAAACTTTCATGTCTCCACATAATTTCAGAAATCTTACCTATCAAATAATGTGTCCTGAAACTACCAAGCGCACTGTGATGAATAGCAGAGACAGCACTAAGTGAATCAGAGAAAACCACTAATTTATTGATCTGATTGTCAGCAGCAAATTTTAGAGCCCACCAAATGGCAAAAAGTTCGACAACAAAAATTGAAGCATCATCCCTGAAACGACCCCGAAACTCTAGCTTTATCTCAGGTGCATAAACACCAAAAGAAGCCACACATAAATCATGTCTTACTGACCCATCAGTAAAAAAGAATACAAACCCAGGCCAACGATCACCAGCAGTAATTTGAAAAGAGGATTCGAAATTTAAAATGGAGGCAATAGAAGCGGAGCACTTTTTCAGATCAGGCAACTGCAAAACTGTTTCAGGCTTGAAAAAACGTAATTTATAAGCATGCGAGTACAAATCCCTCTTTTTCACTCTCCTAATAGAATTAATTATTTGGCCAAGATCACGGAAATAAGATACAATCGACCAGATACAGGAGGAAGGTCGGCGCTTTGCATCATACAGACAGTGTAATTTAAGAAAAAGTGTCGAAATGGGATTAGGTCGAATGGAGTGCATTTTCATAATAAATTTTTGTGCTAGGAAAGAAAAGCGAAGAGGTAAAGGCATTTCAGCAGCTTCAACTAAAAGGGCATTTGTAGGAGAAGACCGTAAAGCGCCAAGAACAAGTCTAATAGCTTGGAACTGAATTGAGTTTAATTTAGCTTGATTCCTTTTAGTTATAGATGTTAAAAGCCAGGAGCTATACTCTAATCTAGACCGAATCAGTGCCTTATATAAAATAAAAATAATATTTGGACAGCAACCCCATCTTGGAGAAGACAAAGATTTAATTACATTAAGCGCTTTAAAAGTTGATCTACAAATATTATTGATGTGGTCGTTCCAAGAAAGTTTATAATTTAAGTAAACACCCAGATATTTAATTGAAAGGGCAAAAAGAACAGGAGAATTTTCGTATAAAAGCTGTGGACAAGGTTCCTGGCGGTACCTACGAGAGAAAATAACCGCTTTTGTTTTCTCTGGAGATAGAGAAAGACCGCGGAATGCGAAGAATTTAGAGACATTATCCAAAGTTGAATTAAGACAGGCAACAGCTGCAACAACAGTCTGAGCTTCTGAAAGAAACACAATATCATCAGCATAGCATAACACTTTAACACCAAACTCTTCAACAACTGCATTTAGACCGGATATATATATATATATTAAATAAAATAGGACTAAGCGCACTTCCCTGGGGCAGACCCCTAAAGGACAGTCTACTACCAACATTACTTACGTCATTTCTAAGCGTAATAACCTTTTTAATGAAAAGTTGAAATATAATATGAATAAGACAAGATGGAACTTTTTTGATTTTGAGGATTTCTAGTAATACAGGGATCAAAACACTGTCATATGCAGAAACAATGTCAGCAAATACCGCCACAAGAACTCTGCCCTTAACAAAAGCTGCCTGTATATGCCCTAATAAAGAAAACAGACACTGATGAACACCAGAGCCCCGCCTGAATCCAAATTGACTTGAGTCCAATAAGTCATTGCTTTCTATAAACCAATCCAATCTAAATAATACTAATTTTTCCAATATCTTCCTTGTACAGTTGAGCAAGGAAATTGGTCTGTACCCTTCAGCAGACGCTTGATCTTTTCCCTGTTTTGGAATAGGGACAATAGAAACTTCTAACCATTCAGGTGGTACATCGCCTCCACTTAAAATAGTGTTAAAAAGATTAGTCAAAAAAGACACACCTTCAAGGGGAAGGTTCTTCAATACAATAAAGGGAATACCATCAGAGCCCGGTGCAGTATTTTTTGGAGAATCCAGGGCGTAACGAACTTCTGAGAGTGTAAATTGACCAGTAATCTCACCATGTTCTGCTTCATAAGTAATAGGTTCGTTTTCAGAAAAAGACTGGACATAATCAGGACTTAGGCGGCACATGAATTCAGACATCCACGAGGTGTTGGTGGCCAAGGGGGCAAGAGGAACTCGAAACCCACTATATCTTCTAAAAGTCTTCCAAATATTTGACAATGAAGAATCCCGGCTTAAATTTTCACAAAATCTCCTAAACGATTCCCTCTTCTTTTTAAGTAAAAATTTCTTAGTACTAGCAATGCTATTTTTAGCAGCTAGGAATGAAAGACGGTTGGAATTTTGTAGATACGTATCTATATGAAATCTTCTAAGTCTTATCTTTTCAGTGCACTCCTCATCCCACCAAGGGCAGATGTATTCTCTAGGTTTACGACGCCGTCTTCTAGGGACAGATGTGGAAATGGACTCCTTAACGTTGCTCAAAAAATCTACGTACTGAGTGAAGGAACCAGCAGATAGGCGATTGGATAAATCCGATCTAAAAAGATCCCAATCAGCCTTTTTAAAGTTGTAAGTGCTATACCCAGACGTAATATGTTTATTTAATTTTCTCGGAAAGTTAATAATGGTAGATACAGGAAAGTGATCACTGCCTAGCGTGTCATCACATGTGCTGCATTCAATCACATCACTCAGAACAGCAGAACAGATTACTAAGTCTAATACATTGGCACGACCTCGACCAAG
The DNA here is from genome assembly GCA_964023965.1 of Melinopterus prodromus. Classification (NCBI taxonomy): domain Eukaryota; kingdom Metazoa; phylum Arthropoda; class Insecta; order Coleoptera; family Scarabaeidae; genus Melinopterus; species Melinopterus prodromus. The sequence goes on from OZ030392.1 coordinate 28,606,584, forward strand.
AGCTAAGGTAGTCGGTTTACCATCATTAGCCAGGAAAAGATCCATATCCCCTATAAGGTGGTAAATTGCTCTTCCCCTGTTGTTGATGGTCGCACTTCCAAAATAATGATGGAGGGCATTGAAATCGCCCAGAATAACAAACGGGCCAGTCAAATTTTGAAAAAGAGATGTCCACTGTGAATATCCAAAATCCACATTAGGAGGAATATATCCCGCAATAAATGTTACACCACTAGATTTGAAGATTATAAAATGGAATTGTCTGTCATCAATTGAATCAATCCATTCAACAGTAAGGGAACGTTTAACTAAAATAGATAAACCACCATACCCATCATGTCTGCATATGTGTTTGCAGACATAGCCTGGAGTAGAAATCAAAAAATCTTGTTTTTGCCAGGTTTCACATACGACGACAATGTCATGGGGAATTTCTGATAAAAAATAAAACAAACTGCATTTATTCTTGCTTAAACTTCTGGAGTTCCATAATAATATTTTAGTTGAATTTTCCATAAAACTTAAGAATTGATACTAGTAGATGAAGATTGGACTGTAGAAGGAGATATATGTTTGTAACTGACGGATTGAGATGCAATTTTTAAATCTTTTGGGACGTGGTGTATATCTGCAGTCACCAGCTGGACGGTCACAGGGGAAGAAGGTAAAGATGAAGGTGATTGACAGGGAGAAGAAATAGGACTATCATCATTTGTAGGGCATATCCTCTTGGTATAGCTTTCCGGGAGTCTACCATCATTATAAAAAAGTAATTCTGAAGGGGTTTTGTTATTTCTCCTCCTCTTCACTGGAATATTTTGCTTATTATGAATAGATTTTGTAAACGTAAAATGTTTTTTTTCTGCAGTAATCTTGTTGAAGTCTGATATGGTAGCGGGGATATTATTATAAGCGGAGTCATGTTTACGTAAGGTGGGAAACTCAACATCATCACCTAATCTCAAGGTAGAATTATTTTTTAATGGAGGTGGCGAAACAGCTTGGAGGGCTTCATGAATTGAAACATTATAGGTGGCCATATATAATTTAATTCTTTTTTGTTTTAAGAATTCCTGGCAACATCTATTGGAATAAGGGGTTCCAGATTCATTCGACAAATGATTTTCTTTACAAAAAATACAAGAGGGGGAGGCACGATTTGGGCATTCTGAAAGCTTGTGTTCAGAAGAGCAGGCGGGGCATCTTGGTTTGCTTTTGCAATTCTTATTAACATGGCCATAACGGCAACAGTTGTTGCATTGTGTAACAGGAGCTATATAAATTTCAGTATATCTAATATTAAAAAATAAACGAACAACTTTTGGAGCATTTCTACCCCGAAAAGTAACGACAACAGAAGAGGTATTTATAAACTCAAATTTACTAGAATCAGTCGAAACAACCCTTCTTTTCAAACGGCGCACAGATAAAATTTTCCTATCATCATCACATTTCAGATTGCTGCAAATTAAATCGTCTGAAAACCCAGGATGAATATCACGAACAATAGCCTTACACGAAACAAGGTGTGCAGGAATAAATGTTCTCCACTTATTAACTTTGTCAATATCTGAATCAAGAAATTTATTGGCATTTAAAAAAGAATCAAATTCAACAGCAAGTCTATTTTTACCTCTTTTTTCGATACTTGGAATATGGAATATGGAATATGGATATCTTGGAGGGTGGGACAATTCCCACAGCACCTAGGCCTCATTAGGCCCCTTTTGCTAACCTCCGAGGGGTTCATGTGGCCTAAGCTGTGTCTGCCTCGAGCCATCCTGCGGCCTTCGTAAAGGCGAGGATGTCGCTCGGCGGAACCCCTCTGATGGCGGATAAATCCAGCCATCTTTCACCCAGGAAACGTTGACGTAATGTCGAAAGTGCCGGACACTCGCACAGAAAGTGTTCTGCCGTCTCTTCCTCGCTTTCGCATCCTCTGCACATTTCGATACTTGTTACACCAGCAATATTAGAATCAAAAAAAAGTTTACCTACTTGCATGTCATTTAACGCACTCAAATTTTTATCTATAGACTCAATGAAAATGGCAAAAGGGGCAAAATCACTTGAAGAAAAACGGAAATTATTCATATTATTAGGATTAGATATTGTTGGGCAACCTCGTAAATTTAAGATTTTTTCAGCAGTTAGCAAAATATCAGGGGTAAGTATATATTTATCCTTTGAACTCATTTGATAATGGCCTACTTCAACAGCATTTTTAAGCTCCTGGATAATTTTAAGTGAAATGGAAGATGAAAAAGTACTTAGGCTGTCAGTAGAAAAACTACCAACATTGGGGAGGGAATATAATAAATTTAAGATATTGTCCTGAGACGACACCTCCTGAGAGGACACCTCCTGAGACGACACCTCCATATCTTCACTAACGGGGGGCAAAAAGCCACCACCGCCGTGAGCGGACATATATGGGCTGGTGGACACCAGTCCAAACAATGTCTACAAAAACTCCAAACCAGTATAATATAAAAAAAAAAAAAAATATAGCAAAGTAAAAAGGTAACCTTACCAAAAGACGAATTAATATATAAATTAACCGTCAACAAACCAAATTTAAAACTCCCGCTCTTGAACAATGACAAATGACAGCAAACTGAACTTCCAGAAAATACACTACAAATCCAATATTTCTTGCAAAACCTGAAAAGAAGCTAAATGTGCAAGATAATTAAAGGAAAAAAAGCACTCTAATTAAACGCCAATCAAAGATACTTGAAGAAAAAGGATTCAAAAATGACAGGCGATGTGTACTATCCAACTGACAATCAATGTAATCTGTTAACGAAAAAGTTAACTTCGTTAATCGAAAGTTAGTTAATTTGCTATGAATGTAACGGACGTTAACGGTAACCGTTAATCGTTAAGTTTCATAAAAAAAACTGATGTGGCTAGGCCAGTGGCGGATACAGAAAAAACTCAAGGGGGGGGGGGGGCGCAAAAAGACATCTTGAGCTATGGGTGACTTAGCCGGTAACATCACAATCGCTTTCTTCTCTGCTGTACCAACAAATTTGCCCCAAGGGGGGGCGCGCCCCCTGCGCCCCCCCCCTCTGTATCTGCCCCTGGGCTAGGCATTGGTAAGTAGGAGGGTTAGTACTAGCCTTGCTAGTGAGGTAGGACAGGTAACTAACCCACACTAACCCAGTGGAAACCCCTTGTGACAGTACTTGTACCAGTACTTGTACCAGTAGCGAGGACAGGTAAGTAAATAGATGACCAAGCTATTTACTAACCCACTAGCCTTCCCCCACCGCCAATATTTTGACTGTCCAGGCTACTAGCCATACAACTAACCTAAATGTAAACGCTTGGGGATAGTACAAACACGATATACCTAGTGCACACCCGCGTGGCCGTTCTGAGTGTTTTTCTTTTAATTACCGATGTGGCCAGGAACATACAATATATAAAATTAATAGTTTAGCTGCATGAGAATCTATTTGATTGAGATAAATCGTGTCTGCATTAAAATGAAACTAGTTAGCCAGGATTTGACAGACATTTTGATACTATTGACAGTAGGTATTGTCAAAGCACCAGCATTTGACACTACCTACTGTCATTAGAGTGCCGAAAGTACGGAATAGCGCGAAGTGCCGAAAGTACGGAATAGCGCGACGAGCCGTGATGCGGCGCGTCACCAAAGGCAGAGCGTCGCCATCACATGTGAGCGAGTCGCGCTATGTAGTTTTCGGCAGGAGTGACATCAACGTTTTTTGTATAGGAAATGTTAGGTTGATACCACTTCTATGAAACGTCAAGTTTAAAAAGCTAATTAAAATTCTGACAGATTTATATTTGTTCATGACACTGTAGATGTCACATCCGTACCAACATACAAAAATAAAACTACTCTCATCGCTATACTTTATTTACAATTTTCTCAATTTATCGTTTTTAGAATTAGATATAACAACTGGTTGATATTTCTCAACAAACAATCAAATTGGTTTATTTTATTTGGAATTTGTATTTTATACTTTGCCGCACTAGAGCGGCAACGTTCCGTAGGCGGTTCTCCAACCTATGATGAAATCAGCTGTTTTCGAATGTGATAGCGCAAAAATATATTTGTCAAATCCTGGCTACTATGTAATTTCATATCAATGCAGATGCGACCAATCTCGATCAAATTGAATTTGCTCTTGAAGCTAAACTATTAATTTTACCAAAAACTGTCATAGGCATAAATTATTCAAAATTTCCTCTACTTTAATTTATTATTTAACTATTTTGTCGAAATTACAGAAATGGCGGCTCATTTGCAAAATCATTGGAAAAAGCTTAGAAAACCAGTACTAATACACACTTTAGTATAATGACAGTTCGTTCAAATAATGGCCTCATTATTTGAACGAACTGTGATCATTATACAGCGCTAGTGTCAAAGTCTGTCAAAACCTACATGGATGACAGTTATATGACAGTTCGCCCCGCCGTCGTTGATAAATACATTTTAAATATTTTGCTTAAAATGGAATTTATGAGTCATAGATAAAACGTCGTATTTGACTCGCACATAACGGATATAAATCGCTCGCATGATTACACGCTTGCCTACGGCTCGCGTGTAAAGTTCATGCTCGCGATTTATATCCTTAATTATGCGCTCGGCAAATAATATACTATTATATACATAAACAAACAATATAAAATAAATACAACTCTTGATATATTACATATATTACAAACGTCAGCTCTGAGCGTATAAAACTAAAAAATATCAAAAAACTTTTACAAATTTAGCATCGTAAATTTGTAGACACGTAGAATATTTTGCAGATCACTCATTAATTTGAAATGGCAATCCCGATACCCGATTTAAATTGCCAAGAATTCCCATGGGACTTCCAAATGCCTGTTCGTGGTTCTGTTATCTTATTGACTGATTTTGCTTTTTTATTATTTTTTAATTCGGTAATCTGTCGCCGGATATCCAAATTTCTTTGGCGAGGCATAATCGCCGTGTCGTTATATTGTGTCAGTAAACACTGTTCTTCTAGTAAGCAGTAACTTAATGCACGTGCGATCCCTCACTACTGGCAGCGTCGCTGTCGATCCCTTCCCCCGTTCGCCCCAAAGACCGAAGAGCGCCGCGTCAATTGCAGCAATCATGAGATTGCTTCAACTCGATCTTTTGTAGGGAAAATGCAAGATAAAGAATGATTATGTAATAAACTTTAAACATATGAATTATTGGGTAGCCTATAGTCTATATTTAATTATTCTAGCTCTTCTAATAAAGGAATTGCGGGCATTGCATAATATAGCTTTTTGTGGGTCAACCACTAATCCAGTGATTTCCAAACCGGCACATTGAAAGCTAGCATTCCGCAGGTGATTTTACGTTTGAATTCGTTGAAATCTATGGATTATTTCCGGAGTAATTACTTGCTAAAGTTAAACGAATGAAATTTACGGCGCAAAAACAGCGCCAATTGTTCTTAATTTGGAAAAATCGGGAAAATGCCAACATATACAGATTTCTAATTTTTATGAGTTGTAGCAAATTAATCAAGGACAGCATCAGATTTTTTTTCAAATATTTGCGCCTCTAGTTTTGCGAGAAAATCGACGTTAAAAGAAGCGACATAATATATGGCCACGATAGTACTGCCGATGCCGCTGCTAATGGCACCACATACCATTCCAGTAGTAACTGAACTGAAGGTTTTCCCATTTCTGATTCCGTCTCATATAAGTTCTATCACACAGAGTAAATCCAAGTAAAATATCTCTTCTTTATTATGGTATGGCAGAAGCCCGAAGCTGCTCTTTCTAACGATTTTGGGGGCATTCACCAATTATGCCTTAGCCTACAATACAATGAACTCGACTAGAACAAAACATATAAATTGGCATAATTGAAATTATTTCTGTATGAATAAAGTCTAATTAAGTTCAACATGCAAATGCTTTGGTTTCCCGCACACATAGAACACAAACAGAGAAAACTCAGGTCGGGTTAAGATATGGCGGGCCACCTGATGGCACCTTTAATGTATGTTGTGATCATGTTATACATGTTATACAGTGTTGTAAAGCATTGTCAATATTCGAGTAAAAGTAGTAAAAATTTTATATGTAGTTGAATCGCGCCCAGCTAAAAATTGCGAAAGAATACATCCTTTTACCATATTGTGGAAGTTATTCATTATAATAAAAATACTTTTTGATATTATATATATTTACGTTATTTTTATAATTTGTAACGCACCTCGTTCTCTGGTGCAATGTGGAAGCGTTACACAATAAATATATCAATATTTAACCCTGAAATAGGTAGCTCGTAGGTCCTAGGTCGTCGGAATAAAATAAGATGATTTAATAAAGTAATAAATGTGTTCTTCACCATTAATCATTTACATAAATTCAGAAAATGCTATTTACTGGAAATGACGGGTTGCGGTTATATTTTACTTCGGCGGCGAGATTCGGGTATTATTTAAACTAACATTATTACAGGAGACAGGTTAACGGGACGGGAAAATATTCCTGATTCGGTGACGTCGGAAATCGATAGTACTAAATCAACATTTATCTGGAAAAACTTCTATCTGGAAACAAACATATATCTGGAAAACTACCTCGCCAACTACGGCTAGCAGAGGTAAGCAGTTCGACGTATTATTCACAGCATGCAAAGGACCATCGAATAAAACCTTAAGGTCTCGAATCAGCATTCAAAGGGCCAACAATGGGGTCTCAGGAGCTATTTTATCAGCATGCAAGGGGCCAACGAAAATAGACCGAGGAGTTCTCGCGCCAGCGCAAGGGGCCAGCCGGGATACTGATCTCTACATGGAACTGGCCGGGCCTTTATACCATCAAAACGACCCCCACTATTCACAAAACTTGTCCGTCTTGGCGGCTTAAAAACACTATACGAGAATCACCTATCAAACCAGTCTCAGAACCAGTTACGTATCGGGCGTTCAGACGAGTTCAAAAATATACAAAAACAGGATTCTCCAAAATAAAAGCACACAAGTAAAAGTTATACAAACATAAAAACTTATTACTAATAAAATAGACATGCGTTTCTTTATAACGAATGGAGTTCCGTTACAAATTTTAGAAATAACATTTTTGGGTCACACCATCTTTAACAATTAGTGTATTTGTTACTAAGAAAAATATGAATTACTTACTCATTTACGGTAACTTGCATACCACAATTATTGTGAAGTTAATATTGATTAATTTGTCAACAACAAGACTCTCAATCAAATGACTATAAAACAGTTCCTTCTGTCATCTTTATGTGGAGATGATTCGGTTGCAAAACAAGATGCAGATACAATTAGAACTCGCAAGTGCTTTGGATTTAGAGTTGTGTGCACCTTCTAAACACGCAAAAGTTGTTAAAATCACATTGCGTATTGGTTCTAATTTAAATTGCATAAAGCCGAACTAGCAAAAACCATTTCAAAACTGTAATTATACCGGGTGGTCGTTTTAACTTGAGACTACTAAATATCTCGTGAAATATGCATGGTACGACAAAAGTGTCTTACACAAACTTGTAGGACTTAAAGGGGGAAATGAGATGATGATATCAGTTTCATTTTTTTAAATGGGAATACCTATTTTTTTTTATCAAATTATGATATTACGCTAAATAAGAAGAATCTTTTGTCTGAAACTTTTTTTCGTACGATGCATTTTTTTTCGTGCGGAAACAAACCCTATGCGCATGACGGCGCAACGCGCGAGATACCAAAACGTGTCCTGGTTACGCACATACCTTCCTACGTTGTACCATGAGTGTCTACTAAGTCGTCGCTTTGACTGCCAGATTCTTCTTATTTAGCGTAAACTCATAATTTGATTAAAAATTTGGGTATTCCCATTTAAAAAAATCTGATGTGGCCAGGCACATGACTTTATCATACAATATATAGGTACAATTAATAGTTTAGCTACATGAGAATCTATTTGCTTGATATCAGTCGTGTCTGCATTAAAATAAAACTAGTTTGCCAGGATTTGACAGATAAATAATTAAATAAATAAGTAATTTCTTTATTAACAAAAAAATATTAAATGCAACAAAATAATATTTATATTTAGGGCGGAGATCAGCACACTTGTTTCCAAATTGTCTTGCTCTTCCACTCAACCCCTTACGCAAACTAGAACTAAGACATAGTTGTATCAATAATATAACAATAATTCCGAGACCTTATCAAAACAAAAACAAAAAAATTACTCTAGAGTCTAATTACAGGTAATTGCAGCAAATCCAACTCATCAAAACATCGCACAAAAATAAAAATTAAAACAGCCTCCGATGTGCGCTCAATGCCTAAAGTCCCCCCTGTTGAGAAAACAGATAACCCTTCGCCTTTCCCCCAAAACTGGTTAACGATAATTTTTTCGTATCTTCCCTGAGATCCAGTGTATATGTGACTGACCTGGCAAGAGAATGACCGTTTATACAGCTCAGCGCGATGGGGAGGTGGAGCAAACAAACCCCTGAATCTTAAATTAAGGTTATGGACATCCGTTCTACAGCGTACCTTCCGCATGAGGTATTGTGGGATCCTCTTGGATAGCAACTTATGATATAATATTGCTGCATGAAACACCCTAGTGTTATCCATGTTTAACCACCCCAAGTCGCCCAGCCCATTCGATACATGATCATACCCACTCAAACCAAAAACAGAACACATGCAGTTTGGACACGCTGAACACGCTGCCTATCCGACGCCGGCAGGCAACGACCGTACACGGTATCACAATATGAAATCTTTTTACAATTGACAGTAGATATAGTGAGATATTGTCAAAACATCAGCATTTGACACTACCGGTTCTGTCATTAGACCGAAAATTTTAAAAATCCTGGCTACTATGTAATTTCATATCAATGCAGATGCGACCGATTTCGATCAAATAGAATTTGCTCTTGAAGCTAAACTATTAATTTTACCAAAAAATGTCATAGGCATAAATTATTCAAAATTTCCTCTTCTTTAAGTTATTATTTAACTATTTTGTCGAAATTACAGAAATGGTGGCTCATTTGCAAAATCTTTCAAAAAGGCTTCGAATAAACTACCAGTTCCCTTGGACCCTTTTGAACCAAAAGCTTTTCAGCTCTAAGTTTGACCACAAAACTTCTAAATATGAACTTTCGTCCCGATACCTTTAGTAGTTTCTCCGGAATCGTCGCCACAAAAATCGTTTACACACAGACATACATACACACACACACACACACACACACACACACACACACACACACAGACATTTTTTTGTACCTTGGTCAAAAATGTTCAGGGGACCCAAAAAGACCTATTTCCGCTAAAATCTCAATTTTTTTTTTCGGCATGATTACAATACTTTATCTTACTGCGTATGATAAAGTAAAAATGAAGTTAGCCTCATTTTCACCGATTGCAACGCCATCTGCAATGTAAATGATATCGTCATATCATTTCCCCCTTTGAGTCCTACAAGTTTATTAAAGACAGTTTTGTCGTATCATGCATATTTAACGAGATATTTACGAGTCTCAAGTTAAAACGACCACCCGGTATAATACTCCTGGCACATGAAAAACTAATGTTACAATTCGTTTTAACTTAACTACTTCTATTACCTTACGCTAATCTATTGACTAATAACGCGTTTTTTGCAATGTGTGCACTGTTCTTTTTATCTCACAAGAAAAGCATATCTGATGCAGATGTAATATTTTTGCTTTGCTCTGATAGTAGTTTGAAACAGACAATGGTCAATGGTAAACAAATTTCTCAACATTTTCGGTTGCTCAATGTAACAATTATTTATAAATTTTTGTTGACTTGTTAAGGGAAAGCTAATCCGCAGTTGTAGAAAACTAACTATGAACAAAAAAATGTTTTAACGAATATAAACGAATAAAAATTGTACTGATACATTTTGTGTACAATTTTTATTTATTTTTAATATGTTTTAGTTGGAATTAGTACTGTTGCGCATTAGTCACAAAAACACTTAAACTTTCCGTTTCAAAATCTTGGTAATTAATAAAATTATAGATTAAGAACAAATTTTGTTTAATTTATTGTAGCATATTATTCAAGGCCGTGGAATGAAGAAATAATGGCGAAATGGACATTTTATTGCTTAAAAAGAGTGTTATAGAAAAGAAAAATCAACAAATCAAGTTAAAATCATATCGATTATACAATTAATGTTTTACTTCAATATTTATCCGAATCATTGAACTTGCCAATTGGCAACTTTGTATCTCAAACTGATATCACAATGTCACGTCAGGCCCGTGAGCAGAAAAAATGTAAAGGCGTTTATTATAAGCATCAAAAAACGAAACAAATTATCTCCAAAACAAGCCGACAGGCAATTTATTAAACATATCCTCCGGAACCTACACTAAACTCAGATCCAAATTGAGCTGTGCTGACTCTTCAACTTAATAATTTATCTCATCAATTCAACCGATTGTCAACCTACCTCACGGTATAATCTGTCGCTAAGCTATTAAAAAAGTTCTTTTGAAATTGATTAGCATTATACTGGCTCACAATGATAACGGTTTTGACATCCGAGTAACAAAAGACATTTTCCTAGTAATTTCTAAGATCCTGGTGTCATAAAAATAGCTGTAAACATATGATAATTTATGAAAATGAAGCAATCTCGAAGTAGCATAATAAAATTAAATTTTATTTATATGTGTAGCGCTTAGCAAAGTGTTTGTAATTTTCCACAAGCAGTTAATTCACATCCTCCTTACAGGTCTAACATATCACTTACATGCATATGTAAATTCATGAAGAAGATATTAGAATAACTGTGAAAAATTTACATTCGCGTGGCGGAATGCCAAAAAGAATTTGAAGTACCATGCGTAATATTTATTTATGATGCCTGTATACAGCGTGTCTCAGTAAGGTTGCAACAAATAGGAAACTTTTTATTATCGATTTGTCAGAAAAAGTTAACATTTATAAAAGTTGGTGTATCGTCTAAACATTATAATTGTAATGGTAGTTCAAAAACTATAAACTAGTGGTTAAAGGAATTCCGGACGTTTATGTGTAAATACATTATCGAAAATTTTACTTATGACGGAAAGGTATAACACAATTTTTGTTAAAGCTATAATAATTTTTGTATCTTTTTCTCATTATGAATCTTAGAACCTATACAGCTGTAGTCTATGAACGTATTTTTATTTAGACTAACTTATTATATTACGTACTAGTAAAGCGACATGCGTCTTGCTTGAATCTATTTTTAATAATTCAATAAAACATAAACAACCATAACGTGGCAACCAGACATTATATAGTCTCGGCGTTCTATATACAATTTTATGCTGTTTGCTGTAGGGTGTGCGCCGCCACAACAGCTATACAGGGTCAATCACGATGAGCTGCCATTAGGGTTGACAATTATCTTGTTGGATAACACATTCTTAACTAAAATATCTTGTGTTTTCTGCTACTTCCGGTTTTACCGGAAATTGTGGCAACTTTTATATTTCAAATAGAATTTTTGTTGAATTTTAGGTCAATTGTGTGTTACATACCTTATACCTAGCATGTGTCATTTTTGAGATATTAAATGTTTTCAATAAAAATGACAGCTCCAATGTTGCCCTTTATAATGAGTGCTATTGTTTATGTTTGGCAAAATTATTGTGGAGGTAACAAACATATTATCAACATCGGTAGAGTTTTTGAAAAGTTATACAAAGTATTCAAAATATAAGATCAAAGTTGAACTCGAGAAAAGTGTTAAAAGTCATATTTTTACTTTTTCATATGTCAACTTCGTACAGTTGGTTGTACATAAAATCAAACAAACTCTTATTGCGGATAATTTTACTCTGCTTTAGCCTACAAGTTTTAATAAATAATTAACGGGGCGCAACTATGATTACAAAAGAGCTGGGACAACATTATTAACCCGCCATAATGGTCTAATAATATAATTATAATAGTCAGAATAGAAGTGTTTGGCGGTGACTGATTAGTTACTTCGAAGAACAAGAACTAAAGAATTGTTATAACGGTGTGAATAGTTAATAGCGGTGTGCACGTAATTCCGCTAGGTAGCCGTCGAGGCTTATACATTTACACGCACTTATAATTGAAACCTAATTCTAATTTCGGTGAAGTAGTTTATTAGAATAAATTATACTTAGTAAAATTACATGCGATGGAGGTAACACAAATAGTTGCACACAAGTAGAACTAAGACGAAGTTGGAAGCGACGTATAACGAAATGAATACGGTATTGGGACGATCAGAATTCTATCCAAAATGTTACCGAAAACATATAAGTTACATAAACTAAGAAATCCTCAACACTTTAGATTTACTATAGCTTGCTACGTGTATGCTGATATTCAATAAACTATTTTTATGTTTGTTTCAGATAAAAATTGTTTCAGATATATCTCTAATACGATGCTTTGAAAACGGGTTTACCGGTTGAAATGTTTCTTTATTGCTTGAAAAAATTTCTTGTATCTCCGCCATTTTTACCATTTATATTATTTTTTTATAATACATAGTTGAATGTTTGCGGTACTATTCATTAGTTCGATATCACGATGTGGATTTTTATAATTTCACAATCACAAAGGCACGAAAGTTGTATATAGCTTGCTCAGATAGCTAATTGTCAGATGTTGTAGCATATATCTCGGTTATTCCATTTAGTGCAAAATTGTAAAAAACACACGCAGTGTTAAGTGAAACTATAAGTTTTATTGCGTAATGCCAACAGTAACAATCCTCGACTTATTATTTGCACGATTGTCCACATTCGCCCATTATGCGCATACAACATTAAGACAAAAGGTATATTCCATTATATTCATTCATTGGATGCTAATACGGTCGTAATACGTGTGCGCACATACACAATAGTAGTAATATTACCGTCTACCGATCGATTTGAATAATTTCAATGCCAACAATGGCGTAGATCGGTGGGGCAACAAAATGTTATGTAGGTCGGCGTTTTTGGGTGGGCGTATCGCGAAACTTAATTGCATAAAAATGTCCGTCTTTACATTCAATTAAACACGGTGTACATGCAAATGAGGACTTCTGGAAATGGGAAGTAAATGGTCGCGATCGTATCGTTGAACAGTTGCATCACTTGCTTAATTACTTAATTGCAAGGCACAATCAGTAATATGTTTAGCTATTGTAATAATCGTACTTTTAGAAATGCCAGAAGTACAGTAACTGAAGTAGAAATAGTTTTTTATGTGTGGATGAATAATGTGTTCTAGCAGGCATACAAATAAATATGTTAGTGCTTACATAAGAAACTAAAAAGAAACTAGAGAACTAATTCCCTACTCTATTTTTCTGTAATGGACGAAGTTAATGTAAATTACATCAAAATTTTAGAGACAAATTACAATGGAGTTCTACCATCAAGTGTCTACCAAAGTACGGTAGTAAGTCTTTCAGAAAAAAATCTGGATTGCTGCGTTCTCCACCTTTCCTTATAGGTCTTCCAGACTCTCGGTATTTCTCGGCGAGACATAGCGAGAGGCCGCGAATCGGGAGAGTGTGGACGCCACGTTCGCCCACATGCCCACATTCATCCAAATCCGCTAACATTCGAAGTCTACGGAGTCTACGAAGTCTACGGATGCAGATAAGAAACACGCATTCGGCGAGGGGCTCGCTCTGGTCCGCCTTTTTTGTGGCCGCTCGCATCGGTCCATTCTATGTTGGTTTTCGACGCAGATCAAAGCATTTGTGTGTTATTACGAAAGGTGTCTGATTTATGATATCAGAGCAGCCGGTCGGGCACCAATGCAGTCCGAAAAGCGGCTAACGAATGGAATAATTATTTAGTATAGAAAAAAAAAAGATTAAAAAATATTGAACAGAATAAATTTATGTGTAAATTACAAATATTTTACATTGATTTTAAATTTAATATTCAATAGTATTTAGTTCTCTATTTGTGATATCCACATGTTTTAAATGCAAACACCATTAATTTGTCAGGAAAAAATCACATACGCAAAGGAATATATAAGGAATATATACGCAATGGAATATATACCAGATGTTTTTTATTTCTGTATTATTGAAGAAATGCAAATGCATATCAATAAATTAACCATCCGTATTTTTTATCCCTTTCAAATAAAACGTATCAGTTCCAAGTTATTACAGTATTATCACTCTTATATTTCTATGATGTCTGAATTTATTGTATCGTTTTGGTACAGTTCTTTGATTACTTGGACCGGCTGACAACTAGCTGGTAAGTAGGTATTATTTTACCCTCATTAAAGGGGAATGTCGCACAGGTACTTCACGTACATTGGCGAAAAGAAATATGTATTCAATGTCGACAGACATTCAATAGTGATTCTTGTTTTATCTTTCTCGACAATCGCAAATTACGACTACGATCTACATAGGGCAATTACTAAGTTATTGATTGATAATATCTTTGTTACATTACATTGTTCCATTATACACGGTTGGTCAAAATTACCGTAGCACCTAAATAACCCAACCGTAAACATTAAAAAAAATCAAACAAAAGTTGTTGGATTTTAAACAAGTTATCGTCTAAATATATTTTGTTTACTCTGTATATTTTTAATATATAGAGTGCTTATTTTATTATGAAAACTAGCAAGCGTTCCTTTTTCCAATAGAACAAAATCATTTTTTTTAATTCTATGGTTAATTATAAGACTTTTTTGAAGTAATCGTCTGTTTGTTATACAATGCATCATTTTTTAGTTATAAGCAATTAATCATAACTCATTTCACAATGTATATAAAAGTATGCATACACACTATACGCTGCGGAAGCGGCTTCTTCAGCGACGTCTATTCTAACTCACCCGCAGATGAACACTGAATGCAAGAGCCGCCATCCAGCATCGCCGATTTATTCGGGCTGAGTGTGGAGCTTGCATAAGGGTTCTTGGGGCGAAATATCTTAAATTGGCATAAACAATCTCATGGAACTTTTGCCACAGGGAGCCAAACTATTCTTTTTTAAACCATGATCTATCATTAAATTAAATTGTAGACATAAGCCTTACGACTTATGGTTTTATAGGCTTTACTACAAAGATTGTATGCATGAATATACGTAGAGACTGCAAATTTTATCAGTTTTCCTATGTCTACTGTCGTATAGATGGTAAAGTAATAGAACTGATTTGATAAGTAACATTTTTAAGCACAGATTGGAGAGGGTAGGTGGCGTGTATGATAGAGAAGCTGCTGTCTACGTAGAGAGCTCGGGTCCGGTTCCCGGCTCGGGCCAAACTCGACTGTTCTGGTATTTTGGCAGGGAGCAAATACCTTTAGCATATTTTTTCCATCGGATGAGGAAGTAAAACGGGTGTTCCCGTGTGCTGTCATGATGGGAACTTCGGCAAAATTCCTGGGTGTATGTAGCAAGCCCTCACCTTTGGGGATTGGCCTAAGTTGCGGAAATAGTTCGAAGCAAAATAAAAAACTTACAAAAGAAACACAGATTGGACACTAATAACTCGTTTTACACATGCATTTATTTCGTCATAATAAATAATAATAATATAGTATATTATAACCCAAGTTTTATAAGATGAAAATTTGCACACGAGTTCTAAAGCGCCATTCTTTGTCACACATAATTCTAAAATATTTATCAAAATAACGTTTCCACAATAACTTGTGCCGTTATCGAATGACATACATCATACCACTTTTATTATGAACGTCATTCTGCAGTTTATTCCTCCTACGCGTTATAATAACATAACGTTTGTTACCCATAATAATTTAGTTACATCATAGGGCTGATTGCTGATATCAGCTTATTATAAAACACGATTTTTTTTATTTAACGCCAGATTTACTATGGGGTAACCCGTTGATAAGCCCTTTTTCATCCTTCTATGTAGACAACTAGGACACAAGAGACAACCTAGCCAGTCAATTAAATTCTGAGGGATATACGTGCATGACATATTTAGTATTTTATATTCCAAGAGCAAACCAAGAGCTGGAAGGCTTTTTCACACAAATTAATCCAGGTCTTAAACTTAAAGAGATCTCGCACACTCGTAACGTGCTTGACATTTCGGGCACTACATTTAATAATAACCTTAACTATAATATCTACAGAAAACCCACCACTACTGACAGAATTATGCCCGAACTATCACAGCATCCAGATAGCGTAAAATTCTCATCCTTTAAAATTAAATAAAAAAGTCAAAAAGGTTTGGTTATGGGATTTTGTTAGTCTGTAGGCCTACTTTTATTTCCCGTTGGAGCCATTTTGGATGGAAGCGATGACCCGAAAAGTCTTGCATTGCGTAATGTGCCTGTCGTATTAAAAACTAGTCCATAGTGTTCCAAGAGTAATGAAGTTACAACTAGTTTATAGAAAACGTATAGGAAGTTCCATTACATCATAAAAGACGTGTTAAAATCGGATTTTTTTCAATTGCTCTCAAATTGATGAAAATTGAAGAGTATGTTATACCTCCAAAATAATATCCTATTTAGGTTGTTGCTATTTTATTTTAGTTTTGTAATAAATTGTCGTTTGTATAATCCCATCAATATTGCAGTGATATCAGGTTTTTCATTGTAAGAGGCATCGTAGTGGTAACTATTCACTAGAGTACATTTTAAATCAGTTTTAAATAACTCTAGCTTTAGAGAAACGACTTTTTAACTTCAACACTGACCTTTTCAACGTTACACCACGGAATAATGTTGACTACATGTTTACTTATTTGCCTTTTATCCATAAAATATGGTGCTAGCACCCCTTAAAATATTCGCGTCGCGGAACGATATAGGCCTGTGTACAAGGTTTTCTTTTCACAATGACAATTATCGCATTACATGTAATCCTTTCTGACAAATTACTCTCCGTAACAATTGAACTTATCAAGGTCGTGCAAGCAGAACGGTAATTGTTCCAGAGATTTATTGTTGTCTGAAAATATCATTCTTAAGAACTACTTTTATAGCAGAGGGCTATGCGATGTACAGCAATTGCAATGAGTTTACATAAGGATTTAGAATTATCAGAAACTGGAAGATAATAGCTACTCAAATAAAATCGAATGGTTCTAGCATCGCTGTAAAAACTATTTTTTCTACTTTGCGTTCGTTATGAACTCATAACGAAACCGGTTTCGGTGTCGTTATGAAAACACTAGGTCACAAACATTTGGTAACTTTTAGTTTTCCAAGATTGATGATATTGACGTCAAGTGTCAAATATGGCTGACATCTCAATCGCTATTGGCTCGCGTCAGTCGTATTTGTGAATTTTACTACTACTACCAACTGTTGAATATGAAACTACTCTAGATTGTAAGATGGCAACCGCAATTTTCGAAATGTATGTAAATTTAATGTCGCAAAGTAGAAAAAATAGTATATAACACTCGTTTTATAAGACGTATTGGCGCACTCGTTCCGTTTGGGACTACTCGTACGCCAATTTTTGTCTTATAAAACTTGTATTATAATATACTATTATGTCCTACACGATCATAAAGTGACATTTTATATTAGATACTGGGGCAAAACAGCTTCTTTTGCCCGCGACCGCGCGGGCATTAACCGTTTCCATGGTTTATGTGTCAAATGTATCAAATATTTGTCATTCAAATTGTAAATTTTAAATCGTAAATGTCAATTATTGGCGATTAAGGTTATTCTGTTTGACAATTAATTGTCTGTGTTGTCACTCAACTCAGAATTGTTTGTATTGTTTTTCAACCCCGTAGTTACGGTTGTTACTAGATTACGTCAAAATATTTATTAATTTTATTCAAACAGATGAACAAAATCATTGTAGGACATAAAATTTTGTAGGTCCACG
The DNA here is from genome assembly GCA_964023965.1 of Melinopterus prodromus. Taxonomy (NCBI): domain Eukaryota; kingdom Metazoa; phylum Arthropoda; class Insecta; order Coleoptera; family Scarabaeidae; genus Melinopterus; species Melinopterus prodromus. Next base: position 28,624,465 of record OZ030392.1, read on the forward strand.
GGCATTACTTGATGTTTATACCTTCGGCTGACTTAAAAAGCTCGACGGGCGATAGGCCCGACGGTCACACTCGGGGCATAAACATCAGTTTAACGCCCGTGGTATATAAATAACTATTAATTCTAGGTACTCATGATAAATTGTATTGTATCAGATTTTTTAGTTTGTCATTTATAGTATGAGAAAGTATTATAATCGTGCCGAAAATTTTTCAGAGTAAAGTATCCACTATCCATGTAAAAAAATCTGATGTGGCCAGGCACATGACTTTATCATACAACATATAAAAGTAATAGTTGAGGTGCACGAGAATCTATTTTATTGAGATAAATCGTAGGTATTGTCAAAGCATCAGCATTGGACACTACCTACACTACGTCATTAGAATAATAGTTATTTATGTCACAAGTGCCGAAAGTACGGAATAGCGCGCCGATCGGTGATACGGCGCGTCACCAAACGCGGAGGGTCGCCGTCGCACGTGAGCGAGTCGCGCTATCTATTTTTTGGCAGGAAAGACATCAACGTTTATTGCGTTGCTTTTTGAGAAACATGTATTTAAAAAAAAATAAATAAAAAATGGTTATATTTCTGTATAGGAAATGTTAAGTTGGTACCACTTTGACGAAACGTCAAGTTTAAAAAGCTAATTCAAATTCTGACAGATTTATATTTGTTCATCACACTGTAGATGTCTCATCGGTACCAACATACTAAAATAAAACTACAGTCATCGCTATACTTTATTTACAATTTTCTCAATTTATCGTTTTTAGAATTAGATATAAAGACGGGTTGATATTTCTTATGAACAAACAATCAAATTGGTGTATTTTATAATTTGCCGCACTAGAGCGGCAACGTTCCATAGCGGTTCTCCAGCCTCTGATGAAATCAGCTGTTTTCGAGTGTGACAGCACAAAAAATATTTGTCAAAATCCTGGCTACTATGTAATTTCATATCAATGCAGATGCGACCGATCTCGAACAAATAGAATTTCCTCTTGAAGCTAAACTATTAATTTTACCAAAAAATGTCATAGGCATAAATTATTCAAAATTTCCTCTACTTTAATTTATTAATTAACTATTTCGTCGAAATTACAGAAATGGCGGCTCATTTGCAAAATCCTTCAAAAAGGCTTAGAATAAACTACCAGTTCCTTTGGACCCCTTTCAACCAAAAGCTTTTCAGCTCTAAGTTTGGTAACAAAACTTCTAAATATGAACTTTCGTTCCGATACCTTTAGTAGTTTCTCCGGAATCGTCGCCACAAAAATCGTTTACACACAGACATACATACACACACACACACACACACACACACAGACATTTTTTTGTACCTTGGTCAAAAATGTTCAGGGGACCCAAAAAGACCTATTTCCGCTAAAATCTCAATTTTTTTTTTCGGCATGATTACAATACTTTATCTTACTGCGTATGATAAAGTAAAAATAATAAAACTTCCAATCGACGTAAAAATGCATTTATCTCCAAAATAGTGGATTTTATATTACACATATAGAAATATCTGTTTAGCTCAAATAAATCTTTGTTTTAATGGAGGCAAAAGTATATTTATTTGTTACAAGGAATCTTTGACTCAAATAATATTTGTTTGGGGTAACATTCTTTGTAGCAGATATATATATATTTTTGGGTTTATTCAAAGAACGATTTACAAATATTTTACCGTGTACAGGGTTTTGCAATAAGCAAATAACATAAACACGCGGTATATAAACCTAGTAATCTATGTCTTGAAATTGACAGACACGTCTGTTTTAAATAGAATTTAATCATGCATCACTTAAAACAAATTTCTAGTAATTCAGAAATTATTTGATTGTTAAGATGCTGTATCTTAGATCAATAAAGAAGTAGTAACTTAAAAACTATAAGTATTACGATTGCACTATATGAGTATACCAGAAATGTTGCAACCTAACAAAAACAATAATATTAATAATAATAATAATCCACGCCTTAACAGCCCCCAACAGCTTTCGCCACTACGGGGGCATCGGCTGGCCCGATCATTATTATGGCCCGCGTCTGTGGTTCGTCTTAAGTTGTTTGGCTTGCAGCAATCGCGTGGAGGAAAGGAAAACCACAGAAAAACCTTTTACTCTGAACACAGGGCATGAGTCTGGCAGAAATGTATGTCATTTCACTAAAAAATCTGATGTGGCCAGGCACATGACTTTATCATACAAAATATAAAATTAATAGTTTCGCTGCATGAGATTCTATTTGATCGAGATCGATCGTGTCTGCATTAAAATAAAACAAGATAGCCACGGTTTGACAGATATTTTGATGATATCATCTAAATTAAAAATTATATAAAGAATGGTGGTAACAGCAGGCTGTTCCAACACTAGCGTTGCGACATATACCTCTATCTCATCCGACGTAGGCTACCGGACACACTACGCATGTGCCGTGGATGCGATTGGCTGGATTGGATCCATAGGCTGCCACAGTGCTGCCACCAGCTGCTACATGTATAAGGTTATCTATGGGCTCTCAGTCGTTTGGCGTTAATGAGCTGCCACTTGTATAAGGTTATCTATGGGCTGTCACTGGGTTGGCGTTAGTGATGCCGAATATTACCGGCGAACGGCCGCGGTAATACCGCCGCGGACTTTAAGCTACAATGGCGTCATCTGTCGACGGTCCTAATAACTACTGACGACACATGCGCAGTTTGTTCCCGGGCGCCCATCGATAGACAAAATATATATCTCAAACTCACATTGTTGGAACCGAAACTACACATTGGTGCTATAGGACAAGCTCCGTATAATCCCTAATACGTATATGGATAATATCGACAGTTGTATTGTCAAAAAACCAGCCTTTGACACTACCTACTGTCAGAATAAAAATAATTGTGAAATCTTCGCTAACTAAGTTTTAATGCAGACACGACAGCTAAACTTTACCAAAAAATAATAGACATAAATTATAAGACTTAAATAATTTTAACGAAATTACAGTAATGGCGGCTCATTTGCAAAATCCGTGAAAAATGCTTAGAGGAAACATCCCGTTCCTTTGCACCCTTTTGAACCAAAAGTTTGGCCATGAAACTACTAAATATGAACTTTCGTCCAGATACCTTTAGTAGTTTCTCCGGAATCGTCGCCATAAAAATCTGGTACACACATACACGCACACACATAGGTACACACACACAGAAATTTTTTTATACCTTGGTCAAAAATGATCAGGAGACCCAAAAAGACCTATTTCCGCTGAAATCTATTTTTTTTTTTCGGCACGGTTACAATACTTTGTCATACCTACCTACTATGTATGATAAAGTAAAAATATCGTTGTCTTTGTTTTCACGCTACTATAGGAAACCCAGTAACAAGTCTTTGTGACTACCTTCAGACAAGTCTTTCTTTCCGGGCATGACTTATATATATATAGACACAAAATGCTTGTTTTGGTGTCCCCTACAACCCCTAACAGTTGATTATAATATTTATAGACCCGTCATTTCTTACTGGTGGGTAAGGTAAAAATCAGTAGGTACTAGAATGAGGCGCACTCTGAGTTAATGACACGCGTGCATCTAACGCACACAAGCACGTAGATACGGTCAAGCTTCAATGCTGGTTCTTATACTTCTTATGCATGCGCATTTTCAACGTGTGTCGTAACATGTTTGGTTGTTATCGTATTTCAACGTACGGGGTGAAAAACGCATGCAGAAAACGATAGCTCTTTGATTTTATGAGATTTATTACACCTAGGCTTTGATTGAACTACCGCAACACATAAATAATAATCCAGTGGGCTTTTACAGTCTATCAAGCGAAGTCTTTTTGTTTTTTCACGGTTATATTCAATTATAGTAACGTTGGTGGGAAAAATAAATCCATCATACAGTGCGTGGGTGTGCGGATTTGACAATGTGTAATTTTCATCTCCATCAAACGGAGGTGCAAAATATTATGCCCGATGGTGTACCTGTGTGAGTGTGTGTGCTTCGCACTAGCCTTGACCTAAGACCCAAACTTAAGTACTTTTCCCAGAACCATTAACGATTCAATCCTGCGAGGCGCTATGAACACAAAACGCAGAAGAAAAGAGGCAGTCGGTTAGTCAGTTGTTCATCCCGAAGGTTAGGCCTTTTGTCAAAATTGTAATTAAAACGTAATTAGGTTCGCCAAAAAGGTACGGGCTTGTTCTTTTACCGCTGCGAAGTTTCTCTTATTAATAAGTAATAAGGAGTATAAATTTAAAGAAATAACATGGTTTGTCAAACTAATAAACTATATATATGACTGCAATTAAGAATAATACCATATCATAATCAATATTATTTTCAAAAAACTATATTTTGTACGGAAAGTAAAAATAAACATGCGATACTGTCTAAAATTGAACGGTGTGATTGAACGTGGTTGTTAATATACCTGTTACGGTCATAGTGATTAATATATTATTATTAATAATTACCAGTTATTATTCATAATAATAAATTTGCGAGGTTAAAGTGAAGAAGTTTATCACAAGAACCGGATATTATTAATAATTTCCACCATGTTATGGTCAATATGATATATTTCAATTGGATAGTGCGTTAAGGTGATGTTACAATATAATGGAGCTCCAGATTTGGAAGTTTGTTAGTACCTACTTAACCGCCACATACTAATTCTATTCACTAGGTTTTCTATTCACTAGGTGTTGGGCGTTAGTGACTTTAGTCGTGACTAACTAATTTAGTCATTAGTCCTGACTAACGATTCAGATGATTGGCATATTTGTAATAAATAAGAAACTTTGTTTTATTCTGCCTACACGATTCGAGTGTCAACAGATACTTCTCAGGACAAAGACAGAGGGACAATATTTGAGATATATTTCATTTTTATTTTATTATTTTCTAAGAAATGTTTATTTTTCATGTGATCTGAAAGTGCATAAATCCATCAATTTTAAAGTTACAAGTTACCTACTGTTTATTAGTTTTTTTACTTTATCATACGCAGTAAGATAAAGTATTGTAATCATGCCGAAAAAAAAAATTGAGATTTTAGCGGAAATAGGTCTTTTTGGGTCCCCTGAACATTTTTGACCAAGGTACAAAAAAATGTCTGTGTGTGTGTGTGTGTGTGTGTGTGTGTGTGTGTGTGTGTGTGTGTGTGTGTGTGTGTGTGTGTGTGTGTGTGTGTGTGTGTGTGCGTGTGTAAACGATTTTTGTGACGACGATTCCGGAAAAACTACTAAAGGTATCGGGACGAAAGTTTATATTTAGAAGTTTTATGACCAAACTTAGAGCTGAAAAGCTTTTGGTTCAAAAGGGTCCAAAGGAACTGGTAGTTTATTCTAAGCCTTTTTCAAGGATTTTGCAGATGAGCCGCCATTTCTGTAATTTCGTCAAAATAGTTAAATAATAAATTAAAGCAGAGGAAATTTTGAATAATTTATGCCTATGACATTTTTTGGTAAAATTAATAGTTTAGCTGCAAGAGCAAATTCTATTTGATCGAGATCGGTCGCATCTGCATGGATATTAAACTACATAGTAGCCAGGATTTTGACAAATATTTTTTTGTGCTGTCACCACAGAAATGTCTACGGCTGTCACCACGCTGTCACACTCGGAGAACCGCTATGGAACGTCATCTACAGTGTCATGAACGAATATAAATCTGTCAGAATTTGAATTAGCTTTTTAAACTTGACATTTCGTAGAAGTGGTATCAACCTAACATTTTCTATACCGAAATATAACCATTTTTTAATTTTTTTAAAAATACGTATTTCTCAAAAAGCAACACAATGAACGTTGATGTCACTGCTGTCGAAAACTACCTAGCGCGACTCGCTCACATGCGACGACGACGCTCCGTCATCGGTGACGCGCCGCATCACCTCCATATCACCTCTCGTTGTGCTATTCCGTACTTTCGGCACTTGTGAGTTAAGCAATTATTATTCTGATGGCAGTAGGTAGCGTGCTTTGACAATACCTTCGATTGATACTATTGACTATCAAAATGCGGACACAATTTATCTCAGTCAAATAGAATCTCATACAGCTAAACTATTAATTTTATATATTGTATGATAAAGTCATGTGCCTGGCCACATCAGATTTTTTTACGGACGTTATACGTCATGGGCCACCTTATGTAGTAAAGAGTTGTTAGAATTTTTAATCTTTTATTTATAAAATAGTAATTTATTATCAAACACCACAAGTAATTGAGCGGAGGTGGCCGAGTGGATAAGGCGTATGCCTTCCACTCAGAAGTCCAGGGTTCAAGCCCAGGTTAGGCAGGGGATTTTTCAAATACTCCGTCTCCCCGACTGCCGCACAGACAAGCCACTGGCTTTGTGCACATGGCAACATCCCCACAAAAAAAAAAAATAATAATACCGTGTACGAATAGAACCATACAAAATGTGTAATTTATGTAACAACGTAAGCTGTCTAGTAAGCTAGCCCTATTCTTGCATGCATATGCATGAATTATTTACAAATTATTAAATGTGCAAAATTTCAAGATAATTGCGATGTGATAATTTACTTAATAGATTGTATGTACTTTGCCTGTGTACTTAAGGATGCAAGGGCGTAATTTATCGGGCAAATTACTAAATAAATTACCATAATTAATGGTTCTACCTATTATCAAATTCATGATTTAAGACCCAGTTCTACCGCTCCCAAAACGCATTCTGGATTAGAGGTGTTATTTATTGTTAAAAGTTTATGAAATTTTCAGGGTAACTTCTTACATATATAAGGACTTTGGCTGGGGGTAATTTTTTTCTTTTGCAAGTTAAACATTAATTTTTCTACTACATTTTTGTATTTTTTTTTCAAATATAAAACCCCCAGCCAAACTTACAATACAAAAATAGATTTTTTATTTAAATACAATTTTAACCCAAACATTATATTTGTTCCGCTAATCGATAAAAGCGATAATTTTCAAAAGTGTATTTAGTTGCCTATATTGCGGCTGTGCTGTGTAGACAGCACACGTGAGGAGTTTTAAGCACCGCCTATAACCACGCCACGCCCACTGCGATTTTTAGACTGTTTACAAGTGTACATTGACTGGCGGGACCAAGTTCTCGCATTTTAATAGTATATTATTTGACGAGCACATAATTAAGGATATAAATCGCGAGCATGAAGTTTACACGCGAGCCGTAGGCGAGCGTGTAATCATGCGAGCGATTTTAGTATGTTGGTCCGGATGTGACTTCTACAGTGACATGAACGAATATAAATCTGTCAGAATTTGAATTAGCTTTTTCAACTTGACGTTTCGTAGAAGTGGTATCAACACCTAACATTTCCTATACAGAAATATAACCATTTTTGATTCTTTTTTAAATACGTGTTTCTCAAAAAGCAACACAAAAACCGTTGATGTCACTCCTGCCGAAAACTACATAGCGCGACTTGCTCACATGCGACGGCGACGCTCCGCCATCGGTGAAGCGCCGCATCACCGCTCGTCGCGCTATTTGGTTCTTTCGGCACGTAAGATAAATAACTATTATTCTGATGATAGTAGGTAGTGTCAAATGCTGATGCTTTGACAATACCTACTATTGATACTATTGACTATCAAAATATCTGTCAAATCCCGGCTAACTAGTTTAATTTTAATGCAGATACGATTTATCTCAATCAAATAGATTCTCATGCAGCTAAACTATTAATTTTATATATTGTATGATAAAGTCATGTGCCTGGCAACATCAGATTTTTACTTTATCATACGCAGTATGCTAAAGTATTGTAATCATGCCGAAAAAAAAAAATTGAGATTTTAGCGGAAATAGGTCTTTTTGGGTCCCCTGAACATTTTTGACCAAGGTACAAAAAAATTTCTGTATGTGTGTGTGTGTGTGTGTGTGTGTGTGTGTGCGTGTGTAAACGATTTTTGTGACGACGATTCTGGAGAAACTACTAAAGGTATCGGGACGAAAGTTTATATTTAGAGGTTTTATGACCAAACTTAGAGCTGAAAAGCTTTTGGTTCAAAAGGGTCGAAAGGAACTGGTAGTTTATTCTAAGCCTTTTTCAATGATTTTGCAAATGAGCCGCCATTTATGTAATTTCGACAAAATAGTTAAATAATAAATTAAAGTAGAGGAAATTTTGAATAATTTATGCCTATGACATTTTTTGGTAAAATTAATAGTTTAGCTTTTTAGGGTATTCTAAGCCTTTTTGAAGGATTTTGGAAATGAGCCGCCATTTCTGTAATTTCGACAAAATAGTTAATTAATAAATTAAAGTAGAGGAAATTTTGAATAATTTATGTATATGAAATTTTTTGGTAAAATTAATAGTTTAGCTTCAAGAGCAAATTCTATTTGATCGAGATCGGTCGCATCTGCATTGATATGAAATTACATAGTAGCCAGGATTTTGACAAATATTTTTTTGTGTTGTCACATTCGAAAACAGCTGATCTCATCAGAGGTTGGAGAACCACTATGGAACGTTCCCGCTGTAGCGCGGCAAATTATAAAATACAAATTTCAAATAAAGTAAGATCACCAATTTGATTGTTTGTTGATAAGAAATATCAACCCGTCCTTATATCTAATTCTAAAAATGATACATTGAGAAAATTATAAATAAAGTATAGCGATGAGTGTAATTTTATTTTAGTATGTTGGTAGGGATGTGTCATGAACAAATATAAATCTGTCAGAATTTGAATTACCTTTTTAAGGTGCGTTTTCATTAGTGATAATGGCAGTGGTAGCAGACGCCGTTATAGTATTTCTAATAGATAATTGCTAGTGACTCATGTTTATGTACATGTAAACTAATATGTGTCATTATCACGATATGTAAGAAATACTATGATTTCGTATTCTACCACCGCCATTAGCTACCATTACCTACCAATCGGAACGCACCTTTAAACTTGACGTTTCGTCAAAGTGGTACCAACCTAGCATTTACTATACAGAAATCATTTATTTATTTATTATTTATTTATTTATTTTTTTTAAATACGTATTTCTTAAAAAGCAAGACAATAAACGTTGATGTCGCTCCTGCCAAAAACTAGATACTTTACATGAGTACAATTTGCAATATGGATCTCCACCTAACCTAAAAACTAGATAGCCAACTCGCTCATATGCGACGGCGACACTCCGCCTTCGGTGACGCGCCGCATCTCCGCTCGTCGCGCTATTCCGTACTTTCGGCATTTGTGACATAAATAACTATTATTCTAAGAACGTAGTGTAGGTAGTGTCAAATGCTGATGCTTTGACATTACCTACGATTTATCTCAATAGAATATATTCTCATGCAGCTAAACTATTAATTTTATATATTGTATGATAAAGTCATGTGCCTGGCCACATCAGATTTTTTTTACGTAACACTGTCATCGGTAAATTTTTATTTTGAATTACCTAGTAATTTAAGAAAATATAATTTACCAATTACGTGGTAATTTAAATTTTAAAGTAAAAATTTTAATTTCATCGGTAAGTAACTGAAAATATTAATTGCGGAAATGTAACATCCTTAGATTGCTAGTTATCTACAAAATAATGACATTTATTTAAAAAACATTTTCATTAACATAAGTAGCATTCGTTACCTACAGAGATCTGTATTAACGCCGGTTTAATTCAACATTTTGAACTTTGTATTAGTACCCGGTAATTTAAACCAGCATAGTTTACCGTTTTGAATTTTTAATTACTTGGTTATTTAAGCCAATGTAACTCACCATTTTTAATTTTTATTTACGTGGTAATTTAATATTTGAAATTAATATTTTTAATTTCAACGGTAATTTATGAAAAAAAGTGTTACCGTAATTTAACATCCGTCATAAAAACACATGCAGACGTTATTTATTAATAGACACTAAACATTAAAAGAAGGTAAAGATGAAATATGAACATATATAAGCAGTATGTTAGCAGTAAATTTAGAATTCTTTATGATAAAACTCTCGCCAAAATATTTGCGCACCCCAAAACCGCAATTTCTTGAATTTTTATCCTACACGATGCGAAAATGTCATTTGCTCTGTGGTCATACCACCGATGGGAGATCTCTGTGGTCACACCACCGAGATACCACCGAGATCCATTACTAAAACTAGTTGGGAACTGAAATTGTAATGCATATGTATATGCTTCCATCCTATCATGCCTAGCAATGTAAGGCGATAAAGAGTGGACATGCCGACAATTAATGATAGACATGTTCAGGAGCCTGTAGACACAGGCTACGACTCCTATCATGAGCAACTCTCATAATCTTCTGCGCACGGTATCTGATACGTACCGCCTGAACTTCCGCGGCTATGATCGACGATTCTGTTTCAGCATTAATGTTCCCATGAAGAAGCCAAAATAACGATCCGGATCTTGAAAAACTGTCACCCTCAACAACTCCTAAACATTGACCATGCCTTGGCTTACTAAAATAAACCTCTCTCATTTTCTGATTCATTCTTAACTTAATCTCTCGCTTTAAACTCATCACTAAAATTTTATTTCCATAATTACCTAGTTCTTACGCTTGAAATTTTTTTAAATATGTTTAACTGTTGACTTACCGGAAATATCCCTAAGTAATTGTCCTTAATGACCTTATCTTCCTTGTTGGTCTTTACAAAATTTCCTCAATTTAACGTTTATAAATCATAAATATTTTCCATTGCTGCAAGCCACAATCTCCGCCTAGGCGATGCAGGTATAGACTGCAGACATCAGATTTATGATAAAATATAAAACTTAATAATCAACTTGTTGAAGATGGTGATATCCAGGGGGATCAAAAATTACAGCCACAACCTGGATTTGAACCAGGGACCTTTGCGTTTCTAGCACAATGCGCGCGCATCTGAGCTACTGAGGCCTGGTTGAAATCCAGGATGTGGCTGTAATTTTTGGTTTATTTAAAATTTGCACCCGCCTGGATATCACCATCTTCAATACTTTGATTATTTCATCATTACGGTAATAATTCCGTATGATACGGTTTGTCCGTAAATTCATTTCTAGGTATAAAATTTAATGTTAACTGTTTTTGATTTTAATGTCCAGATCTCGTATTTCCTTCTTCGTCTGGTTTAAAACACTGTACAGAAATATTGGAATAGGATATGCATTTATCGCTTGCTTTTTATATTTTTTATTTAAACCAGACCTTACATTTTTCTCCCTCGCTTTATGTATTCGCCTATAACCTTCGCCTTCATCGCTTCATTATTAACACCAAAGGCTTCACCCATTCCCAGATACTTATATCTTAATTCTTTAATACTAGTATGATCAATCATCAATCAGACATATGTCAGACATACACTATAACATCTATAAGATCATAAACTATAAATTTACATACTGAATCAGCTTAAATGTAGCTTAATGTAAGAGCGGGATTTACTACATTTAAAAGACTTTTCTGCATATCACAACTTTTCTGCGACATCACTATTCAAGATTAAAGTAATTGTTGCTGTAGCAGGTGACGTTGATTCATAAATATACTGCTGCGTATCAATACCATAATAAATAGTTATCCTTTCCTTTCTTCAATCCTGTTTCTTCTTGTAAGCATCGGTAGCAATTTCCTTCGAATAACTATACAGAAGGCTGGTGTTGGCGAGAGTAAGTTTTGTCGTTTTCTTTTCTGTTCTGCTTTAACCTCCATTGTTTAGATGATTTTATAGAAAATCATCTGAAGAATCATTAGAATTTAAGTAATATTTTATTGCAACGCGTAGGTAAGTTGCCTTAGGGTCGATTAGTATGATTTGTAAAAGAAGCAAAATAGCAATCACATATAAAATCGTTGAAACCTAAACGCAGCTCGTGGTTATGCTGGCATTGAAGAACCAAGCCTGAGAGAAAGCAAGACCAGTGCAATAGAAATTCGCCTAATTCTGCATTACTTAATGCCAAGCATGTGTTAACATATGGTAGCACAAGTTGGCCGTCAGTTTAGGTCCACGCATCTATGGCATCGGTGTCGAACTTAAACGGATGGCATTAAGCATTCGTCTGACTCATGAATGGCACAGACGACACGAAGTCGGCTACTACAAAGAAATACAAAATCACGTCTGCGCAGCGCCAGGAAATAAACTATCCTTAGTATTGTTGATCTTAGGCCTCTATTCCAGTAATTGCAACTGCAATGTCCATTGTTCTTTATGCATCCGATGATGACCTGATAAGACATCAACATCTTCACGTGACTCATCGAACGTCTCCGAATATATTCCCGACAAATAATTAAAGACATCCTGTTTCCATTGGAGAAACAATGATAAATGTCAACCGAGTGATTTTCAGTTTGCATTAACTCGCAAATCTGTATCTGTCAGCGGTACGAAATTGATATGCAAATTAATGCAAATGTCGGTTTTGGGACTCACGGTTAGGCGCAGTTGCCTTTAATTCAAGAGTGGGTTGCAATTTTGGCAGGACAACTTAGAAATCGCTGCTATTGCCTGGTTTTGCGATCATGACGATTACCTTGCCTTTGGAATTTTCTCGATATACTTGTTGGTTTGGATATGCTTAATAAATGTTACTTCAATGTCCTTCATAATAATATTTATTGATGCAAGATTTTAGAACAAATGTTTATAACATAGGCAGTATTGACCCTTTGATTTCGATTCTCGATGTAGTGATATAAAGCATATATCGTAACATTTAAAACATGTGCATGTACCGCTTTTTTCTGAAGGCTAGGTAAAAAATAAGTTTTTGTAGATATTGAGAGATATTTTTTGTTAAATAATTTATAAAGCCGACACGTAGAAGTTGGCATCCAATGAAATCAAATGCACAAAACAGGATGTGTTCCAAGTGCGTGGATTATTTTGTCACATTCAAAGGACCTGTCCTTGAATGTGTATAAGTATATACAGGATGATTTATAACTATAGGCTTTTATGTTTGAGATATTTGACTTTAACGTTTAGTCAACGCGGTAAATTAATAACCAAAAGGAATAGTAAAATATGGAAAAACATTTATCTGACCCTGCATATTAAAAAGTGGTTAGTGCGGGTCAATTTTGACATTTTCACCTTTTTATGGTTCCATATATACAAAAGTCCAACAGTTAAGAAAAAAAAATGGATCCGAAGTCTCGGAAGTGTCCATACGGCCTTCAAATTTGCAATGTTATAACGTCAAAAATTGATACATGACCGAGATTTTTCCATTCATTTGTTTCTTTTAGATTTTTGCGGTCTGTTTTCTGGTTGATTTATCCTTTCCGATTACCAATTTCTTCACTTTTAGTGTTTCAACCTTAGTTTGTCCGCTAACCGGATCGAAATTTTTTGCTTTCGATTTTTGAAATATGCATAAATAAGCAAAATTAGCTTACTAACTCTGGAATGATATATGTTGGGCAATTGTAACAGTACATATTTTGGATGTACTTGTTGAGAGCTATCATTTGGTCACCTTTCTGTAGATCCAGAATATTTGGATATTTTTCATATAGAGTATTCTAATGTGGCCATCCTTGTGCACTGGGCTGCGGTAAAATCAATGGTGTGCTCGGTTTTCTCGTAGTATCTAAATTTGTTCAGAAAATGTAAAATTAAGATTTTTTGCGGTTTTCTCGCGAACCGTGCATCATCGGCCAATTTCCCATCCGGCACTATCGAAATCGTCCAGATTCGATGACCACATCGAACACTCTTCGCATTGGGAATTTGTAATGGGTTGACAAGTAAATTTTTTAAATTGTTTTAAGGCTATTATAATTTCTTAGGTAGTAATTATGATTTGAACCGTCTGCAATTACCAATTTAGGACTTAGCATGTCGTCGGCTCTCCGAAAAGGTATTATTTGTTAAAATCGGTAGAAGAAAAATTACGGAAAACTTCAATTAATATCACCATATAATCATCGGTTTTCCGTAACATTTTTCTTTTCGCGGAAAGAAGCATATGTTAATTTGAAGAGAACTATCTAATTAATTACATTCCGCAACTCCGTACGAAGCCTTAGAACAATAGTGCAAACATAGACTTGTTGCAAACTAAGAAGAGGTTACCCCCACTATCTCTGGTCTAGAATACCACCGAAGAGAGGGGAAGGGTCATATCATGATACGCATGCAAAACAAGCATACAAACTTTAAACGCTTTTATCTGATAACTACTTTTTACTCGTAGACGTAGAGACGTAGAAACTTCGAACACATCGACTTCATACATCGGGCCATCAAGAACAGAGTGACACCTCGAGCATTTACCATAAGACTCCCTAACAATTTTAAGAAGCACACAAAGACCGTGGAAATATACTTTATGAAGATTCGCCTACGTGAACACCAAAGAGACCGGGACGAAATCAAGATGAAATTCATGCACAGAGTCCTCAATCAGAGACTGCATCACCTCGAATACATGAACGTTGTGGAGAATTTTTTTTTTGTTTTTTTTTTTTTTGGAGAGCAGGAATACTTAGGAGGAAACGGAGAAACGTAAGAGGAAGTTCCGAAGCCTACTAGAACAGAACTCACTCAACCAAGCAAGACCTAATGGCAATCTTCCACGTTAGACGCATTGCAGCGACTGAAAGCAAGTATCCACTGGATCTCACTGATATTCAGGACACACACACACCAATTTTCGACACGCTTCACGCATATGACAACCACCAATTTTGACGAAGAGGAAACCGAACTTTTAAATATGGGCCACAAACACAGCATCACGACAGACAGGATAGATAAGGTAATGATAGCGATTGACATAGAGACACAACTCTCAACACATAGTGACTACAATATATTCAAGAAAGACATCATTTCCACCCTAAATAAGACAAATTCAACCCATGACCTCGCGATGAGGAGAAGACAAACAACACAGAATACAGAGGACACCGTCACCCGGATTCAGACAAAAGTTCAAGAAAATGACATAACCGTGACAGGAGACATGGAGACATAAATGCATGTTTGGTGTTCATAAATTCTAATATATACTTGGAAAACACTTTGAAATTTTTTGATGATAACCTTATTTCCATGTTAAGTAGAGATCCTCAATAAATTTGTAAAAACTGTTAAAGATAGCGTAAAAGAATATACACACCCTCAGAAAGTTTAATAACAGAAATAGCGATGTCCTGGAAATGAATCCTAGACCGCCTATTCTTTATAGCCTTATAAAACTTTATAAAGCCGACAAAAGCATACGGCCTATTGTCACTAATAGTTCCACACCCACAGGAAAATTAGCATGCTGTTTACAACAGATAATCCAACATATTTTTAATTTTAGAGCTAAGTATACCCTTCTCAACTCCCAAGCATTGATACAAAAGACTATGAACCTTCATATAAACAAGAACCACAAGCTTATCTCATTCGATATAAGGAACCTATACACTAATATCCCAGTCTCCGAAACAATAAAAATAGTTAACAATTTTCTAATAGATGAATTACACAAGCATACTCACTTAGACTTTTTCGACATCTCTAATTTAACTGAACTGCTTCCTGTTGTGACCACGAAATAGTGTGCTGTACGCTTCTCTTAAATATTAGTTTAAAAATTTGTAATTGCTTGTTGTTGTTGTTATAGAGATTCACTTTATTATGGTGATGTTTTGATTATTGATGTTTTGTAACTTTCTAGGTTAGTTCTATTTTTGGAAGTGACCTCGATAAAATAAGTAGGAAATAAGACAACATAACCTACAAAGGTTCAGCATATTCAGCAGTTCATATGTATGGGAGCATACATATGTTCCCAATATCTTGTTCTATTGCACTTCGACAGTAAGTTTGGCTTCTATTTAGTATAGATTGTATGTAGATAGTTAGATGAACCTGTACTTAGTTCTATTGTCTTTCGTAGCTCAGCCTGATGACGGAAATGCCGCGAAACATGTAGCTGTAAGAACAAAAATTACTTCAGAATAAATATTGGACAGCCTTTTTTTTGGAATTTTATTTAAACCTTACTTTTTACTCAGTAAACCCTTTTTAATATGCACGGTCACATATTATTAAAAATAATATATGGGTCATTATTTTACAAATCGTACGGATTTTGCCAAAACAAAAATTTCACTTTTTTAAACTACGCCAAACTTTTTTTATGCCTATTTCTCGGAAATTTAGTGGAAAAAATTTATTTTCGGAGATATGAAGGCTTAAAGTTTGGATGATTTGCGATTTTTTGCCAAACCTTGCCATATTCAAAATTGAATATCTTTGGTTCTAGTAATCGTATCGGACTCATTTTTTTTTATTTTAAAGGTTGAAATATTTGTTTGATAACTGCGTACGATTATTATTTTAATTTATATATGCAAAAAAATAAAAACAATTGAATTCTTTGAATAATTATTACATAGTCGCCCACACAATGAATCTAATTGAAGAAATGTATATAGTATCCGCCACACTTTTACCTACAAAATCCAATTTTTCTAGGATGGAGTCTCTTATAGTTCAAAAGATATTAAATTTTATCTGATGTGAGACGCGCGCGGCATGTCGAAATTCAATGAAAACCGCAGAAAGCGACTACTTCAGGCATGTGCGCGACATTCTTGTACATCTCGCAGACAACAGGCTGGGTCAACATGCTAGTGTAGTTTGTTTTTTAAGAACGGAGTGAGTAGAAGAGTTTATTTATTAGGTGCTAAAAATATTTATTTGTTAAACGCCTTTAAAAATGCCAGTCTTCGAAACCGTATCAAACGTTCTAAATTTCGAACCGACAGATGTTTCAATCCATTCAATTTGCCTCCGCATCCAAATATAAATAAAGCAAATAAAGCATAGTTCTCAGTAAAATCACAGATAGCAACGCACTCATCTTTTTGCAAGGATTGCTTTTTTTGCTGTTCATAAAATCATTTTGGGTTTTCACTAAGTATGAATGCAATAGTAGTTTTTCTAAACCGGTCTTCAATTTTTGTAAATATTCATCAACAACGGATATCATTAGTTGCAAAGGGGTTCTGTCGACGTTCATCCATTGTCTATAAGTGATTCGTCAATCAAATGTGTTGCACCAGGACATTCAGAACATTTTCCAAAATAACAATTTGTTGATGCTGAACAAAAATCATACGTTTTAAACAGTCGTGATACTTTTAGCTAGATGTTATAGGTATATTTAATGCCAAAAATTGGTATTTTGTTCCTTTTCTTCTCAGAAACGCTTATTATCTAGAGAAAAGAAAGAAAAGCTTATTATCATTTATATTTGGATGCGGAGGCAAGTTGAATGGATTGAAACATCTATCGGTTCGAAATTTAGAACGTTTGATACAGTTAGAAGACGGCATTTTTAAAGGCGGTTAGTAAATAAATATTTTTAGCAGCTAATAAATAAGCACGTCCACTTACTCCGTTCTTAAAAAAGAAACTGCACTAGCATGTAAATCAGCCTGGTGTCTGCGAGGTGTTCAAGAATGTCGTCGCACACACGCCTGAAGTAGTCGCTTGCTGCGCTTTTCATTGAGTTTCGTCACGCCG
Organism: Melinopterus prodromus; assembly: GCA_964023965.1. Lineage (NCBI taxonomy): Eukaryota > Metazoa > Arthropoda > Insecta > Coleoptera > Scarabaeidae > Melinopterus > Melinopterus prodromus. The sequence goes on from OZ030392.1 coordinate 28,641,987, forward strand.
CGCGTGGCTCACGTCACGCTCACGTCATCTAAAATTATAATATCTTTTGAACTATAAGAGACTCCATCCTAGAAAGAGATGGGTTTTGTTCGTAAAAGTGTAGCGGATATTATATATATATATATTTTCGATTATATCTATTGTGGGGACTACTATGTAATAATTATTCAAAAAATTCAATTGTGTTTATTTTTTACTTATATAAATTAAAATAATTGTTGTACGCAGCTATCTAGCTAATATTTCCAACTTTAAAATAAAAAAATGGGTCCGATACGATTACTCGAACCAAAGATATTGAATTTTGAACGACAAGGTTTGGCAAATAATCGTAAATAATCCAAACATAAAACTTTCATATCTCTGAAAATAATTTTTTTTTCGACTAAATCCTGATACAAGTATAACTTAATTTAGTGCATACAACTTATAAAAAAAAGTTTAAGCCAAATCTAAAATGTGACATCATAAAAGGTCCCATAAACGACCCATATGTATAATTATTTACATTACAGAACACTCGAAATATCGACAACGGGCTCTAATATATACAAGCACACAGTTTAAAAAAGTCTCCTCTAATACAATTTTCTTAAGTTTCTATGACTTTTACTATTTGTCCCGATTATCATCAGCCTTTATAACATTTTGAATTTAACCAGTTTTATTAAAAACCTCAGTGCCGTGCTCACCCAAAAATTCGCATCAACGTATGTTAATTATTTTTTTATTCCTTGTCATGTGTTTATTGCTTGTCTTTCCTTTAGATTTAATAGATCGACAATAATCCATGTATGTAATTATTTTCGGGAAAAAAATAATACCTAAACCAATTAACGCGGCTGTATAGTATTTCAGGCTTTTCGTTTCCTTGAGTGTTTGCAATAGACATACGTGTTTTAATTTTTTTTATTTTAATTGCGGGTGCGGGTTCAAACATGAATTTATTACAGTGTGTTTGGATTACCTAGTCTTTCCAGAACGATTTATCTTCGTTTTCATCACCTATCTGAACTGATGAATAGTAGTCATTACTAAAAACGTATAAATAAATAAAATACGAAGTCTTTTCAGACCAGAAGAAGAATCAAATATTCTATACTTCCATGTTACTTTAATTTTTTACTATATACATACAAACAATTTTTTTTTCCGCTGCGTCCATAATGTAGATATCGAAGCGAACGCAGGTGAATAAATTCCAATTAAAATTGAGCGTGGTTATTTCAGTCTTGAATAGCGAACTTACTAAAGGAGCTCGTCAATCAGACGGTTCACATAAATTATAACCAGTCGGAACTACAATTTAAACACACCATAATTATAAATTTATTATCCTGTATATTATGATTAAGCTTTTATAAACATTTGCGAGGATGATCGGTTCTGTGCGCTGATTTGTGGAGCAGAAAATTGCTCGCTCCGCAAGCAGAGAGTGGTAATTATAAAAAATTCCGAGAAATATAAAATGTATAAATACGCGTATAATTAATGCAGGTGGAAAGAGCAGCGAACAATTAAAAGGTCCCGTCTTTAGAGAATGCCTTAACTCGGAGATGGAACGGTTTTCTTGTTATTTCTTTTGATGTTTAGTTTTATAATATCTGTCAGTTCGTGTAATGTCTCTTGTTTGTTGGGTTTGATGATACCATGGGAATTTAGTGTATTTGTGAAACAATGCAAATCACAAAGGATGCAATGGAGTTCTACATTGTTGGTATACTAAAGCATTAAGGTTATTAAATATTTTTGTTGTAGATAAATGTGATTCTTTTGCCGGTGGAATTATTCCAGATAGAAGGAGTTATGTCGATCTTCTTTATATCTCTCAGTTCCTTTGAATAATTATTGAGAGATTTTCTCATGCATTGTTAATTATGTCCCTTTTTGCCAAATATGTATGACTATATAAGTACATTTATATTAATCAAAAACACTACAAAAATAAACATTAAACAACTGTCAAGAAAATTCAAGTACATAAGTTGAACAGTCAAATTATGTAAAGTATTTAATGGTATAGATTCCGAGGCCTAGTATAAAAGAAGAAACTGGACCGCGGCAGGCTATTGGTAGAAGAGAAGACCGACATTTTTCAATGGAACCGGAACTCAATTATCACCAGTGTTGGCTGGATTTCTGTCAGCAAACTGGTTGCATCAGTCTCCAAAGAAGCACTGGAGGAATTTGTAAAAAAAAGCAAAAAAGTAAGCAAAAAATGGAGCGAAACAAAGACATTAAAAAAAGTTATTGTTGTTTTTCCTTATTCACATAAACACAATGTTATTTCTTTCTAAGAAAAACGTACATCATGTACAGAGTGTATCCTAAGTTGGTGCTTTTCTATGAACAATAGCGATGAGCATGTCTAAATGTTACATATTTGGAAAATTGTACTTTATTTGGTTGTTGTATTTATATATTTGTCGCTTTTATGATGTTTATTATTTGAAGAGAAACAAAAAGGGTTAAAAATATCTATATAGTAGAGAAAATTTTGTGAAGCTCTTTTCTTTAACAAAAAAGTTATATTTTGTAGCTCATTTATTACATTTTGGTTTCAAAAGCTAATTGATCTGTACGTCAGACAACATAAAGACGCATTTCTACCACGAACCTAGTAGTACAATTGGATTTAGTAGAACTTTAAAGATAGCGAAGAAACCGTACTCCACATTTTCTTTATGGGCAATATCTTCCTAATTTATCTAAAAAAACATTTATTCTCTTTAAAATAATAGTTTATTTAAATTAGTTCTCATCAAATGACCTATTGTATTGTGTTTTACAGCCTGTTAAAATTAGATGCTGCGAATTATTAATACAGAATGCTGATGAATTAAACAAAAAATCATTAAAATGAAAGAAACAGTTTCGTCAAATTTTGTTTTGATTAGCTAGTATGCAAAATAAGGCAAACTAATAAAAAAATAACAATACTAATTTGTTGGTATGTGAGAGATTTTTTGAGTTGTATCAAAATCAGCCGGAAATTAGTTTGGATGGAAATATTCGGTGAACAAACTAAAAGGAAAAAAGGGCCATGGCATCGCTTAGACTGTAGGGCTATCAATAACAAAAACTGTCGATTTGCTTGCCAAATAGGAAATAATTATATTTGCTAAATATTTGACATTTGGCAAACATTTGATATTTGGCAAGTATACGAATATGAACCCCAGCTTAAGCTAGTTTTCACAATTTAGCAATTTAACAAAGCACCGGAAATGTAATAGCTCTGTTCGCGGACATAGTTTGTTAAGATTTTGTGTACATTAAATTGTCAGTGTGGTGATAATAACATAATATCATCATGTTCTCAAACTATTTACTAATTGTTACCGCAGAAAATAATATTAAGGACAAAGAAAGAAACGCAGCGCTGCTAAAATATAAGTAGGTACTTTTATTTTATTTAATACTATACAACTATCTCGTTGACTCTAAAAATAAAAATAATGATTGCGTAACATAAGCCAAACATAACTCGTCATTTTGCATTTTATTTTATTTTATGCAGATATAATTATTTGTCAGTGGGAGATATTGTTTGATACTAGAAAACTAGTATCTAAAACTAGACTAAATTATATTTAAGTGTTTTTTTAACGATTTTCTACGGCATGGCTCACACAACTGCAGATATTACACGATCGATTCAATAGCTACATCGTTGTATTTACCGTATGCTTCCATAAAAGTTCTTGTTCTACCTCCATGATCCGTCGCTAGATGTTCTTTATAGTACCTACCTACTGCAATAAATAATTCTTCAACTCACAAAATAACGAATGTTTTCACATCCCTGTAAAAACGGTGCGATAAGCTTTTCCTCATTACCAATACTCACAACATTAAATTTCAATTTAATCATAGATAGATTTTTTTTTGCTCTTAGCTTGTTTTGCCTCTTTTACTTCGCAAATATAATAGTTATTATATTTATCACAAGTGATCGCTCAGAATTTTTGCTAAAGATAGATTGGTCTATTTTATCCGAAAAACTAGTTTTGTCCCCCATTTTAACCGTAAAATTTCACTGTAATGCAACATACATTTTCAAGCGGGCAATGCCGCGAGCGTCAGTAGAAAACCCTCATCGAAAACCTGTATCTTCAAAGATAAAGCGGTATAAATTATTTCCTCTACGGAACAATATGGCACAAAACTAACATAATACCAGGGCAGCAACAAAATTTCAAAATTATAAAAAATGTTGTGGCCTCTCCTCGGAAAATTGCTTATATCTTCGAAAATAGGCCGGAACAAAAAAGTTTGCTCAACGGAACAAATACAACACAAAACTTTATCATTTCCCAACACCTCCTCAAACAAATGGCCAACGGAACCGGAAAAAACTCCTTCTTTACGGCAGTTTTCCACACAAAACTATACAACAAAACACAAAACGTATACTCTGCAGGAAAGCACCTCTTGAATCAGCTGTTCATAGCGTTTCTAAAGTCTCATTTACACTGGGCAACATATACCGCGCGGAATGTTTTTTTGTGATGGCCTTTATCTGGTCGTTGATACTTTATTTAAGTTGTTAACAACAGTATGCTGTTAATATAACATGAACAGTTGAAATATAGCATGAAAGCAATGTCGATGAATTAGAAAGTTGAAATGTGCTGCCATCTAGCGGAATAACCTACAAGTCGAGTCACATGTCACATAACCTACAAAAAGAAACAATCCGAATCTCCCAATAGTTCGCGTACTTCATATAAGTTGTTATTTTGGTTATTAGATTATTCAATTTCGTTTGAAGTCATGGTTGGAGGTTCAGGAAGACCGTATAAGCTATCTGAGCAAAAGAAGATTGTCCAGTACATATTGGAGAAGAAAGCGTTCTATTATGTAAAGGGAAACAAACTGTGGGTTAATATGGAGGGAGAAATGCAAAACAGGACGTGGCAGAGTTTAAAAGAGCACTATAAAACGAAGATCATTCCCGACATTCATCTACCAAAGTTTGGCTTGACCGCAGATGACGTCGAATCATTCCGACGAGGTTTTAACAGCGGGATGTTGCACAAGGAGCAATCTGGTTCTAGGCATTTTGTCACAACGTTCCCTAGTCCAATGTTGTTGCCTGTTGCTGTCGCCGTTTGTTGCCGTGGTCTTAACACAGGCAAGCGTCTGCAAGCGTTTTCGGAATATTTACCAATTCAAATTGGGCAAACATTAACGCGTTAATCCTTGTTTTGACCGTATTTCGGGGTTTTACAGTAATATGTATACCGGGTGATTCAATTTCGAGGCTCACATGGTAATCTCGCTTATTAGTGGAGATAGAGCCTATGTTTAAATTTGGCAAAGTTTCATATTGTTGTGTTGATCAGTTATCTGAAAAGAAATTTACGCTATCATTTTTCATTTTGAAGATATCCGCAAAAAAACTGAAATGTTAAGATATATTGTTAAGATTGTTAAGAAATGTTAAGATGTATAGTGTTTTTAAATTTGAAGTAACATCAAAGATGGCGGCGTAACCATGGCCAACTTTTGTTTTTCTTAAGGCCGCTATGTTGATTTTTGGCATGTTCCGACAGTCGTGTTTTTTTCTCATTTCCGCAATGTATAACATGTTGGCATTAGTTAAAAAAAAACTAAAAATTAGTTGCCAAGCAACGTCAACGAAATGCACTTGGATCAAGCGGCGCTCGCAGCGTTGGGTTTGGCATTTAACCAAATTTGCCTTAATTGTGGTTGATTGTGGATGCATAATGCCGTTTACCGATAACGAAAACCGTTGTATGATGAGGGGTTATTATTGTTCTCATAGAAATGCCCCATCGTACAATATTCCTAACATTGGCCAGAAATTTAGGGTAGCATGGATCGTTTAGTAAACTCCGGCATGCTTCTAATCCTCAACCCTTTAACTGGACCATTCATATTCCAGGAAAACTGGAATGGAGAACGATTTTTAAATCTTCCTGCGCACCGAAGTGGCAGACTATTTTGACGATGTTGAGTTAGACCAAGGAGAATAATGTGAATAATGTGGTGGCAGCAATATGGAGAACCGCCTCTCAATAAAAAGAAGCTTTTTGTTGTATAAACTTGTTTCTTATACAATCTGAATGTTGTTAATTTAAAGCACCTTTGGTCACCCGGCGGTCTGTAACCAAGCTCCAGTTAGGTACCTGATAAGCACGACAAGCAACGAGAAGAACGAGAAAGTTTTTTTAAAATTATTACACCATTGTTTTAAAAACTAATGCCAACATGGTAGGTATACATTGAGGAAATGAGAAAAAAACACGACTATCGGAAACTGCCGACATTCAACATGACGCCCATAAGAGAAACTAAAGTTGGCCATGGTTACGTAGCCATCTTTGATGTTTTTTCAAGTTAAAAAATAACACTGCATTCCTTGTTAAAACGTAGTTGTATAATGATAGCTTAAATTTCTTTTCAGATAATTGATCAACACAAAAATACGAAACTTTTCCAAGTTTAAACATAGGCACTTTCTCCACTAATAAGTGAGATCCCCATGGTGAGGCTCGAATTGAATCACCCGGTATGCTACCTAAGAACTATATTTGAATAAAATACTAGTCTCTCGATATAAATCATTTTACTTGGGCCTAACAAATGATTTTTGTGGTATTTGGATTTATTAACAATCTAAAGCCTAGCCAACCGCACATAATCGAACTGTAACTAAAATTCATAAAATGCTATTCAAGAATTTTAAGTTTTTGAATGTTTGTATTTATTAAGAAATTGTTTAATGTGCAAGTACATTTTCCATCTCGAAATTGATTAGGTACTTTTCTTAAAATAACGTTATTCGCTTCATAGTTTCGACAATATTTATCTTTTTAAATTATATCGAAACAACTCATAATTCAGTTCCATCATAAAACTCGTAAAGCAAAAGTTATTCATTTTTATAGGTAGGAAAATATGTTTTAACCAACTCATCATTTATTTGCATTGAAATTTTAATATACCTAATTTGGTCGTCACCATAAAAATAAACATCGTTGCAAGATTTACAAATTTACCAGGAGTAGCAGATCAACTAATCAAAGAATTGTCATTATGAAAAAACGAGAATGTTATTTGCAATGCGTATTCTTTTATTCGGACGCACAGGCCCCAGATGTCCATTACCAAGTTTATTATATGCCAAATTTGAATTTAAAATTTACACCGTGTTGCTACTGAAATCAACTTGCAACTGAATAAATGAATTATCGTAATGTCGAACGGTTCATCCGCGGTTTGACAGAAAATAAACTTTGAAGTTGATTGGCGGAGCTAATAGTTTATCCTGAGATTTGTCGCTATAGGCATTGTTAACTAATGATACTACTTTAGGTATCTATACTTTGTTGGTACAGTCCACACATTTCTAGAGATTACTGCTAGGTGAAAATGTTGAATCTTGGCCTTGAACTTGTATTTGATTACGGGAATTATTGTTCGCAAAGTCGTCAGTCAGAGTAACGCCTTCTTTAACCTATTTAAAGATACGTACACACACACATGTTTAAGTGCGGTTATTTTGATGCCGTCGGCCAAAGCACTTAAACTGAGTTCATAAAGGATAAATAAAAGTGCACCCACGGTCAGTTGAGTCACATTTTCACTAACTTTGTGCGCACAGTTAGATTTGGTGCGGGGTGGGCCGCGACTCGCCGCTTGTGGGCGTCCCGTAACACCTTGGGAATAACACCAAACAGATACGAAACCTTCACATATAACATCATTTTGCGTATACTGGCCCGCCAACACACCAATTCTATATAGCAAAAATAACTTTTTCATCGTCCAGACTACTGACAAAGAGATATCTGACGTTCCCACGACAGGGAAATTACATACGTTGATCCCTGATTGATGCCAATATATTTGTATTCAAACGTCGGAACTTTAAAAAGACTATAATAACAAACGCTTCCTAAACAAGATGCTAATCCGCGATTTTGACGTTAAGTGGATAATGATAGGAGAATGTGTTATACACAGGAATATTCATATGTAAGTACACGCAAAAAATAGATGATTTGCCAACGTTACATACGAGCACACGTAAAAGGCAGCACGACAAAATTTCTGGTATTTATAACCTTTAATAGCTTGACGGATTTGAACACAAGAAGTTATATAACTCTTTAAAGTGTCCCAGTGGCATACCATTAGATTCTAAGTAAACCTGACAACAATATACCGTAGAATTAGTTGGGACTATTGTGAACTTCATTACCATTACTCTATTATGGTATATTTGTAAATATAAATACATTTAGTACTATAATATTATGAATATTACTATACCGATGTCCAGTTGCAGAAAGGCACATCAAGTGTTATTGGCTGCTTAGCTTAGCAACGTCCACAAAATGCACTTGGATCAAGCGGCGCGCGCAGCGTTGGGTTTGCCATTTAACCAAATAAACCTTAATTGTGGTTAATTGTGGATGTGAAATGCCGTTTACCAATAACGAAAAGAGTGATATGATAAGGGTTTATTATTGTTCTCATACTCCATCGTACAATATTCCTAACATTGGACAAAAATTAAGCGGACCATGAATCGTTTAGTAAACCCTGCACTTGTTATAATCCTCATGGTAATGTTGAAAATGATCAAAGAGATATTTTGGAAATGGTTAAATTATTAAATTACCATAATTTGCAATGCTTCAACTACTGTTTTTTTAGATAAATGATGATCCTCGGATTTCAGTCAGTCGGTGTGTGTCACCGGGAAGTTTTCATCGCGGAAGTTAATGATGACAGTGGGTGTCCCTCAGAGTTCGGTGTTGGGGCCGCTGTTGTTTTTGATGTTCATGAATGACCTATCAGCACAGCTGTCATTTGGGGACCTGTCTCAATACGTGGACGACACCACATTGATTGTGAAGCACAGGAACATTGCAGAACTGGCCGCGTTGGCTGGAAGAGCAGTGAGAAACATGCAATTGTGGTCTCAGTCAAATGGTATGCTGCTTAACGAGAGTAAGGTACTGCTTTGCTCCAGTTCACATTAAGTGCTCCCAGCCACTCCATTCTTGTGAGATCGGTTGGATCCTCTATACCTTTAAGCGATACGGTTAAGCTTTTAGGAGTACACTTGCATTGTACATTGAAATGGGATACTCATGCAACTAAAGTCCCTGACAGGATGGCTCAATTGATTTACTCAATGTATAAGCTACGATATGTTGTGGAACTCCAAGTTATAAGAACATATTATCTTAGTTGCATTGAATCCCTACTCTGCTATGTTGTTTCTGCTTCAGAAGACGTGTATACGGTTAATGCTATGGTTGGACTACCGTGAATTTTGTGCGCCCAATTTCAGAGCCCAGGGTATTCTGACTCTGCCGTCTTTGTACATTTTTCGACTGGTTTGCTACTGCAGAAAGAATTTAGCGAAATTTGTCAGAAATGGGGATTTATCTCAGTCGATGCGTACGCGAGGTGCATCTCGCCTTGCCATACCCGGGCATGTCTCAACAGCCTACCAACGGGAGCCATATTATATGATGATACGTGCCTATAATGCGCTGCCACCTCAAATACTGACCACGGATTCCTTCGCTGCATTTCGTTCGCGAACAATTTTGTATCTGCTTGGCAAAGCGTTTTATTCAGTGGATGAGTTTGTGAGCCGCGGAGAGCACCGTGGTTAAAATGCACATAAATCTATGTTCTGTTTGTCATCTGTAATGTCTGTATGTTTGTTGTTTATTTAGTTGTGAATTATCTTTTTATCTTGTGTATATAATGTATGATGGTGTGTTGCGATTATGTTGCCTAAACCTGTGTATGACAATGTCGATATCTGCGAAAATCTAATGACAATAAAGAATTTATTTATTTATTTAATTGGGCCATTCATGTTCCAGGAAAACTTGAATGGAGAACGATATTTAAATCTTCTGCGCACCGAAGTGTCAGACTATTTTGACGATGTTGCGTTGGACCAAAGGAGAATATTGTGGTGGCAGCAAGATGGAGCACGATGCGGCATTTGTACAAAATTATTTGAATCAACAATTTTTAAATCGCTGGATTGGTAATGGTGGAGTGGTGGAATAGATGTTAGATCCCCTGATTTAAGTCATCTGGAGTATTTTCTATGGGGAACTAAGAACGACGAAATTTATCACGATACTCGCAGAAATATCGATGATCTGCGGGATCGAATAACAAATGCGGTCAATGCCATTCTGGGAAGAACAGTTAGAAGAGCATTACAACATGTAGAAAAGCTGGCACGGTTTTATGCCTCCAAGAAAATGGCGACATATTTGAATCCAAAGCACTCTTGGCCAGTCCGGCGGTGTAACCAAGAGCCACAAACAACGAAAAAAAGAAGAAAGTTTTTTTTTATTACACCATTGTTTTAAAAAACAATGCCAACATGTTATACATTGCGGAAATGAGAAAAAACGGGACTATCGGAAAATTCCAAAATTCAACATGGCGTCCATAAGAAAAACAAAAGTTTGCCATGGTTACGCCGCCATCTTTGATGTTATATCAAAGAAAAAAATAGAATGTTTTTGTCTAGCTACATTCGGTTTTTAATAAAAAAATTAAAAACTATATCTTAACATTTCAGTTTTTTTTTGCGGATATCTTTAAAATGAAAAATGATAGAGTAAATTTCTTTTCAGATAATTGATCAGCACAAAAATCCGAAACTTTGCCAAATTTAAACATAGGTGCTATCTCCATTAATAAGCGAGATAGATCCCCATGGTGAGGATCGAAATTGAATCACTCGGTATATATAATTCAATTTTAATTCCTCTTCGATTTATATACCTCTTATCTAAATAAGATCATATAATGGAAAATAAAACTGCGATTCCTCTTAAATTATCGCGTTATTCAAGACATTAGAAGTTTATTCGGGTTGCCCAATGGAATAATAACAAATCAAGTTGATTTAATTATGGTAATTACTACGCTATATAAATTTTACCCTAGTGTTTCTAATCTATAGCAGGCGGGCGGCGGCTTGTAAACGGCGCTATTGTAAATTCTGGTTCCATTAAGATTTTTTTTGTCTGCTAGACTCTCGTCCGCGAGGTTGGTTATAATAAGTACGTACTGTCGGTACTTTATCGGCTACCTCCTTTGTTCTGGGTGGACTGAATCTCGCTAAAAAATCCATAAATCAGCGCGAGCAGGACCCTCGCGAGGGAAAAGAAACGTGAATTCAATTTCTCGCTAATTATATTTAGCGCGCACGCTGCTAGAGAGCGCTCCGCGCGCGGTCTGTCTCGCCGAAGCTACCATTACTCTATCATCTTGTAGTACGTGTTACGGCAAAACAATAATCCATATAATAAAACTGGGCGCCGTAACAACCGGCAATTATTTATATTTGTGCATGGGCAGTGAGCGCCAAGGGCGGTCAGATGACGGCATAAACTAAAACTACGGTAGATCTCAGTAGATCACGAGATGTTCCGACGTCATTCACCAAAAACGTCGCAAGGAAGGAATTCATGCCATTTCGATACGTTTTATTAATTTTTTTTTGTGATCGATTACAACTTTGTACATCATTCCGGAAACGAAAATGTAATAAAAAAATATGAAAAATACACCAATATTCTTGCCGTTGCATAGACCGTATTGGATATCTACCAAGATATCCAGATTAGTCATCGTTACTCTTTTTAGCTTTTTGGAATTATCGGCTGTTTGTAATATAATTTGATAAACCAGGATTACTGGGGGTGCAGCCAGTGGCACGATTAATAAAACGCTTCTCTTTGCAGGCCCTAAGCATTCGACAAATTATTTACGTCGTCGTCAGAGGGAATTCTAAAAACACAACGTGCAAGTCTTTATAATCTTTACAAGAACTGACATCTCACAGCCTCAACTCACAGCCGGAAGCGCACACCATGTCAACCAACGATATCGGACAGCGGTCTACGGTCTGGACCCGGTGAACATTCTCTCAAGCAACGCACAGTGCGCACTTACAATTCTACAAAGTAAACAAAGGACCCATCCGGTGTAAAAATGATATGAAAAGGATAAGTTTCTCTATTCCTACCTAATGTTCCGAGTAACTTTTCTTAAGTTTAAACAACAGTCAATTACGTCTTTAAAAATTCAATGAAGTGAATGACAGTAGCAGTAGGTACAATATAGAGTAAGTGATCTAACTTAGAATTCCAGGCCCGATTACTGCGATTCCGGTTCAGGGCCGACGTGTGTTCCGGACGGTAGATGTCGATGCATTCATAACCGGTATTGCAAATGAGAGTTGGGGGGAAGTTTATGACTGTGAGCCTGATATGAATGTTAAGTTTAATATTTTTTTAAATATTTGTAATTTCTATTTTAAAAAACACTTTTCATTGAGGAAATCCTCTATTAGGCAATCCAAGCATCCAAGCATTATATGGTAAATCACGCTGATTATACTAGCAACACACGCCGAGTGATATGACGTCACAACGAACGACCTTGTGGTTAATTATGGAATTGTAGATTGCCGGTAAATTATTGATTTGTTTTGTTTTGTGTTCTGAATGTTAATTTATGATGGTTTTGTAGCGTGGCTGAAGACGAGACGGAGTCTCGAAACCAGGTCCCACATAGAACAGTTTAATAAACAAATTCACTGGAAGAAAAACGGGAGTTTTATTTCATTTATATTTAACCAGTGAGCATGGAGGCTTTTATAATTAAAATCCAAGCATCATTGGTATAACAATGAGATAAGGCATATGTCGGACGATCTACTATATATATATATATATATATATATATATGGAAAACAGGTTTATCGACGGTAAGATATTCAAGGAGAAAGGAGTTTGTCGGGCAATTCCGTCATACGAAGAAGCAACCGTAGACACGTGTTTCGGACTATTAGTCCTCATCAGTACGGTATAGCCAAGGAGTAAGATGGACACTCAATGGAAAAAAACACTCAAATGGAGACCATAAGCGGGGTGCCCAATGTCGCCAATTGGTGCTTCAGTCACAACATCTTCAGGATTCGAAGACTAGATGTGACGTCGCGCCGGAGGTGACGGACACCCCAGGCCCACCATAGCCCATGGAGGTATAGATGGAAAACAGGTTTATCGACGGTAAGATATTCAAGGAGAAAGGAAGTTTGTCGGGCAATTCCGTCATACGAAGAAGCAACCGTAGACACGTGTTTCGGACTATTAGTCCTCATCAGTACGGTATAGCCAAGGAGTAAGATGGACACTCAATGGAAAAAAACTATGGTGGGCCTGGGGTGTCCGTCACCTCCGGCGCGACGTCACATCTAGTCTTCGAATCCTGAAGATGTTGTGACTGAAGCACCAATTGGTGACACTGGGCACCCCCCTTATGGTCTCCATTTGAGTGTTTTTTTCCATTGAGTGTCCATCTTACTCCTTGGCTATACCGTACTGATGAGGACTAATAGTCCGAAACACGTGTCTACGGTTGCTTCTTCGTATGACGGAATTGCCCGACAAACTTCCTTTCTCCTTGAATATCTTACCGTCGATAAACCTGTTTTCCATCTATACCTCCATGGGCTATGGTGGGCCTGGGGTGTCCGTCACCTCCGGCGCGACGTCACATCTAGTCTTCGAATCCTGAAGATGTTGTGACTGAAGCACCAATTGGCGACATTGGACACCCCCCTTATGGTCTCCATTTGAGTGTTTTTTTCCATTGAGTGTCCATCTTACTCCTTGGCTATACCGTACTGATGAGGACTAATAGTCCGAAACACGTGTCTACGGTTGCTTCTTCGTATGACGGAATTGCCCGACAAACTTCCTTTCTCCTTGAATATCTTACCGTCGATAAACCTGTTTTCCATCTATACCTCCATGGGCTATGGTGGGCCTGGGGTGTCCGTCACCTCCGGCGCGACGTCACATCTAGTCTTCGAATCCTGAAGATGTTGTGACTGAAGCACCAATTGGCGACATTGGGCACCCCCCTTATGGTCTCCATTTGAGTGTTTTTTTTCCATTGAGTGTCCATCTTACTCCTTGGCTATACCGTACTGATGAGGACTAATAGTCCGAAACACGTGTCTACGGTTGCTTCTTCGTATGACGGAATTGCCCGACAAACTTCCTTTCTCCTTGAATATCTTACCGTCGATAAACCTGTTTTCCATCTATACCTCCATGGGCTATGGTGGGCCTGGGGTGTCCGTCACCTCCGGCGCGACGTCACATCTAGTCTTCGAATCCTGAAGATGTTGTGACTGAAGCACCAATTGGCGACATTGGGCACCCCCCTTATGGTCTCCATTTGAGTGTTTTTCTCCATTGAGTGTCCATCTTACTCCTTGGCTATACCGTACTGATGAGGACTAATAGTCCGAAACACGTGTCTACGGTTGCTTCTTCGTATGACGGAATTGCCCGACAAACTTCCTTTCTCCTTGAATATCTTACCGTCGATAAACCTGTTTTCCATCTATACCTCCATGGGCTATGGTGGGCCTGGGGTGTCCGTCACCTCCGGCGCGACGTCACATCTAGTCTTCGAATCCTGAAGATGTTGTGACTGAAGCACCAATTGGCGACATTGGGCACCCCCCTTATGGTCTCCATTTGAGTGTTTTTTTCCATTGAGTGTCCATCTTACTCCTTGGCTATACCGTACTGATGAGGACTAATAGTCCGAAACACGTGTCTACGGTTGCTTCTTCGTATGACGGAATTGCCCGACAAACTTCCTTTCTCCTTGAATATCTTACCGTCGATAAACCTGTTTTCCATCTATACCTCCATGGGCTATGGTGGGCCTGGGGTGTCCGTCACCTCCGGCGCGACGTCACATCTAGTCTTCGAATCCTGAAGATGTTGTGACTGAAGCACCAATTGGCGACATTGGGCACCCCCCTTATGGTCTCCATTTGAGTGTTTTTTTCCATTGAGTGTCCATCTTACTCCTTGGCTATACCGTACTGATGAGGACTAATAGTCCGAAACACGTGTCTACGGTTGCTTCTTCGTATGACGGAATTGCCCGACAAACTTCCTTTCTCCTTGAATATCTTACCGTCGATAAACCTGTTTTCCATCTATACCTCCATGGGCTATGGTGGGCCTGGAGTGTCCGTCACCTCCGGCGCGACGTCACATCTAGTCTTCGAATCCTGAAGATGTTGTGACTGAAGCACCAATTGGCGACATTGGGCACCCCCCTTATGGTCTCCATTTGAGTGTTTTTTTCCATTGAGTGTCCATCTTACTCCTTGGCTATACCGTACTGATGAGGACTAATAGTCCGAAACACGTGTCTACGGTTGCTTCTTCGTATGACGGAATTGCCCGACAAACTTCCTTTCTCCTTGAATATCTTACCGTCGATAAACCTGTTTTCCATCTATACCTCCATGGGCTATGGTGGGCCTGGGGTGTCCGTCACCTCCGGCGCGACGTCACATCTAGTCTTCGAATCCTGAAGATGTTGTGACTGAAGCACCAATTGGCGACATTGGGCACCCCCCTTATGGTCTCCATTTGAGTGTTTTTTTTCCATTGAGTGTCCATCTTACTCCTTGGCTATACCGTACTGATGAGGACTAATAGTCCGAAACACGTGTCTACGGTTGCTTCTTCGTATGACGGAATTGCCCGACAAACTTCCTTTCTCCTTGAATATCTTACCGTCGATAAACCTGTTTTCCATCTATACCTCCATGGGCTATGGTGGGCCTGGGGTGTCCGTCACCTCCGGCGCGACGTCACATCTAGTCTTCGAATCCTGAAGATGTTGTGACTGAAGCACCAATTGGCGACATTGGGCACCCCCCTTATGGTCTCCATTCGAGTGTTTTTTTCCATTGAGTGTCCATCTTACTCCTTGGCTATACCGTACTGATGAGGACTAATAGTCCGAAACACGTGTCTACGGTTGCTTCTTCGTATGACGGAATTGCCCGACAAACTTCCTTTCTCCTTGAATATCTTACCGTCGATAAACCTGTTTTCCATCTATACCTCCATGGGCTATGGTGGGCCTGGGGTGTCCGTCACCTCCGGCGCGACGTCACATCTAGTCATCGAATCCTGAAGATGTTGTGACTGAAGCACCAATTGGCGACATTGGGCACCCCCCTTATGGTCTCCATTTGAGTGTTTTTTTCCATTGAGTGTCCATCTTACTCCTTGGCTATACCGTACTGATGAGGACTAATAGTCCGAAACACGTGTCTACGGTTGCTTCTTCGTATGACGGAATTGCCCGACAAACTTCCTTTCTCCTTGAATATCTTACCGTCGATAAACCTGTTTTCCATCTATACCTCCATGGGCTATGGTGGGCCTGGGGTGTCCGTCACCTCCGGCGCGACGTCACATCTAGTCTTCGAATCCTGAAGATGTTGTGACTGAAGCACCAATTGGCGACATTGGGCACCCCCCTTATGGTCTCCATTTGAGTGTTTTTCTCCATTGAGTGTCCATCTTACTCCTTGGCTATACCGTACTGATGAGGACTAATAGTCCGAAACACGTGTCTACGGTTGCTTCTTCGTATGACGGAATTGCCCGACAAACTTCCTTTCTCCTTGAATATCTTACCGTCGATAAACCTGTTTTCCATCTATACCTCCATGGGCTATGGTGGGCCTGGGGTGTCCGTCACCTCCGGCGCGACGTCACATCTAGTCTTCGAATCCTGAAGATGTTGTGACTGAAGCACCAATTGGCGACATTGGGCACCCCCCTTATGGTCTCCATTTGAGTGTTTTTTTCCATTGAGTGTCCATCTTACTCCTTGGCTATACCGTACTGATGAGGACTAATAGTCCGAAACACGTGTCTACGGTTGCTTCTTCGTATGACGGAATTGCCCGACAAACTTCCTTTCTCCTTGAATATCTTACCGTCGATAAACCTGTTTTCCATCTATACCTCCATGGGCTATGGTGGGCCTGGGGTGTCCGTCACCTCCGGCGCGACGTCACATCTAGTCTTCGAATCCTGAAGATGTTGTGACTGAAGCACCAATTGGCGACATTGGGCACCCCCCTTATGGTCTCCATTTGAGTGTTTTTTTCCATTGAGTGTCCATCTTACTCCTTGGCTATACCGTACTGATGAGGACTAATAGTCCGAAACACGTGTCTACGGTTGCTTCTTCGTATGACGGAATTGCCCGACAAACTTCCTTTCTCCTTGAATATCTTACCGTCGATAAACCTGTTTTCCATCTATACCTCCATGGGCTATGGTGGGCCTGGAGTGTCCGTCACCTCCGGCGCGACGTCACATCTAGTCTTCGAATCCTGAAGATGTTGTGACTGAAGCACCAATTGGCGACATTGGGCACCCCCCTTATGGTCTCCATTTGAGTGTTTTTTTCCATTGAGTGTCCATCTTACTCCTTGGCTATACCGTACTGATGAGGACTAATAGTCCGAAACACGTGTCTACGGTTGCTTCTTCGTATGACGGAATTGCCCGACAAACTTCCTTTCTCCTTGAATATCTTACCGTCGATAAACCTGTTTTCCATCTATACCTCCATGGGCTATGGTGGGCCTGGGGTGTCCGTCACCTCCGGCGCGACGTCACATCTAGTCTTCGAATCCTGAAGATGTTGTGACTGAAGCACCAATTGGCGACATTGGGCACCCACCTTATGGTCTCCATTTGAGTGTTTTTTTCCATTGAGTGTCCATCTTACTCCTTGGCTATACCGTACTGATGAGGACTAATAGTCCGAAACACGTGTCTACGGTTGCTTCTTCGTATGACGGAATTGCCCGACAAACTTCCTTTCTCCTTGAATATCTTACCGTCGATAAACCTGTTTTCCATCTATACCTCCATGGGCTATGGTGGGCCTGGGGTGTCCGTCACCTCCGGCGCGACGTCACATCTAGTCTTCGAATCCTGATGATGTTGTGACTGAAGCACCAATTGGCGACATTGGGCACCCCCCTTATGGTCTCCATTTGAGTGTTTTTTTTCCATTGAGTGTCCATCTTACTCCTTGGCTATAGCGTACTGATGAGGACTAATAGTCCGAAACACGTGTCTACGGTTGCTTCTTCGTATGACGGAATTGCCCGACAAACTTCCTTTCTCCTTGAATATCTTACCGTCGATAAACCTGTTTTCCATCTATACCTCCATGGGCTATGGTGGGCCTGGGGTGTCCGTCACCTCCGGCGCGACGTCACATCTAGTCTTCGAAACCTGAAGATGTTGTGACTGTAGCACCAATTGGCGACATTCGGCACCCCCCTTATGGTCTCCATTTGAGTGTTTTTTTCCATTGAGTGTCCATCTTACTCCTTGGCTATACCGTACTGATGAGGACTAATAGTCCGAAACACGTGTCTACGGTTGCTTCTTCGTATGACGGAATTGCCCGACAAACTTCCTTTCTCCTTGAATATCTTACCGTCGATAAACCTGTTTTCCATCTATACCTCCATGGGCTATGGTGGGCCTGGGGTGTCCGTCACCTCCGGCGCGACGTCACATCTAGTCTTCGAATCCTGAAGATGTTGTGACTGAAGCACCAATTGGCGACATTGGGCACCCCCCTTATGGTCTCCATTTGAGTGTTTTTTTCCATTGAGTGTCCATCTTACTCCTTGGCTATACCGTACTGATGAGGACTAATAGTCCGAAACACGTGTCTACGGTTGCTTCTTCGTATGACGGAATTGCCCGACAAACTTCCTTTCTCCTTGAATATCTTACCGTCGATAAACCTGTTTTCCATCTATACCTCCATGGGCTATGGTGGGCCTGGGGTGTCCGTCACCTCCGGCGCGACGTCACATCTAGTCTTCGAATCCTGAAGATGTTGTGACTGAAGCACCAATTGGCGACATTGGGCACCCCCCTTATGGTCTCCATTTGAGTGTTTTTTTCCATTGAGTGTCCATCTTACTCCTTGGCTATACCGTACTGATGAGGACTAATAGTCCGAAACACGTGTCTACGGTTGCTTCTTCGTATGACGGAATTGCCCGACAAACTTCCTTTCTCCTTGAATATCTTACCGTCGATAAACCTGTTTTCCATCTATACCTCCATGGGCTATGGTGGGCCTGGGGTGTCCGTCACCTCCGGCGCGACGTCACATCTAGTCTTCGAATCCTGAAGATGTTGTGACTGAAGCACCAATTGGCGACATTGGGCACCCCCCTTATGGTCTCCATTTGAGTGTTTTTTTCCATTGAGTGTCCATCTTACTCCTTGGCTATACCGTACTGATGAGGACTAATAGTCCGAAACATGTGTCTACGGTTGCTTCTTCGTATGACCGAATTGCCCGACAAACTTCCTTTCTCCTTGAATATCTTACCGTCGATAAACCTGTTTTCCATCTATACCTCCATGGGCTATGGTGGGCCTGGGGTGTCCGTCACCTCCGGCGCGACGTCACATCTAGTCTTCGAAACCTGAAGATGTTGTGACTGAAGCACCAATTGGCGACATTGGGCACCCCCCTTATGGTCTCCATTTGAGTGTTTTTTTCCATTGAGTGTCCATCTTACTCCTTGGCTATACCGTACTGATGAGGACTAATAGTCCGAAACACGTGTCTACGGTTGCTTCTTCGTATGACGGAATTGCCCGACAAACTTCCTTTCTCCTTGAATATCTTACCGTCGATAAACCTGTTTTCCATCTATACCTCCATGGGCTATGGTGGGCCTGGGGTGTCCGTCACCTCCGGCGCGACGTCACATCTAGTCTTCGAATCCTGAAGATGTTGTGACTGAAGCACCAATTGGCGACATTGGGCACCCCCCTTATGGTCTCCATTTGAGTGTTTTTTTCCATTGAGTGTCCATCTTACTCCTTGGCTATACCGTACTGATGAGGACTAATAGTCCGAAACACGTGTCTACGGTTGCTTCTTCGTATGACGGAATTGCCCGACAAACTTCCTTTCTCCTTGAATATCTTACCGTCGATAAACCTGTTTTCCATCTATACCTCCATGGGCTATGGTGGGCCTGGGGTGTCCGTCACCTCCGGCGCGACGTCACATCTAGTCATCGAATCCTGAAGATGTTGTGACTGAAGCACCAATTGGCGACATTGGGCACCCCCCTTATGGTCTCCATTTGAGTGTTTTTTTCCATTGAGTGTCCATCTTACTCCTTGGCTATACCGTACTGATTAGGACTAATAGTCCGAAACACGTGTCTACGGTTGCTTCTTCGTATGACGGAATTGCCCGACAAACTTCCTTTCTCCTTGAATATCTTACCGTCGATAAACCTGTTTTCCATCTATACCTCCATGGGCTATGGTGGGCCTGGGGTGTCCGTCACCTCCGGCGCGACGTCACATCTAGTCTTCGAATCCTGAAGATGTTGTGACTGAAGCACCAATTGGCGACATTGGGCACCCCCCTTATGGTCTCCATTTGAGTGTTTTTCTCCATTGAGTGTCCATCTTACTCCTTGGCTATACCGTACTGATGAGGACTAATAGTCCGAAACACGTGTCTACGGTTGCTTCTTCGTATGACGGAATTGCCCGACAAACTTCCTTTCTCCTTGAATATCTTACCGTCGATAAACCTGTTTTCCATCTATACCTCCATGGGCTATGGTGGGCCTGGGGTGTCCGTCACCTCCGGCGCGACGTCACATCTAGTCTTCGAATCCTGAAGATGTTGTGACTGAAGCACCAATTGGCGACATTGGGCACCCCCCTTATGGTCTCCATTTGAGTGTTTTTTTCCATTGAGTGTCCATCTTACTCCTTGGCTATACCGTACTGATGAGGACTAATAGTCCGAAACACGTGTCTACGGTTGCTTCTTCGTATGACGGAATTGCCCGACAAACTTCCTTTCTCCTTGAATATCTTACCGTCGATAAACCTGTTTTCCATCTATACCTCCATGGGCTATGGTGGGCCTGGGGTGTCCGTCACCTCCGGCGCGACGTCACATCTAGTCTTCGAATCCTGAAGATGTTGTGACTGAAGCACCAATTGGCGACATTGGGCACCCCCCTTATGGTCTCCATTTGAGTGTTTTTTTCCATTGAGTGTCCATCTTACTCCTTGGCTATACCGTACTGATGAGGACTAATAGTCCGAAACACGTGTCTACGGTTGCTTCTTCGTATGACGGAATTGCCCGACAAACTTCCTTTCTCCTTGAATATCTTACCGTCGATAAACCTGTTTTCCATCTATACCTCCATGGGCTATGGTGGGCCTGGAGTGTCCGTCACCTCCGGCGCGACGTCACATCTAGTCTTCGAATCCTGAAGATGTTGTGACTGAAGCACCAATTGGCGACATTGGGCACCCCCCTTATGGTCTCCATTTGAGTGTTTTTTTCCATTGAGTGTCCATCTTACTCCTTGGCTATACCGTACTGATGAGGACTAATAGTCCGAAACACGTGTCTACGGTTGCTTCTTCGTATGACGGAATTGCCCGACAAACTTCCTTTCTCCTTGAATATCTTACCGTCGATAAACCTGTTTTCCATCTATACCTCCATGGGCTATGGTGGGCCTGGGGTGTCCGTCACCTCCGGCGCGACGTCACATCTAGTCTTCGAATCCTGAAGATGTTGTGACTGAAGCACCAATTGGCGACATTGGGCACCCACCTTATGGTCTCCATTTGAGTGTTTTTTTCCATTGAGTGTTTATCTTACTCCTTGGCTATACCGTACTGATGAGGACTAATAGTCCGAAACACGTGTCTACGGTTGCTTCTTCGTATGACGGAATTGCCCGACAAACTTCCTTTCTCCTTGAATATCTTACCGTCGATAAACCTGTTTTCCATCTATACCTCCATGGGCTATGGTGGGCCTGGGGTGTCCGTCACCTCCGGCGCGACGTCACATCTAGTCTTCGAATCCTGATGATGTTGTGACTGAAGCACCAATTGGCGACATTGGGCACCCCCCTTATGGTCTCCATTTGAGTGTTTTTTTTTCCAGTGAGTGTCCATCTTACTCCTTGGCTATAGCGTACTGATGAGGACTAATAGTCCGAAACACGTGTCTACGGTTGCTTCTTCGTATGACGGAATTGCCCGACAAACTTCCTTTCTCCTTGAATATCTTACCGTCGATAAACCTGTTTTCCATCTATACCTCCATGGGCTATGGTGGGCCTGGGTGTCCGTCACCTCCGGCGCGACGTCACATCTAGTCTTCGAAACCTGAAGATGTTGTGACTGAAGCACCAATTGGCGACATTCGGCACCCCCCTTATGGTCTCCATTTGAGTGTTTTTTTCCATTGAGTGTCCATCTTACTCCTTGGCTATACCGTACTGATGAGGACTAATAGTCCGAAACACGTGTCTACGGTTGCTTCTTCGTATGACGGAATTGCCCGACAAACTTCCTTTCTCCTTGAATATCTTACCGTCGATAAACCTGTTTTCCATCTATACCTCCATGGGCTATGGTGGGCCTGGGGTGTCCGTCACCTCCGGCGCGACGTCACATCTAGTCTTCGAATCCTGAAGATGTTGTGACTGAAGCACCAATTGGCGACATTGGGCACCCCCCTTATGGTCTCCATTTGAGTGTTTTTTTCCATTGAGTGTCCATCTTACTCCTTGGCTATACCGTACTGATGAGGACTAATAGTCCGAAACACGTGTCTACGGTTGCTTCTTCGTATGACGGAATTGCCCGACAAACTTCCTTTCTCCTTGAATATCTTACCGTCGATAAACCTGTTTTCCATCTATACCTCCATGGGCTATGGTGGGCCTGGGGTGTCCGTCACCTCCGGCGCGACGTCACATCTAGTCTTCGAATCCTGAAGATGTTGTGACTGAAGCACCAATTGGCGACATTGGGCACCCCCCTTATGGTCTCCATTTGAGTGTTTTTTTCCATTGAGTGTCCATCTTACTCCTTGGCTATACCGTACTGATGAGAACTAATAGTCCGAAACACGTGTCTACGGTTGCTTCTTCGTATGACGGAATTGCCCGACAAACTTCCTTTCTCCTTGAATATCATACCGTCGATAAACCTGTTTTCCATCTATACCTCCATGGGCTATGGTGGGCCTGGGGTGTCCGTCACCTCCGGCGCGACGTCACATCTAGTCTTCGAATCCTGAAGATGTTGTGACTGAAGCACCAATTGGCGACATTGGGCACCCCCCTTATGGTCTCCATTTGAGTGTTTTTTTCCATTGAGTGTCCATCTTACTCCTTGGCTATACCGTACTGATGAGGACTAATAGTCCGAAACACGTGTCTACGGTTGCTTCTTCGTATGACCGAATTGCCCGACAAACTTCCTTTCTCCTTGAATATCTTACCGTCGATAAACCTGTTTTCCATCTATACCTCCATGGGCTATGGTGGGCCTGGGGTGTCCGTCACCTCCGGCGCGACGTCACATCTAGTCTTCGAATCCTGAAGATGTTGTGACTGAAGCACCAATTGGCGACATTGGGCACCCCCCTTATGGTCTCCATTTGAGTGTTTTTTTCCATTGAGTGTCCATCTTACTCCTTGGCTATACGGTACTGATGAGGACTAATAGTCCGAAACACGTGTCTACGGTTGCTTCTTCGTATGACGGAATTGCCCGACAAACTTCCTTTCTCCTTGAATATCTTACCGTCGATAAACCTGTTTTCCATCTATACCTCCATGGGCTATGGTGGGCCTGGGGTGTCCGTCACCTCCGGCGCGACGTCACATCTAGTCTTCGAATCCTGAAGATGTTGTGACTGAAGCACCAATTGGCGACATTGGGCACCCCCCTTATGGTCTCCATTTGAGTGTTTTTTTCCATTGACTGTCCATCTTACTCCTTGGCTATACCGTACTGATGAGGACTAATAGTCCGAAACACGTGTCTACGGTTGCTTCTTCGTATGACGGAATTGCCCGACAAACTTCCTTTCTCCTTGAATATCTTACCGTCGATAAACCTGTTTTCCATCTATACCTCCATGGGCTATGGTGGGCCTGGGGTGTCCGTCACCTCCGGCGCGACGTCACATCTAGTCTTCGAATCCTGAAGATGTTGTGACTGAAGCACCAATTGGCGACATTGGGCACCCCCCTTATGGTCTCCATTTGAGTGTTTTTTCCATTGAGTGTCCATCTTACTCCTTGGCTATACCGTACTGATGAGGACTAATAGTCCGAAACACGTGTCTACGGTTGCTTCTTCGTATGACGGAATTGCCCGACAAACTTCCTTTCTCCTTGAATATCTTACCGTCGATAAACCTGTTTTCCATCTATACCTCCATGGGCTATGGTGGGCCTGGGGTGTCCGTCACCTCCGGCGCGACGTCACATCTAATCTTCGAATCCTGAAGATGTTGTGACTGAAGCACCAATTGGCGACATTGGGCACCCCCCTTATGGTCTCCATTTGAGTGTTTTTTCCATTGAGTGTCCATCTTACTCCTTGGCTATACCGTACTGATGAGGACTAATAGTTCGAAACACGTGTCTACGGTTGCTTCTTCGTATGACGGAATTGCCCGACAAACTTCCTTTCTCCTTGAATATCTTACCGTCGATAAACCTGTTTTCCATCTATACCTCCATGGGCTATGGTGGGCCTGGGGTGTCCGTCACCTCCGGCGCGACGTCACATCTAGTCTTCGAATCCTGAAGATGTTGTGACTGAAGCACCAATTGGCGACATTGGGCACCCCCCTTATGGTCTCCATTTGAGTGTTTTTTTCCATTGAGTGTCCATCTTACTCCTTGGCTATACCGTACTGATGAGGACTAATAGTCCGAAACACGTGTCTACGGTTGCTTCTTCGTATGACGGAATTGCCCGACAAACTTCCTTTCTCCTTGAATATCTTACCGTCGATAAACCTGTTTTCCATCTATACCTCCATGGGCTATGGTGGGCCTGGGGTGTCCGTCACCTCCGGCGCGACGTCACATCTAGTCTTCGAATCCTGAAGATGTTGTGACTGAAGCACCAATTGGCGACATTGGGCACCCCCCTTATGGTCTCCATTTGAGTGTTTTTTTCCATTGAGTGTCCATCTTACTCCTTGGCTATACCGTACTGATGAGGACTAATAGTCCGAAACACGTGTCTACGGTTGCTTCTTCGTATGACGGAATTGCCCGACAAACTTCCTTTCTCCTTGAATATCTTACCGTCGATAAACCTGATTTCCATCTATACCTCCATGGGCTATGGTGGGCCTGGGGTGTCCGTCACCTCCGGCGCGACGTCACATCTAGTCTTCGAATCCTGAAGATGTTGTGACTGAAGCACCAATTGGCGACATTGGGCACCCCCCTTATGGTCTCCATTTGAGTGTTTTTTTCCATTGAGTGTCCATCTTACTCCTTGGCTATACCGTACTGATGAGGACTAATAGTCCGAAACACGTGTCTACGGTTGCTTCTTCGTATGACGGAATTGCCCGACAAACTTCCTTTCTCCTTGAATATCTTACCGTCGATAAACCTGTTTTCCATCTATACCTCCATGGGCTATGGTGGGCCTGGGGTGTCCGTCACCTCCGGCGCGACGTCACATCTAGTCTTCGAATCCTGAAGATGTTGTGACTGAAGCACCAATTGGCGACATTGGGCACCCCCCTTATGGTCTCCATTTGAGTGTTTTTTTCCATTGAGTGTCCATCTTACTCCTTGGCTATACCGTACTGATGAGGACTAATAGTCCGAAACACGTGTCTACGGTTGCTTCTTCGTATGACGGAATTGCCCGACAAACTTCCTTTCTCCTTGAATATCTTACCGTCGATAAACCTGTTTTCCATCTATACCTCCATGGGCTATGGTGGGCCTGGGGTGTCCGTCACCTCCGGCGCGACGTCACATCTAGTCTTCGAATCCTGAAGATGTTGTGACTGAAGCACCAATTGGCGACATTGGGCACCCCCCTTATGGTCTCCATTTGAGTGTTTTTTTCCATTGAGTGTCCATCTTACTCCTTGGCTATACCGTACTGATGAGGACTAATAGTCCGAAACACGTGTCTACGGTTGCTTCTTCGTATGACCGAATTGCCCGACAAACTTCCTTTCTCCTTGAATATCTTACCGTCGATAAACCTGTTTTCCATCTATACCTCCATGGGCTATGGTGGGCCTGGGGTGTCCGTCACCTCCGGCGCGACGTCACATCTAGTCTTCGAATCCTGAAGATGTTGTGACTGAAGCACCAATTGGCGACATTGGGCACCCCCCTTATGGTCTCCATTTGAGTGTTTTTTTCCATTGAGTGTCCATCTTACTCCTTGGCTATACCGTACTGATGAGGACTAATAGTCCGAAACACGTGTCTACGGTTGCTTCTTCGTATGACGGAATTGCCCGACAAACTTCCTTTCTCCTTGAATATCTTACCGTCGATAAACCTGTTTTCCATCTATACCTCCATGGGCTATGGTGGGCCTGGGGTGTCCGTCACCTCCGGCGCGACGTCACATCTAGTCTTCGAATCCTGAAGATGTTGTGACTGAAGCACCAATTGGCGACATTGGGCACCCCCCTTATGGTCTCCATTTGAGTGTTTTTTTCCATTGACTGTCCATCTTACTCCTTGGCTATACCGTACTGATGAGGACTAATAGTCCGAAACACGTGTCTACGGTTGCTTCTTCGTATGACGGAATTGCCCGACAAACTTCCTTTCTCCTTGAATATCTTACCGTCGATAAACCTGTTTTCCATCTATACCTCCATGGGCTATGGTGGGCCTGGGGTGTCCGTCACCTCCGGCGCGACGTCACATCTAGTCTTCGAATCCTGAAGATGTTGTGACTGAAGCACCAATTGGCGACATTGGGCACCCCCCTTATGGTCTCCATTTGAGTGTTTTTTCCATTGAGTGTCCATCTTACTCCTTGGCTATACCGTACTGATGAGGACTAATAGTCCGAAACACGTGTCTACGGTTGCTTCTTCGTATGACGGAATTGCCCGACAAACTTCCTTTCTCCTTGAATATCTTACCGTCGATAAACCTGTTTTCCATCTATACCTCCATGGGCTATGGTGGGCCTGGGGTGTCCGTCACCTCCGGCGCGACGTCACATCTAATCTTCGAATCCTGAAGATGTTGTGACTGAAGCACCAATTGGCGACATTGGGCACCCCCCTTATGGTCTCCATTTGAGTGTTTTTTCCATTGAGTGTCCATCTTACTCCTTGGCTATACCGTACTGATGAGGACTAATAGTTCGAAACACGTGTCTACGGTTGCTTCTTCGTATGACGGAATTGCCCGACAAACTTCCTTTCTCCTTGAATATCTTACCGTCGATAAACCTGTTTTCCATCTATACCTCCATGGGCTATGGTGGGCCTGGGGTGTCCGTCACCTCCGGCGCGACGTCACATCTAGTCTTCGAATCCTGAAGATGTTGTGACTGAAGCACCAATTGGCGACATTGGGCACCCCCCTTATGGTCTCCATTTGAGTGTTTTTTTCCATTGAGTGTCCATCTTACTCCTTGGCTATACCGTACTGATGAGGACTAATAGTCCGAAACACGTGTCTACGGTTGCTTCTTCGTATGACGGAATTGCCCGACAAACTTCCTTTCTCCTTGAATATCTTACCGTCGATAAACCTGTTTTCCATCTATACCTCCATGGGCTATGGTGGGCCTGGGGTGTCCGTCACCTCCGGCGCGACGTCACATCTAGTCTTCGAATCCTGAAGATGTTGTGACTGAAGCACCAATTGGCGACATTGGGCACCCCCCTTATGGTCTCCATTTGAGTGTTTTTTTCCATTGAGTGTCCATCTTACTCCTTGGCTATACCGTACTGATGAGGACTAATAGTCCGAAACACGTGTCTACGGTTGCTTCTTCGTATGACGGAATTGCCCGACAAACTTCCTTTCTCCTTGAATATCTTACCGTCGATAAACCTGATTTCCATCTATACCTCCATGGGCTATGGTGGGCCTGGGGTGTCCGTCACCTCCGGCGCGACGTCACATCTAGTCTTCGAATCCTGAAGATGTTGTGACTGAAGCACCAATTGGCGACATTGGGCACCCCCCTTATGGTCTCCATTTGAGTGTTTTTTTCCATTGAGTGTCCATCTTACTCCTTGGCTATACCGTACTGATGAGGACTAATAGTCCGAAACACGTGTCTACGGTTGCTTCTTCGTATGACGGAATTGCCCGACAAACTTCCTTTCTCCTTGAATATCTTACCGTCGATAAACCTGTTTTCCATCTATACCTCCATGGGCTATGGTGGGCCTGGGGTGTCCGTCACCTCCGGCGCGACGTCACATCTAGTCTTCGAATCCTGAAGATGTTGTGACTGAAGCACCAATTGGCGACATTGGGCACCCCCCTTATGGTCTCCATTTGAGTGTTTTTTTCCATTGAGTGTCCATCTTACTCCTTGGCTATACCGTACTGATGAGGACTAATAGTCCGAAACACGTGTCTACGGTTGCTTCTTCGTATGACGGAATTGCCCGACAAACTTCCTTTCTCCTTGAATATCTTACCGTCGATAAACCTGTTTTCCATCTATACCTCCATGGGCTATGGTGGGCCTGGGGTGTCCGTCACCTCCGGCGCGACGTCACATCTAGTCTTCGAATCCTGAAGATGTTGTGACTGAAGCACCAATTGGCGACATTGGGCACCCCCCTTATGGTCTCCATTTGAGTGTTTTTTTCCATTGACTGTCCATCTTACTCCTTGGCTATACCGTACTGATGAGGACTAATAGTCCGAAACACGTGCCTACGGTTGCTTCTTCGTATGACGGAATTGTCCGACAAACTTCCTTTCTCCTTGAATATCTTACCGTCGATAAACCTGTTTTCCATCTATACCTCCATGGGCTACGGTGGGCCTGGGGTGTCCGTCACCTCCGGCGCGAGTCACATCTAGTCTTCGAATCCTGAAGATGTTGTGACTGAAGCACCAATTGGCGACATTGGGCACCCCCCTTATGGTCACCATTTGAGTGTTTTTTTCCATTGAGTGTCCATCTTACTCCTTGGCTATACCGTACTGATGAGGACTAATAGTCCGAAACACGTGTCTACGGTTGCTTCTTCGTATGACGGAATTGCCCGACAAGCTTCCTTTCTCGTTGAATATCTTACCGTCGATAAACCTGTTTTCCATCTATACCTCCATGGGCTACGGTGGGCCTGGGGTGTCCGTCACCTCCGGCGCGAGTCACATCTAGTCTTCGAATCCTGAAGATGTTGTGACTGAAGCACCAATTGGCGACATTGGGCACCCCCCTTATGGTCACCATTTGAGTGTTTTTTTCCATTGAGTGTCCATCTTACTCCTTGGCTATACCGTACTGATGAGGACTAATAGTCCGAAACACGTGTCTACGGTTGCTTCTTCGTATGACGGAATTGCCCGACAAGCTTCCTTTCTCCTTGAATATCTTACCGTCGATAAACCTGTTTTCCATCTATACCTCCATGGGCTATGGTGGGCCTGGGGTGTCCGTCACCTCCGGCGCGACGTCACATCTAGCCTTCGAATCCTGAAGATGTTGTGACTGAAGCACCAATTGGCGACATTGGGCACCCCCCTTATGGTCTCCATTTGAGTGTTTTTTTCCATTGAGTGTCCATCTTACTCCTTGGCTATACCGTACTGATGAGGACTAATAGTCCGAAACACGTGTCTACGGTTGCTTCTTCGTATGACGGAATTGCACGACAAACTTCCTTTCTCCTTGAATATCTTACCGTCGATAAACCTGTTTTCCATCTATACCTCCATGGGCTACGGTGGGCCTGGGGTGTCCGTCACCTCCGGCGCGACGTCACATCTAGTCTTCGAATCCTGAAGATGTTGTGACTGAAGCACCAATTGGCGACATTGGGCACCCCCCTTATGGTCTCCATTTGAGTGTTTTTTTCCATTGAGTGTCCATCTTACTCCTTGGCTATACCGTACTGATGAGGACTAATAGTCCGAAACACGTGTCTACGGTTGCTTCTTCGTATGACGGAATTGCCCGACAAGCTTCCTTTCTCCTTGAATATCTTACCGTCGATAAACCTGTTTTCCATCTATACCTCCATGGGCTATGGTGGGCCTGGGGTGTCCGTCACCTCCGGCGCGACGTCACATCTAGTCTTCGAATCCTGAAGATGTTGTGACTGAAGCACCAATTGGCGACATTGGGCACCCCCCTTATGGTCTCCATTTGAGTGTTTTTTTCCATTGAGTGTCCATCTTACTCCTTGGCTATACCGTACTGATGAGGACTAATAGTCCGAAACACGTGTCTACGGTTGCTTCTTCGTATGACGGAATTGCACGCCAAACTTCCTTTCTCCTTGAATATCTTACCGTCGATAAACCTGTTTTCCATCTATACCTCCATGGGCTACGGTGGGCCTGGGGTGTCCGTCACCTCCGGCGCGACGTCACATCTAGTCTTCGAATCCTGAAGATGTTGTGACTGAAGCACCAATTGGCGACATTGGGCACCCCCCTTATGGTCTCCATTTGAGTGTTTTTTTCCATTGAGTGTCCATCTTACTCCTTGGCTATACTTTCTCCTTATATATATATATATATATATATATATATATATATATATATATATAGAAAAGCGACCACCACCGACACAAAAATACCTAAAAATTCTTTTAACTCCACCGCAAACAAGCAGGGTGCATTTCGTTTTATGTTCAATAGAGTCTGTAACGTACCCCTTAACAAAACTAATTACGATAGAGAAATAAATAACATCTTACACATAGCAAAAAATAACGGCTACACATGTGATTATAAGAGTAGTAAAAGAAACGTTCTTCAATGTTTAAGAACGTAGTTACCGTTTTCGCTTTTTCAGCATCATCAGACTACTCTACAAAAACAAAACGAAACAATTGATACAAAACAAAATCTATAAACATCTCCCAAAAATTCATTCGTTATAAACTGATAAAAGGTTAGACTTACTGTCATAACTATTCCTACTGCAATTAGATTTACAAGATTTACGATAACATTCATGACAAAAGGATATTGAATACAATGTACCACCACTATAGCACTAAAGACAGATATGTTTCTTTAGTTTTTGACGCACATTCATCATATCAAATTCAAGATATACTTAGAAAATACAACATAAATGTATCTTTCAAATGTACAGGTAAAATTGGTGACTGCATTCCCAACAATAGGTACGTTCCAACCAAATATAACGTCACGTAGCGGTATATATGAGATTACTTGCCCCATCGGTAAGAAGCAATATATAGGACAAACAGTAACTCATATGTATATAAGCATATACAAGAAACGAAACGTGACATTAAAATCAATAACCTTAGATTACTGCGTGAAATGAAGAAATCAAAGCAAATGAACTTATACGAGGAGTTGGAGATTTATAAACGTTATGTAAGAGTGCCAGATCTATTCCTTAACCAGGACACTGATGTAAATCCGAATCGGCTTTTCCTAAAACTTTTCAAAACTCCCGCTAGCGACACGTCACGTGACAACGACTGATATACCGGTAACAACAACGTACAAGCGGACAGACGTAATTCCTTTTTATAACTTCAACTTTCATAATTTGGTGTTTTATGTGTTGCGTGAGTTGTGAACGACTGTGGATTTCTGTGATTTTTATCCATTTACTTGTTTTAGTACCCAACTATAACCTATATTGGAATATATCTATTTATAGACATGACCTTGACCCCCTCACGTATCGTACAGCAATTTGACGGTAAAGATTTTGTCATATATTTCATGAAACTTGATTGTTTTGTCATTATGTGTGTTTCCGATCGTGATATTGTTTTTATTTAATTTGTTGCTACAAAAGCGTGTACCGTCTTCAGGCATTGCTAGGC
The DNA here is from genome assembly GCA_964023965.1 of Melinopterus prodromus. NCBI lineage: Eukaryota > Metazoa > Arthropoda > Insecta > Coleoptera > Scarabaeidae > Melinopterus > Melinopterus prodromus. The sequence continues at coordinate 28,673,796 of OZ030392.1, forward strand.
CTGAAGACGGTACAGGTGTGTACCGAAACATGTCGCCAGAAGCCCGTTTATATTACTAATAGACCATTAGAAATGACTCATCGAGTTTTATTATTTCCTTAAATGACATCTAATGGATTGGAGACCTTCATATCAACACTGAAAAAGTGCTAAATTATATGAAGATATAAAAGAGCTTTCCTCTGTACGTATTTAAAATTTTACAACTGCTGCACCTCAGAATTTATCACATGTTTCAATTGTTGTTTCTCCAATAAATCAAATGAACGTACGAATTAACAAATTGATGACATCAATGGTAGAGATAGAATCACAACAATTCCTTACTAGAATAAATCAAAAAGCAGATGTTTAAAAGGTAGGTATTGCGGCGTGCGTTGCAATCAGTACACAAGTACACAACAGTCAACAGTTTATTTATACCGGGGTTTTGTTTAGCGTTAGAAAGCCATCCATTTAAAGTTGTTATGTGCAATTACGTGGGAAAGAATCGAACAATTAAACGTTTACCGTACAAGCAACCGCATCACAGTGGTAATATTTATTTTAATTAATGACTCCGTCCAGGATCACGTACAAGTCCTTTGACGCATCGCCGCTAAGAAAAGTATTGCGATAATTATAACTTGTAAGCCATAGTCACAGAGGACCGCAAAAAAATTGCTAATCTTTTGAATACGCAGACGATTCGCTGTCTCGATTACTGTTATTATCTAAAAATTGCTTTGATTTTGTTCGCGGAAGAGCCTAATGGCTTAGACTTAAGCGAAATACCACGCGAGCCGACTTTATAATGGCATAGTTTGCAAATAACGGAACGGAGACAATCAGTGAGAAAATTAGATGGTGATTTGATATGAATGTTTGTTCTCTTTAATAACAAATGTTTATTTTGATAGTTGTTTTAGTTCTTAGTAAATGCTGTAATGATATTTATTTGTATGCGGTATTATGCTCAATTAGTTGTGAATAAAGCGTCACCACTTAGCATATATCTTACTAACAGGAACGAAGAACGTTCTGCTATAGTTTATACAGGGTGTTAAACTTAAGCTTTGAACTTTTGAGTTAGGTAGAGTATGGAACAGAGGTCTTTTGCGGTAGTTCCTTGCTGTAAACCATTAGACCAAATTTGGCATGCGTTTAGAATAAGAAATAAGAAAACTTCGTATTTCGTTTCATATTTTTGTAGTTCTAGCTTTCTTTGGTGCCTGTTTACATAATTTATCACGTAAAATGGTATTTACAGAGAGTATCGTATTTTTAACATTTTCATCCCATTTAAGAAATACCGTAACCGAGTAAAGTCAGCATTCTACAATGAAAGCAACAACCACGAACTTTAATCATTGAAGAGGAAAATCTTTTAATGGGACTTGGTGCTATTTTCAAAAAGTCAAATGCGGGTCCGTTAAAACAAGTCACCACAGTATTCATATGTTTCTTTTTCATTATATCGTGATGTTTTGCAACTTTGAACATTTCGAAAGAATCACATCGCTTATTTCTTTTAAAAATTTTGATTTAATGGATTGTTATTTTACGTTATTTACAATCTAAAAAAAGGAACCCTATCGACCTGATCTGTCATAACCATAGTTACTGTCATAGTGTTGACCCCACCCTGTCTCAGGGGATGAGGTTTAATTGCCCATTGTTTAAAGGTAGAAATGATACATGAAATAGAAAATGAAATAGAAGAAGTAATCCGCACTTGTAAGTGAAAATAAAAATTTTAATATTTACTTTTTTTATTTCTTGCATCGTAGATCACGGTACGACTTTTAACTAATACATAAACATGACGGAAGCTGAAAACCAAAATGTACAGCCGTTTTTGACAAAGAATTTAATACATATGTGAGACAAATCACCAACTACTTGCCACACAGTTGGTACGGTGACATTTTATGAGCAATATAACATAGAATTTGCAACTAATAGTTACTGACATAATTACCGCCACCGTGTGCCAGGATGGACTGACAGTAAAACTGATAAATATTTCGTCACGTAATATTATTTACTACGCATATAACTGATATGCATTAATTTGTATTTGTATTACAGGCTTCCTTATCATTAGAACTCAAGGAAATATAACATAGTACAGCATTCCTGTTGTGGTGGACATGAATAAGGACCGCCGGTTCGCTGACTCAGTTTTCGCCATACAGCATCCATGCTAGACCATCTAAGAAACGTGTCTGCCCCGAAAGTCCGTCTCCAGTTAAAAGAGGCCATGGCTGGCTTTTTGTAAATCCCTAAAGTAAGTTGCTGTGCACCAATGGTACCATCACACGCAGGCTTCCATGATATAAATAAGACCTCGTAAGAACAGACCAACCATGGGGCCCTCCTTCCCCTCGGTACTCGTGTTAGTTGGGCTTCCCCGACTCCGTTGGACGCGTCGCCGGTGAGGCCACTTGCGCAAACCTCTACTCAACATCTGTACACACCGTAGAAGGGCCGCGATTGACCCACAGCTAGAAACCATGGTATTGGGTAGCCCCAATACCATGGTTCTAGGGGTCTACATCGAAGAGTTAGTGCATCCCACAACCTTGAATTACTCCAAGTACTCGTTGATGAAAACAAATTTAATTTAATAGTTTTTCCGTTATCGTTTTACTAAGCAAAATACGAGTCTGGCAATTTTCATAGCGCAATAATCATAAACTTAATAATGATTAATTTGTGAACAAGAAGACCTTCAGATAAATGACTACAAAAGCAGTTAATTCTAACATTTGTACATTATCGTGATTTGATTCAAAAGCCAGCCATAGGTACACTGAGAATTAGAACGTGCTTTGCAGTTACTTTCGCCACCTCCTAAACATAGAAAAAATGAAAAAAATTATTTGTGTCAATATTAAATTGCAACCAAACATATAAAAAATAATTCCAAACCTGTACGACAGGAGCATTAATCGGTATGCGGTCGTATTAGAAATTGATCCAGAGTGTTCCAAGAATAAGTTTTACTGTTAAAACTCGTTTTAACTCCGGTTCTACTACCTCACGATAATCTGTTACATGTCCAAAATGGATATTGAAGCACGTATATTTTGCAATGTTTGGCCTTTGATGATTCAGTTGTCTCTTTACTGCTTTGCACAGGTAAACTTGAAGGTATGTATGTATGTAGGTGTTAGAGGTTGGGAAGGCCCAAAGCACTTAGGCCCCACTGGACCCTTTGTGCAAACCTCTTGTGCTCACTCTGGGCTCGTAAACCAAACCAGGCTCCGGGCAGGGGTCCCCAAGAGCACTTACCCTATGGTCTTCTAGGGTATTCGCACAGGATGTGTCCTACCGTCTCCACGTCCTGCGAGCAAGCTCGGCAGGTGGACGTGTCAGACAGTGGCATGTTGAACATATGCTTCCGTACTTTGCAATGACCAGTGAGTAGTAATGAGCCGGAGCTTACTTCTGGGCAGTTCAGAGAATTTCCTGGCTATCGTTGTGGGTGGATACCTGAATGTCTCCTTGGCCAACGAACAGCCTGGCGTGGTGTCCCACCTGTGAGCGAAACTACTGTGGGTAGTGTCCTTCACCATGTTCTTTAGGGCAGTGTTTGAGGGAAGAATGACGGGTTAAGGTGCAATGGCTGTGTGACCAGCAGCTCTTCGTGCTAATCTGTCAGCGCACCGATTGCCTCCATTGTTTTTAGAGTGCCCTTTTATCCAGTTGATGGGGATGGTATTTCTCCTGGTTGCCTCCACCAGGGAGTTGTGGCAGTCCAGTACGAGCCCCGATGTGAAGCGACACCGTTCAAGGGCCAGAATGGACTGTCTACTGTCCGTGAATATCACTGTGTTTTTGCCTGACTTGTTAGATTGACTAATGATATCTGAAGCTGTTTTAATTTACCAAGCGGGATCGACCGGCGAATCTGGATTTTGTGCGAGAAGATGCCAGCACCTGTACCGTTCGGTCGCTTAGAGCTATCCGTGTATATCTTCAGGATCCTACTGAGATCAGCCTCAAGGGCTGTGTTGTGGGTCAGATATGGTTTCCTGAAAACATAGTGGGGAGGGATGTAATCTGTAGGACACTCCAGAAAGGGCGTACCCTTGATGACCGTCCTCCATTGTTCGATTCTCTTGCCACCAACATGTGTGTCCCAGGAGTACCCCACTGTGCGGACTCTGGATAAAGTTGCTAGGGCCACTTCTTCTGCGAAGATGACAAGGGGTGGCAGGTACAGCATGTTTTACATGTTTTACATGTTTTCCATCGCAACAGTGGGGGTTGAATTCATTGCGCCCGTGACTTTCAGCTTGACTCTGATCCACCATGCCATGCTTTGATAGTGTTGAGGTCTCCCTGCATCCTATCAGAAAGAGTATCATTGTGATTGCCTCTAACGAGGATAACGATGTCGTCTGCATAGCCAGTTGTGTGGTAGTGAAGATCGTTTAACCGTCCGAGAAGGCTGTCCCTTCCCCCGGAGAGTGGCCTCACCCACTCTTAGATTCACTACGCGCTGTCTAAGCACACTATTGATCCAACCTCTTACCACATCCGGTACCACATGCACGGAAAGGGCTCCGCTGATGCTTCTGACGGTCGAAAGCTCCTACTCCTATTGAGGAATGCATTCATTATCATGGCAATTTATGATAAGTAATACTAACCATTCCCCACACACATGACAAATATTTCATTCCTGGCTCCTCATACCCCGCCAGTAGTGAGAAATATTTCATTCCTCACGGCTTTAGAACCAATCACAGCTCTGGATTTTTCATTTCCAAATTGTTGATACACTGCTTAGCGACATTGTCAAGGCATTGACAACGTCGCTAAGTGACAAGGTGCACCAAACAATTTTATCTGTCAAAATCCTGTAAACCTACAGCTGTCCCTATATGCACAAAAATTAATTTATAAGATTTCGTTGCATGGTCGTAGAAAAAGTATAGTATTGCATTCGCAAGTAATGGCAATTTCTCACTCGAACGCTTTGCAGCACTCGCCTACGGGTCGTGCTGCAAACTTCGTTTTCGTGAGAAATTTCTTACATTACTTGCTCATAGAATAATATACTATTGTTTAAACATGTATTTTATATCACCATAAGAAAAATTTAAAAGTTTCGTTAAAGAAAAGGTCTGTACACTAAACTCAAAATCATATAGATAATACAATAAATATTTTTTTTAGACATTTATCCAAATCCTGGAGTTTGTCGATTTTCTACTTTTACGATGACGATATTTGGTTTTATTCTCTCTCGCTTGTGATCCGCTTTGCCTCATTAAAATGCTGGTCATTTTAGCGATAGGGCGCTAAAGTGAAATAGTTGTTAAAACTGAATAACTGAACAATACTTAAATTTAGGCAGTACATTGATGATACATAATTCCTTTTCATTTTGTGATTATTAATACATATGTATTATTTGTATTACTGAAAAGACGTTATTAATCGAACATATGAACTATTATGTGAAAGGCTGAGTAGTTCTCATAATTTGGAGCAATCACGCCGGAATCTTTCTTCATTGATTTTGACTCCACTTTTTACGTGATTACCGATACCTCTTCATCAGTGAAATAAGTGATTTTTTTGGACAACCACGGTAACTATCGACAATGGAATTGCCGGAATTGCCTAATAAAGGGGCTTTTTACCTCGTTCGCACCTCTCCATCGTCGGATACGGTGATTATGTTTTTTGTCAGACCGATGATTTGACGATATTAAATTATTAAAAGGATCTCTCTCAGATCTCACTACTTATGCAACGCTAACTTCGCTTCTTCGAATACCGAATCCAGTTCACATTATTATTATTATTGTTATTATTATTAGAAAAATGCTATTATTAGAGCCACGATGACGCCGCCATCACTGATACAGGTATAATTTTAATTGACCTTGCCGCAGGCAAACAATTGACTGGCATCACCTGCCTATAGGATTTTATTTACTCGTTTATGTTTACATCCATGGTGGTGTTATCATCGAATGCTTCATTTTCTCACGTACAATGGTAAGGAATTGCCACTGAGTGCTACACCGCATTACGTTAATATTAGTGTTAATTAACTGTATAATATTATTATTTATTGTGTGTTGATTGTTGGGATTCTATGCAGTGTAATTGCTTTCATTGCTTGACTTTTAGTGATCGAAAATACGTTCGTTAATTACAAAATTAAGTAGAAAATTAGCGTTACAAATCAGTATTGATTAGATGACATTAATTAATTTTTAGTTTACATTGGTGTAAATACGAACGTGTCATGGTCTACGAAATATATATAAAGTAATAACTTTCCAAGTTTTCCGGTTCTTCACCATAATCACCATTTATTGTGTCTCACGGAACATGATGTAGGTACTATGCGCAACTGAAAAAAATCTGTACCTAAAGCTTTTTGTTCAAAAGGGTCCAAAGGAACTGGCTGTTTCCTCTAACCAGTTTTCATTGATTTTGCAAATGAGCCGCCATTTCTGTAATTTCGTCAAAATAGTTAAATAATAAATTAAAGTAGAGGAAATTTTTAATAATTTATGATTTATATATAATAATTTATATTATATTTTTTTGTAAAATTAATAGTTTAGCTGCAAGAGCAAATTCTATTTGATCGAGATCGGTCGCATCTGCGTTGATATGAAACTACATAGTAGCCAGGATTCGACAAATATTTTTGTGTGCTGTCACACTCGAAAGCAGCTGATTTCATCAGAGGGTGGAGAACCGCTATGGAACGTTTCCGCTCTAGTAGGACAAAGTAGAAAACACAAATTTCAAATAAAAGCTTGTTGATAAGAAATATCAACCCGCTGTTATATCTAATTGGGTGCGATTTAAGCGTGCATTATTTAAGTAGATATGTGCACTAAAATAGATACTTTGTGCATTAAATAACGAAATAATGTGCATTAAATAAATATGAATATGTTACATAAAATATTTTATAATGAGCAATATTTAATTCATTTTGTGCCCTAGAATGGCTGACTTGTGCATTAAAATAATATATACTGAGCATTAAATAAATATGAATATGTTTATTAAAAAATTTAATAATGAGCAATATTTAATTCATATTGTGCCCTAGAATGGCTGACTTGTGCATTAAAATGATACATACTGAAAGTTAAATAAATATCAATATGTTGCATAAAAATATTATAAGAAGAAATATTTTCGTCTGTCATGTTTCCCTAAAATTGATAAAAATTAACCTATATCATGAATTACACAATCAGGAGAAAAAATATCGAAACTAACCTTTTGTATTACTAAATTTGACGTCTACATAGCGATATTAAATATAATATTTTCATTTGTAGGTTCTATCTCTATTATCGGATTCATCAAATGAAACATAGATAAACCGTGGTGTTATGAACATAACCCAAAAAATATAATTTGAATTAAAACAAAATCTGATGTGGCCAGCACATTACCTACTTTATCATATTATACAGCAGTGCCTCATCATGGCAATCTCGACGCATCTGCGCAAAACATTTTATATACATAAGTTATACAGAATTTCCTACAGTTTCATTTATTATGTAACTATCTTTACAAAATTACTGAAATGGCGGCTCGTTTGCAAAATCGTTGAAAAAATGCTAAGAGTAAACATCCATTTTACAAGAAATCCCAACTATTCTTTATGTAAATTAGAAAAGAATTTTTTTCCATTAGAAAACAAACGTTTTCATTAATTGTTTATTGTAAAAATATTACATTGTTTTTGGGTTGTTCTGTATGTTTTGTACGTATTAAAACACCGCACAAGTGTTATGTATGTTTCATTTTATAAAACTAATAATTATTAGATAGCAAGTTAAAATTCTACACGGAATAACCGTATTTGAAACTATAATAATAATAATAATAATAATAATATATAATGGTACTTTTATCTACTGAAATACAGCGGAAAACGTACTACTATTAAATAATGTTGATTATCATAGCAACCAAAAGGAAAAAAAAATATTGACAATTGTACAGCATCTAATTCTACTAAATAAGTGTGCAAAAAGAAAGAATTTTTATTATATGTCTTATTACGACAGTTTCTTAAACAATAAAAAATAAACAAGTATAACGACAACCAGTAGTTATACATATTATAAGGGTTTAAACTATCACTAAAATCGCCTTTCCTCAAACGCGCGCGATTTGGTATATTTGAGGTTATGATTGTAACTAGAATTATATTTACACTATGAGCTGATTTATTCAAAGAAAATAAAATAGTTCACTTCCCTGTCAAACCAATTTTTATGACTCATAAAGTTTTATTTAGCTGACACCAAAACCACAGAGCAACGACAGGACTAAGCTGTACGATACACGTAAATGCGCTACGGGTTGCAGAACTCAATGCACACTATAATCTCTCCAGGGCGCATTATAATTTTCTCATGGTACAATTTAGATTAATGAATGCTCTTACCAGCTTTTCAAATGCTGATTTATTTAAACTATTGAACATATATATTTTTAATTAACAATTATTTTTTGAGTTGCACATTATATTTTTATAGAGGTAACGATTGTATTGCACATTTATTTATTTAAGTGCACAAATATATTATGAAGGAAACATTCAAATATATAAACGTAGAAATATTTATTCTGATGCACATATTATAAATATATTTGCACATTTATTTTTTTAATGCTCGAGGCATTTTTTGCATTGCTCAAATATTTTTTGTATTGTTCAAAAGTTTTTTGTATTGGTCAAATATTTTATCAAATGCTTACAATAAATGCACGTTTCATTTTATATATTGCGCAAATAATTTGTACTGTATCTAATTCTAAAAACGATAAATTGAGAAAATTGGAAATAAAGTATAGCGATGAGGGTAGTTTTAATTTAGTATGTTGGCACGGATGTGATATCTACAGTGTCATGAACAAATATAAATCTGTCAGAATTTGAATTAGTTTTTTAAACTTGACGTTTCGTCGAAGTGGTACCAACCTAACACTTCCTATACATAAATCGTCGCATAAGTCGTCGCCTTCGGTGACGCGCCGCATCACCGCTCGTCGCGCTATTCTGTACTTTCGGCACTTGTGACATAAATAACTATTAGATAGATAGGTAGATAGATAGATCTTTATTTATGTAACCACCAGTAAAATTACAGTGAACATAAAACGTCACAAGAAAAATATACAAACACTTATTTCATACAATAATAAAAATCATTTAAAGAATAGCACGAAACATTGAACAAAACATCCCGTACAGCATTCCTAAATACTCTTGTGTTACCAATTAATTTAAAGTGAGCCGGGAGCGAGTTATATAATTCACACCCCATGTAGCACAAGCTCTTCTGATACGCAGAGTGGCGATGCATAGGCGGCAACAAGTAACCGGCATTTCTGGTCTGATAATCGTGATCTCTGGCATCATTAAAACTATTTACGTGTGTATGAACAAAAGAAACCGTTTTAAGAATATAAACGTCGTATGCAGTAAGTAACTTTCTGCCCTTAAAGACTTCTCTACACAATTCCCTTGAGCCCAAGCCATACATATTCCTGACTGCCCTCTTTTGAGCACAAAAACGTCTGCCAAGCCCGGATTTCCCCCACAAAGAACAATTCCGTACTTCATGATGGAATAGAAGTTTCCAAAATAAAATGTTTTCACCACCTCCAAGCTGCATGTCTTGCTCAACTGATACAGCGCGTAACACATACTCCGCAGCCGCTTTTTAAGTGCATTTATATGTCACACCACCGTAAACCAGCATCTAACACTATACCCAGCAGTTGGCATGAATTTTCAACTGCAACCGTCGTATCTCCAAGCTTTACGGTTTGGACACCACTCTGGAAGAAGAGCAAACACTTAGTCTTTTTTTCGTTGATTACTAATCGATTTGCGTTCATCCATTGAATGACAAATACGCAGAGGTCCTCAACTGCAGTTCATCGAAAGACTCGGCGGTAACAAAGATACTGACATCATCAGCGTACAAAGTGACACCAACCCCATTCAAACAATTGGGGAGATCGTTGATGTATAGAAGAAACGGTGTAGGCCCCCGTATAGACCCCTGTGGTACGCCCAAATTGATGTCATACAACAACGAAACAGCACCACCCATAGAGACCCTATGACGTCGGTCAGAAAGTTACAAAACCCGTGTTGATATCCGCAAATTATATCAAACTTTTTTGAATATGACTTTAGCTTATTGTTTACAATACGTTCATAAATTTTTGAAAAGAAACTTAAAATACTTATTGGTCGATAGTTATTTACATCATTTTGGTCGCCTTTCTTAAACAAAGGCTTGACAACTAATTTTTAAACGATTGGGGAAAATACCTGACGAAAACGACAAATTTATTAGGTAGACTAACGGCTCAAGAATGTGCTCTATAGAGAGCTTTACAATGACACTAGGAATTGTGTCATCGCCGGTCGCTGCAGTCGACCTCAAGGAATATATAGCATCCATAATATCGACATCACACACCGGGGTAAGAAAGAAAGAGCTGGAGCTTCGCTGCATGTTCTTTGTAATTTCGTCCAAATTTATAAGGGCATGAAAGTTTCCCGTGATTGTACTTTGTGCCACACTTGCAAAGTGATTACCAAAGCGATTTACAGCATCTGACGTAAAATCATCAGGCAGAGTTTCGCTGCGCGAATAATTCGACCGTCTATCACTTATCAAAGACCAGACTGCCTTCATTTTATTTGGAGCCTGCAGTATAAACGAGTCGTTAGCCTCTAATTGTTTTACTTTTAACATTTCGTCGTAAAGTTTAGAAATTTAGTGCTTAAGTCCTTAAGAAACAACATTTTATTCTTCATAAATACTAGATCTGGGGTCAGCCAGGGTAGAGAGACTTCAGAGCGTACGCGATACTCCCTCAACGGAGAACAGTCATTCAAATAATAAAGAAAAGTATCACAAAAAATATCAAACGAACCATCTGCGCAGTTTGACTCATTATTCTAATAACAGTAGGTAGTGTCAAATGCTGATGCTTTGACAATATGTACTGTCAATAGTATCAAAATATCTGTCAAATTCTGGCTAACCAGTTCAATTTTAGATAGAATAATTTATTATAAAGTAATTAATAGATTCTCATGCAGCTAAACTAATCATTTTATATATTGTATGATAAAGTCATGTGTCTGGCTACATCAGATTTTTTCATTAAAATGACAGGTCGCATAGCATAGTACAATCATAGTCACACGTGGTCAATTTGTTCACAATCTCAGTGCTAGTAGGAGACGCCCAACGCCACACATTTTTCATTCAACCATAGAACAACTAACAAATAATCAAATACTAAATCAAATAATTCATAACAAAGCACCTTAGTTTAGAGCTTTTCCACACATCGCCACATATAGTATCCCGATATCCGGCAACTTTAAGACTGCTTACACACGTAGACGCTGTATGCGACATATAGCATGCTGATGTCACAGTGTGCGCGCACATTTCCCCGTAGGACAAAATTGAGTTGGCAACTGCATTGTAAAACGCCTAATGTATCAAATAAAATGTCATTCACAAAAGATAGGGGTGAGAATGATATGCATTTATTGAAAACTGAATAATTATATAGAAGTACACATGAAACCCAAAATACCTACTGTGTTTCAAGGTTAGGACAGTTCAGCAAATTTTCTAAAGTACATAAAAACCGATGCACCCGCGGCAACCTTCCTTGAGTTGGGACACGTAGGTACAGAACACTTCATGATTAAGGCCGAAATTGATAATTTTTCCTGGAATGCGTGTTTTCTGGGGATTATAAGCAATAGTTACCAGATTTGACAGCGGCGGCAAGTCTTCTGCGCATGCTGACCCATCAATTATTGTCCGGATGTCAATGAAATCATTTGATGTTAGTAAGCTATTTGAGGCGTGGTTAGCACACTTATTTTCCATTCCGTGGGGGCACAGCCACGGAAAGTGATGACGTTTTGTGACGTCAAATGGTATTCAAGGTCAGAATAATAGGCCCCTCCAGTTCAAGGTGCGGATTCAAAGTTTTGCAACTGGTTAATCTGTACCAGCAGGGAACTGCGCAAAAAAACGCTAAAATCCTAACGGCCGCTAGGAGCGCTTGCGGCGTACGCCGGACCAATAATTGCATTGTTTACTGTGATAACTCTGAGCTTTATTTAGTAATATTAGAGCGATGTCCTGGAGCTAATGTTAAATATGAGCGACATACTAAACTAAAAATAGTAAACTTTACGCTCCACTGTCACTTGAATTTAGCATTACTTTACCGGGTGATTCAAATTCGAGCCTCACCATGGGGATCTCGCTTATTATTGGAGATAGAGGCTATGTTTAAATTTGGCAGTTTCGTATTTTTGTGCTGATCAATTACCTGAAAAGAAATTTAAGCTAATATTTTTCATTTTGAAGATATACACAATATGGTGAAATGGTAAGATTATGTTTTTAATATTTTTATTCAAACCCAAATGTAGCTAAAACCTGAAATGTTAAGATATCGTTTTTATTTTTTTATTTAAAACCATAAGTAGCTAGACATTTGAAACAAAAACATTCTACAGGTAGTTTTTAACAAGGAATGCAGTATTATTTTAAATTTGAAATAACATCAAAGATGGCGGCATAACCATGGCCAACTTTTGTTTTAACAACGGTGTAATAAAGAACTTTTTTTTCTCGTAGTTTGTACAACAAAAAGTTTATTTTTTTAGTAAATGTTCAAATAGGCCGCCATTTTCTTGAAGGCATAACCGTGCCCCCTTTTCCACATGTTGTAAAACTCTTCTGACTGTTCTTGCCGGAATAGCATTGACCGTATTTGTTATCCGATACCGCAGATCCTCGATATTTCTGGGAGTATCGTGATAAATTTCATCCTTCACAGTTCCCCACAGAAAATAGTCCAGAGGACTTAAGTCAGGGGATCTAGCAGGCCATTCCACCACTCCACCATTACCAATCCAGCGATTAAGATATTGTTGATTTAAAAAGTTTCTTACAACTGTCGCATTGTGAGGCGGTGCTCCATCTTGCTGCCACCACAATATTCTTCTTTGGTCCAACGCTACATCATCAAAATAATCCGCCACTTCGGTGCGCAAAAGATTTAAATATCGTTCTCCATTCAAATTCTCCTGGAACATGAATGGCCCAATTAAACGGTTCTGGTACATCTCCATCCAAACATATTGCAAAACGTTGCTGTGGCCTCATCGTTCTGTTGAGCCTGGGATTTTCCGTCGACCAATAATGCTCATTGTTTCGGTTAAACATTCTAAAATTTGTAAACTTCGATTCATCCTACCAAATGATGTTGTTTAAGAATTTTCTTCTTGGGTTATTTTATTTAGTAACCAGGTGCAAAATTCCACATGTCTGAAGTTATCCCCAGGATGCAAAGTTTGAGTTGTGTGGGGTTTGTACGGTTTAAATTTCTTTGTTTTTCTTTAATTTTTTTTGTTCTCCAAATACGTGTTTGCGGCAGTTCCAAACTAGATGCTACTTCCCGCGTAGAAATCCGAGTATCATCATTTATTTATCTAAAACCATAAGTTGAGGCATTGAAAATTATGGTAATCTTACGTTTACCATTTCCAAAATATCTCTTTGATCGTTTTCATAATTTCCATGAGGATTATAAGGATTGCGGGGTTTACTAAATGATCCATGCTCAGCAAAATTTTTGTCCAATGTTGGGAATATTGTACGATGGTGCTGTAGTCTTTCAGGATACATTTCTAAATATCTTTCACTCGCTGTTGTTGTATTTCTATCAGAACAATAATAAACCCTTCTCATATCACGCTTTTCGTTATTGGTAAACGGCATTTCGCATCAACACTAAACCTCAATTAAGGTTAATTTCGTTAAATGCATGTTAAATGTCAAACCCAACCGCCTGATTTAAGTGCATTTTGTTGACGCTGCTTGGTAACGAGTCCGGCGGTCTGTAACCTAGCTCCAATTGCGTACCTGATGAGCACAACAAACAACGACAAAAAGTGTTTTTATTATTACACCATTGATTTACAAGATAATGCCAACATGTTATACATTGCGGAAATGAGAAAAAACACGACTATCGGAATATGCCAAAATTTAACATGGCGCCCATAAGAAAATCAAAAGTTGGCCATGGTTACGCAGCCATCTTGGATGTTATTTCAAAAATAAAAAGATGATACTGCATTCCTTGTTAAAAAGTAGCTACAGAATGTTTTAGTTTCAAATGTCTAGCTACTTTTGGCTTTGAATAAAAAATTAAAAATATCTTAACATTTTAGTTTTTTTGCGGATATCTTCAAAATGAAAAATGTTAGCTTAAATTTCGTTTCAGATAATTGATCAGCACAAAAATACGAAACTTTACCAATTTTAAACATAGGCTCTATCTCCAATAATAAGCGAGATCCCCATGGTGAGGCTCGAATTTAAATCACCCGGTATATCAATTCGAAAAATTGATCAAATTAAAAACGATCTCAGTTTGTATTCGTTGGACGGCCGTACCATACCAACGCCAATATAATATGGCGGCGGTTCCATTACTGTTAACCCCCTGCTATTGTTGGTTCTGAAATATGTGCACACACAGAGCACTGAGAGTTAAAAATAGTTATATAGCCATGGTTCGAACACAAGCAAATGTGGTGAAATTAATAATGCCGGAGATGTTAATTTATTAAATAGGTATGTGTCGTTGGCGAACTATGCACAGCTCAGCGGTGCATAGAGCGATCGGATAGACGCTATATTATTGTTGCTGTACAGAGCGAGGCATTTGTAAGAGGAGAGATATCGTCTTGCGTACGAGGGTACGAGCCGGTCTGCGATATTATGCGGATCACGATATTTTAGGTTTTGCATTCTTCATCTTGACACTAGGAAACGTGCCCGTGTTGCGGGTACAACGTCAGATTGTCAGATATAAAGTGTTACCGAGTGCACGGCTTTGTCATGATCGCATACGTAACTTCCTTCTTACGATTATTTTTATTTTTATTCCGTATATCCAACTGCAAACTTCAGAACTGAACATATCTTACATGCTACCATTTAATAACATTTTCTGTACAGAAAAAAGAGTGTGCGGTTTCTTTAATATGCAGCCGGCGAATTATTGCATTGCGTCGGTAACAAAAAATATATTATACATACAGGAATAATTGAATATAATAAAACACGAATCATTTATGTAGACTGGTTTATTTAGACAGTATATTTAATGGTATCGATTTCGGTCATTACAAGACTATCTTCAAGCGTATAAACGTCAATGATACCATTAATAATTGAAATAGTGGCGTAACTAACTTCCCTCCACCATGTCTCTGGTTGGCATGGTTACTCCACTCAAAATGACCTCAAATTAAAAAAATCTGATGTGGCCAGGCACATGACTTTATCATACAATATATAAAATTAATAGTTTAGCTGCATGAGAATCTATTTGATTGATCAGTCGTGTCTGCATTAAAATAAAACTAGTTAGCCAGGATTTAACAGATAAACAAATAATTCCTTTATTAAAATAGGACAGTATTAAATGCAACAAAATATTATTTATATTTAAGGCGCAGTTCAGCACACTTGTTTCCAAATTGCCTTACTCTTCCACTCAACCCCTTTCGCAAACTAGAACTAAGACATTATTGTAGCAATAATAGAAAAATAATTCCGAGAACTTATCAAAACAAAAACAAACAAAAAATTACTCTAGAGTCTAATTATTCGTAATTGTAGCAAATCCAACTCAACATAACATCGCACCTGTTGGGCAAACAGACAACGCTTCACCTTTCCCCCAAAACTGTTTAACGATAAATTTTTCATATCTTCCCTGAGACCAATGTATATGTGACTGGCCTGGTAAGAGAATGACCGTTTATACAGCTCAGTGTGATGGGCAGGTGTAGCAAATAAACCCCCGAATCTTAAATTAAGGTTATGGACATCCGTTCTACGGATCCTAGTGGATAGCAACTTATGATACAATATTGCTGCATGCAACACCCTAGTGTTATCCATGTTCAACCAACCCAAGTCGCCCAGCCCATTCGATACATGATCATACTTCGTCAAACCGAAAACAAACAGAACACATGCATTTTGGACACGCTGAACACGCTGCCTATCCGACGCCATCAGGCACACGGTACACGGTATCAAAATATGAGATATTTTGATACTATTAACTACTGTCAATATTAATTGTGAGATAATGTCAAAACATCAGCATTTGACACTAGCGGTACAGTCATTAGACTGAAAAATTTGCAAATCCTGGGTCACTATATAGTATTAAATCAATGCAGATGCGACCGATCTCGATCAAATAGAATTTGCTCTTGCAGCTAAACTATTAATTTTACCAAAAAATGTTATTGGCATAAATTATTCAAAATTTCCTCTGCTTTAATTTATTATTTAACTATTTTGACGAAATTACAGAAATGGCGGCTCATAACTACAATCCTTGAAAAAGGCTTAGAGTAAACACCCAGTTCCTTTGGACCCTTTTGAACCAAAAGCTTTTCAACTCTAAGTTTGGTCATGAAACTTCTAAATCTGAAGTTCCGCGCCGATACCTTTAGTAGTTTCTCCGGAATCGAATTAACAAAAATTGGGTACACACACACACACACACACACACACACACACACACACACACACATACACACACACACACACAGACATTTTTTTGTACCTTGGTCAAATATGTCCAGGGGACCCAAAAGGACATATTTCCGCTAAAATCTCAAAATTTTTTTTCGGCACGATTACAATACTTTACGTACTGCGTATGATAAAGTAAAAAATCTGATGTGGCCCTGCACATGACTTTATCATACAATATATAAAATTAATAGTTTAGCTGCATGAGAATCTATTTTATTGAGATAAATCGTAGGTATTGTCAAAGCATCAGCATTCGACACTACCTACACTACGTCATTAGAATAATAGTTATTTATGTCACAAGTGCCGAAAGTACGGAATAGCGCGAGGAGCGGTGATGCGGCGCGTCACCGAAGGCGGAGTGTCGCCGTCGCATGTGAGCGAGTCGCGCTATCTAGTTTTTGGCAGGAGTGACATCAACGTTTGTGTTGCTTTTTGAGAAATAAGTATTTAAAAAAGAATAAATAAAAAATGGTTATTTTTCTGTATACGAAATGTTAGGTTGGTAACACTTTGACGAAACGTCAAAATTTAAAGGTGTGTTCCGATTGGTGGTAATGGTAGGTTATGGCGGTGGTAGAATACGAAATTATAGTATTTCTTACATATCGTGATAGTGACACATATTAGTTTCCATGTATATAAACTTGAGTCACTAGTAATTTTCTATTAGAAATACTAAAATGGCGTCTGCTACCACTGCCATTAGTACTAATGAAAACGCACCTTAAAAAGCTAATTTAAATTCTGACAGATTTATATTTGTTCATGACACTGTAGATGTCACATCCGTACCAACATACTAAAATAAAACTACACTCATCGCTATACTTTATTTACAATTTTTTGAATTTATCATTTTTAGAATTAGATATAAAGACGCGTTGATATTTCCTATCAACAAACAGTCAAATTGGTGATCCTATTTTCTTTGAAATTTGTATTTTGTAATTTGCCGCACTAGAGCGGCAACGTTCCATAGCGGTTCTCCAACCTCTGATGAAATCAGCTGTATTCGAGTGTGACACCACAAAAAAATATTTGTCAAAATCCTGGCTACTATGTAGTTTCATATCAATGCAGATGCGACCGATCTCGATCAAATAGAATTTGCTCTTGCAGCTAAACTATGAATTTTACCAAAAAATGTCATAAGCATAAATTATTCAAAATTTCCTCTACTTTAATTTATTATTTAACTATTTTGACGAAATTACAGAAATGGCGGCTCATTTGATCTCGATCAAATAGAATTTTCTCTTGCAGCTAAACTATTAATTTTACCAAAAAGATGTCAAAGGCATAAATTATTCAGAATTTCCTCTACTTTAATTTATTATTTAACTATTTTGACGAAATTAGAGAAATGGCGGCTCATTTGCAAAATCCTTGAAAAAGGCTTAGAATAAACTACCAGTTCCTTTGGACCCTTTTGAACCAAAAGCTTTTCAGCTCTAAGTTAGGTCGTGAAACTTCTAATTATGAACTTTCGTCCCGATACCTATAGTAGTTTTTCCGGAATCGTCGCCACAAAAATCGTTTACACACACACGCACACACACACACACACACACACACACACACACACACACACACACACACACACACACACACACACACACACACACACACACACACACACACACACACACACACACACACACACACACACACACACACACACACACACACACACACACACACACAGACATTTTTTGTACCTTGGTCAAAAATGTTCAGGGGACCCAAAAAGACCTATTTCCGCTAAAATCTCAATTTTTTTTCGGCATGATTACAATACTTTAGCATACTGCGTATGATAAAGTAAAAATAGATGCATTGTATTCTATACGTAAGTAGTTCACGCTTGATGAACTAGAAATAAATATTATTTACATTTGAGGAAATGGTGACTAGCCGATATAGGTCACCAAATTGACAAAGTCTGTTTGCTATTAAATAAAAAATACTTAACATATTGAATTACTGGTTCATCATGCAATAAAGCAATCTTAGTTGAACACAGTAAAAGTTTCTAGTTGATTAGAATAATATGCCAATCAATCGCAAAAAACTGTTTCGAGAAAAACGCGTTTAAAGTTTCAAGGCCAGTTTTCGGAGGCATTTCGAGGAACTTATAGCATTGTTCTGCTAATATGCTAATATCTATTGAAATAACATGCCAACCAGTCGCAATAAATCTGTTTCGAGGAAAACGCGTTTAAAGATTCAAGTCCCAGTTTTCGGAGGCATTTCGAGTACTTATAGCATTTTTCTGCTAATCTGCTATACCCGGGTCATACAGTATTCCTTCCCACACGTCACATATGATTTTTTTCTACTTTCCTAAAAACCCTATAATTTTCTTTAGAACATATCATCTCATTATGAGAAAAGAACTCAAACTTGCTTTCTTTTAGGCCAAGAAACGAAAATTAGGTAGGCAGAGTAAACTTGTCAGGATTAATCTTATTTGTACTGTCTTTTCAACAAGTGGCACTAAACAGGAGGCAAAATATCTACCTATAACATAATGGTCGATATCAAATTTAGTAATATAAATCAAGAATATAAACCTAATAGAGGTAGGTATTAAAAGCCTGCTGGGCGGATTTTTAACTCCGCCGTCGTGCTGCAGCAGGCACGTTAATCCGACGTGTCTGTAACCAATCTTAGCCTCTGGTTTCGGTGAAATTGTATTAGATGGTGTCACATGGCAACTTGCCTTACAAACAGAGGAATACCTGCGGCAGAAGCTGGCCTAGGTGCCCAGCTACCATAAAATGTAATGAATTCAATATGAAAGATTTTTTTCAAATGGGGCTAGTTTAATCTTCTGGAAGTTTTGTCATGTTTGTTTTGCAGTAGGTACATATTCGGTTATGTTGCAATATTTTGTTTTTTAAATTGAGGACACTTCCTTTCTTAATCCAAGCTGTTCAAACTTTAGGACCTTTCATAAGAACATTTTTCGGTAATTTATTTGATCTGATTATATGAACTATGTTTTCTTTTTTCTAAGCGCACTTTACTTAAAGGCATGCAGTCAGTGCCTCAAGTATACTTCTGAACAAACTTTTAGGATTTCAATAAAAAGTTTGATCGACACCTTTTTGAAATTCCTATGGTATCAGGCTCAGGCGTCTTAAATTCGAAAAAAAAAACAATCAAGACGATTATGACCTTTACTTTTCAAGACACTTATGTGGTAGGAACTATAAATTCCCAATTCGATATTTACTCAGAAACTAAATTGTAATGCCCTCAAGGCGAGCACACAATTAAATATTTTTAAATTTAGCACAAAAAGACCCTCAAAACACAAAGTTGGTTGCTATACCGAATGATTCAATTTCGAGGCTCACCATGGGGATCTCGCTTATTAGTGGAGATAGAACCTATGTTTAAATTTGGCAGTTCCGTATTTTTGTGTTGATCAATTACCTGAAAATAAATTCAAGCTATCATTTTTAATTTTGAAGATGTCCGCAAAAAACTGAAATGTTAAGATGTTTTTAATTTTTTATTCAAAATCAAAAAATGCTCTCCAAACACGTGTTTGCGGCAATTCCAAATTTGAGGGTACTCCCCGCGTAGAAATCTGAAGATCATCATTTATCTAAAAGCCAGTATTTGAAGCATTCTAAAGTATGGCAATCTAACGTTTACCATTTCCAAAATATCACTTTGATCGTTTTCAACATTTCCATGAGGATTATAAGAATTGTGCGGCTTACTGAACGATCCGTTCGCTTAATTTCTGTCCATTCTAAGGAATATTGAACGATGGGGCATTTCTATGAGAACAATAATAGACCCTTAACATATCACGCTTTTTGTTATTGGTAACATCCACAATCAACCACAATTAAGGTTTATTTGGTTAAATAGCAAACCCAACGCTGCGCGCGCCGCTTGATCCAAGTGCACTTTGTTGACGTTGCTTGGGAACGAGTTCGGCGGTCTGTAACCAAGCTCCAGTTGGGTACCTGTTGTTGGATTATTACACGCTTGTTTTAAAAAAATAATGCTAACATGTTATACATTGCGGAAATGAGAAAAGACACGACTATCGGAAAATGTCAAAATTCAACATGGCGCCCATAAGAAAAACAAAAGTCGGCTATGGCTACGCCGCCATCTTTGATGTTATTTCAAATTTAAAATGACACTGTATTCCTTGTTAAAAGGTAGCTCCGGAATGTTTTTGTTTCCAATGTCTAGCTACGTTTGGTTTTGAATAAAAAATTGAACACGATATCTTAACACATTTTTTTGCGGATATCTTCAAAATTAAAAATGATAGCTTAAATTTCCTTTCAGATAATTGATCCAACACAAAACTACGAAACTTTGCCAAATTTAAACATAGGCTCTATCTCCACTAATAAGCGAGATCCCCATGGTGAGCCACGAAATTGAATCACCCGGTATAATATAGCAAAATAATAATATAGTCAAAGGTGAAAAGAAACAGAAACCTCTGCCTCCCTTTCTACTGCCCTTTGCTCTCTACCCATCTTTGAATGTTAACGCTCGCGAATAGAGCATTCCGCATTTATTACACACCATACTCACGATAGGAAATCTCGCGTAACGACACAACGTGAACCCCAACAGCCAACAGAAGTCATTTTAATAATTCATATCGGAACGTCAGCGGCATAAGTAACGACCACTAGCGTAGAACAATAATATCGGTGGCAATAAGACCACAACAGGCAGACCTCCACCGCCAATAGAAAATCCAAACGAACAACACAAAGCCCCTCGGTGCAGAGCGCACTTCTTATCCAAGTGGCCATGCCACTTCGATTTGCATTCCTCTCGATCACAATTTACGCCTTTAATGGGTTACATAACTGCGAGGCATAATATCTCGCAGATGCGGCAAATTGATAGCCCCGAATACCATAGTTTGATCTGTTGGTCCACCAATGGCCTATTATTTAGATATGCATATTGGTATTATTTAGATATTCACCATATGGTTAATTTAATGAAGACATTTATTTTATTTTAAAATGTAAAAAGGGTTCTTATTAAACAAAATGTAAAAAAAGCATTAATATCTTAGAAACTGCTCGCTGTTAAGGAGTTGAAGGCATCTGTCATTGTGTCACATTTATTCCTACTTTTCAACGTACTACTACGTAATGACTTGCCTATGTTGATAGATATATGTATAATCGAAAGAGCTGTAGCTGGATGTAGTATTTGACCTAGGAGGGAGACAATGATATGGTGGCCTCTGCGTGTCTTGTGCTTGTGCTCTATCTTCCAAGTTTTGTACCATTTTCCTAAGGTGGCTTTTCCTGATACCGCAACAAGGTTCAGGTCCATAGACGGTAGTCTTATAGCCATTTATGACTATGTTGTCCGCTTGTTCATTGCGTTCGATTCTTGAGTGCCCGGTGCCCTCGTTAGTGCTTTTCTTGTCTTCTTTTGGCTTCTTTTGTGAATTGTTTAGGGATAGTTTATAGTCCAAGACAGTTTCAGGCTTGTAGCCTTTCGATTTCAGCGCTTTTGATACCGCCTGGCTGTTTGAGCATATGTAGATATTTGCCCTCAGTAAGATCCCATGGTACATTTCTGGGTACATATATTAATTGCGAGAGCTTCCGCCTGGAAGATGGTTGGAGTGCGGCCCTTGGTTCTGGCTAAAGAAAAATCCGTCAACTAATGTCCTTGGTCTTTGATCCATCTGTGAACCACAGAGATGAGGAATCTCTGATCTTTCTGAGCCAATGAGGGACATTTTTGAGGGTGTTAATGATCACTTCTACTGCCTCATCAAAATCGTAGATCACGTTGGAAATGCTGATGTGACCGTAGACCTAGACTACCTTAAGGTTCTTTGTCTGGCTTATTCTTATGGCATCGAGAGCAGCGTCTCTTTTAACATGTTTATGCAGAGGTATGAGGTTTAGCATGATCAGTGGGACATGTTCCCATTGCTTCTGTAAAGCCCAAGAATATGTGCCGTTGCAGTTATGTCAGTTTTGCTTCGATTACCTTTTCCAATGTCTTGTTCCACCAGACAACCGACTGTGCTTATGCAAAATTACAGTAACAGTAAAATTACAGTTAATATTGTTATCATCAAAGGAAAATATTGGCAGTGAGAACGGAAATCACTACAGCACATACAACATACCTAATTGCATCCCATGAACTTACGGAAGAAAGAAAACCCCACATGAAAACAACTTCAAACGCAGACGGCTCCATTAACCCTACAAATTTTCTGGAATAAAATTTGATGATATCATTATTATTCCTTTCCTTTAACAATAAGCTGATAAAAAGTTAAGAACCATGAGGTTTTAAAATAAGCTCAAAACTAAATGAAATAACTGGAATGACGACTCATGCTTTGAAACGTATACAGGGTGTAAGTAAAGTAAAGAAAATTTTTAATTGTTGTTTTCCGTATCTACTGTTACAGTTTTATTTTTATTTTTAGAAAAACGTTTCCTTTCCGTTATATTCAAACTGCATTGACTGGAATCTGGACTGGAATCTATTGTATCGATAAAGGCAAAGAAATATTTCTTGGCGGATAAAAATGCATTTGTTTTGTAGAACGAACTTTTATATGTATAAAACAATTTCAACTTCAGTCAAAATTTACAATTTATGTATTATAAATAACCAGATTTATTTAGTTAAAATAATTATTGTGTGTTGAGTTAAAGAGTTCGGATTTTTTAAATTAATGAAATTATTGGTAGCGTGAAAAAGTGATATTTTAGGTAGAAATAAATAATTCCTTGATCAAAGAAATTATTAGTTTGTTGAAAGAATTGACTAGAATACGAAAAGAAGTGACTAGAACTTTTCGGAGCACAAAATAGTACAAAATCTGCACGTGTTACCTTCTTTTGCGATGTCACTCATCCTCGACCAGTGGTCGGTCTTCCCATACATACAAATCGTCAAGGATAGGGCGTAGCAAAGTGCGCGCTGATTTTGGAATCTGCACGGAACTTGAATCTGCATGCACTGGGATCCATATTGCCAAATACACAGCCTTTTTTATCAATTTCGCCAGAAGCACGACGGCAACTTAGCGGCAGGCTTTCGTTATATACTGATGCTCGAACTGCGTGGAGAAAGTTTACAGTGCCATCATACAGTTGAATGAGGTTTCGGACCACCAATATGTTTATTTGAATCAAAATATGATTTCTCTGAAAGCAAACATATTACTTTGAAGGAAAGTAATCTGTTATTGTATACAATTACTCTTGCGTGCAATAATATCGGCACACAAGATTTATGTCCAGTATATTTTGAAGCAATTCCATTTTTATGATTGTTTAGTTTAAGTGATAGTTATTTCCTCAACAACAGCGAAAGGGCAGTATTTTTATTGATATTTTAATTTTGAGCAAATACTTAAGAAGTAGAGAGTAACTTAAGATAATAATATCGGCACCCCTAAGATTTATGTCAAGTATATTTTGAACCAATTGTTCCATTTTTATGATTGTTTCGTTTAAGTGATAGTTATTTCCTCAACAACAGCGCAAGGGCAGTATTTTTATTGATATTTTAATTTTGAGCAAATACTTAAGAAGTAGAGACTGGTTTAAAATTGTTGTATCATCAGCATAAAAAACTATCTTAGTTGAAATCGGTAGCAAAAAATGTCATCTACATAAACTATGAACAAAAGAGGTCCGAAGATACTACCCGGAGGCACTCCAACGTTTATGGAAAGCATATCCGACAAGAACGTTTCACCATCCGCACTCTTCAGTCTACAGCTATATGTTCTCTCGGTGAGGTAGGACACTATCATGCCCTCTATATATGCCCTCTAAAACCATATCTATCAATTTTTCTCGCCAACAGGTCAATGCTGACGCAATCAAAGGCTTTTTCAAGGTCCAGCATGACACTGTCAGCCACTTTTTCGCTTTCCAAACCCTTTAAAATAAATTCCGTGAATTCAAGCAGTGCCGTAGCAGTGCTCTTTCCCCTCAGGAAGCCATGCTGATGCAAGTTTAATATTTTAGGAGTTTTCAAATAATTAATGACACGAGAGGATATTAAATTTCGAATATTTTTGAAAATTAACTCTAATTTCCCCTAGCCGACTTACTACTGCTCGGTACATTTTCATGCCGTTTGCGTCATATCATTGCTATTGTTATTGTAACTTCTTCAGGGAGAAATTTATGTAAATCATTAAGATCAAAATCTTCAGAAAATTTCGGGCTACGGTTTGATTCTAGTTGTTGGATATGGTTGTATGAGGTACAGTCTACAGACCGCCAGAAATTTACTTAACTTTAAAGTTAACATACATTTTAGGTGGGCCGATTTTTATGCAAATGAATGTATATTTGTTTGAATGAAAATTAGATTTGGCGTCAGGAAACGTTTTTTAAATCAACAAAATATCATCCAAAAAAATATATTTCTTAAAAACAAATTTTTTTTTTCTTTAGAGGTTTTTGTTTATAACCCCTATAACAAAACGTACCAAAATCATTAGATTTTTGCGTCGAGTTGCAACACTGCGGAGCAGAACAATACCTCTAGGATATTAAGTGGCTGCTTGATGTTCTATTATGATAGAACATAAGCTCGAGGAGGATCACTCAGAAGTGCCCATACCCGTAATTCTACGTGACTTTTGCTTACCGCGCCAAAGGTAATATTAATACGGCGCTCAATGATCATATGTTAACCTTTCAAGTGGATTACATTATACATTCTACCCGCAACCAGTTTTCCGATTTACAGTCGCAGAGGGGGTAATGGGAAAATATTGTTTACGGCTTGCCATAAGGCATCAGTTAGGTACCTCTCATATCGTACAGTTTACACGTTGCACCGTTCATAATTTCCACTTATTACGGCGTGTAGCAATCTGAGGATGTTTGTGAAATGTGGAGGCCGTTTTTATAGGCTTCATTAAAGATATAGCTAATACACCATTCATTATCTATTGATTATCTATTGTTGACGTTGATAATTTTATTATAATAATCAGCGATTTCAATACAAGAATAATACAAAATCCCAACGTAAACAAAAAACTGCGTAGAAGCATGTTATCCAAGAATTATTATTGTTGTATCTTTACTGAGGTGAACAATTTTTACATATGACAAAATTAATCATTATGTCTGCTCATAAGAGAAACACTGCGCACAACAGTTAATGGATCGCGTTTTCTTGTATCCAAGAAATTTAAATAATATGCACTACAGTCTTGGGGTCTCATAAAATTTTATTGTTGTGGTGGAAATTCTTTATTTGTCTTGTTTATTTTGTAACATAAAACGTATTGAAACCGGTGAAGTGAGTGGATGTGTGCTAAAGTTGCGGCAAGTGTTTTTGAAAATAACTGTTCACATACAGCAACAAACGAACAAAATTATACACCAAAAGAACAAGGAAAATAAATTCCATCGAATAACACAGAGTTACCAAGGAAAACAACGCACCCCAATCAGAAAATAGCAAAATTGTGTATCAAAAATGACAAGGTAAGACTCCATACCATATGTCTACCTATAAATCCTGTTTTTACTTCAAACAACCTCGCATAAGTCGTCCTAGCTGATATAGACCACATATAGGTCACAGACCCACACCTGTGTTTTGATTCCCGTTGCCTTCTTGTTTGTTTGTTAGACACTCCTACGGGCCCAGGGTTGCGAAGAGTGTACTTTGTTTACCTATGTAAAATGTCAAAACTCAAACCCAAAACAAGAAATATCTAGTGGACCTATAGACCGCCTATTGGGTAGATCAGTGAATCGGTAGATTGCAGGAATCGATAGATCGCATAGACAGTGGGTATCTACAATAAAGACTTCTTTTGCAAAATCAAAATTTCAAGTTGATGTAAAGTTATTTTTATGACCTCATATTAACAACCAAAAAAGTTGCCTTAATTAAAAAAAAGATCTCCAGCAAGTTAAAAAAAATCTGATGTGGCCAGGCACATGACTTTATCATACAAAATATAATATTAATAGTTTAGCTGCATGAGAATCTATTTGATTGAGATAAATGGCGTCTGCATTAAAATTAAAATAGTTAGCCAGGATTTGACAGCTATTTTGATAGTCAATAGTATCAATAGTAGGTATTGTCAAAGCATCAGCATTTGACACTACCTACTGTCAGAATAATAGTTATTTATCTCACAAGTGCCGAAAGTACGGAATAGCGCGACGAGCGGTGATGCGGCGCGTCACGGATGGCGGAGCGTCGCCGTCGCATGTGAGCGAGTTGCGCTATGTTGTTTTCGGCAAGAGTGACATCAACGTTTCTTGTGTTGCTTTTTGAGAAATACGTATTTAAGATAAAATTTAAAATTTCTGTACAGGAAATGTTAGGTTGATACCACTTCTACGAAACGTCAAGTTTAAAAAGGTAATTTAAATTCTGACAGATTTATATTCGTTCATGACACTGTAGATGTCACATCCGTACCAACATACTAAAATATAACTACACTCATCGCTATACTTAATTTACAATTTTCTCAATTTCTCGTTTTTACAATTAGATAAAACAACGGGTTGATATTTCTTGTCAACGAACAATAAAATTGGTGATCTTATTTTATTTGAATTTTGTACTTTGCAGCACTAGAGCGGCAACGTTCAATAGCGGTTCTCCAACCTCTGATGAAATCAGCGGTTGCCGAGTGTGACAGCCATAGACATTTCTGTGGTGACAGCACGAAAAAATATTTGTCAAATCCAGGCTACTATGTACTTTCATATCAATGCAGATGCGACCGATGTCGATCAAATAGAATTTGCTCTTGAAGCTAAACTATTAATTTTACCAAAAAATGTTATAGACATAAATTATACCAAATTTCGTCTACTTTAATTTATTATTTATCTATTTTGACCAAATTACAAAAATGACGGTTCATTTGCAAAATCGTTGAAAAATGCTAAGAGTAAATAGCCAGTTCCTTTGCACCCTTTTGAACCAAAAGCTTTTCAGGTCTAAGTTTAATCATGAAACTTCTAAATATGAACTTTCGTCCCGATACCTTTAGTAGTTTCTCCGGAACCGTCGTCACAAAAATCGGGTACACACACACACACACACACACACACACACACACACACACACACACACACACACACACACACACACACACACACACACACACACACACACACACGCACGCACGCACGCACGCACGCACGCACGCACGCACGCACGCACGCACGCACGCACGCACGCACGCACGCACGCACGCACGCACGCACGCACGCACGCACGCACGCACGCACGCACGCACGCACGCACGCACGCACGCACGCACGCACGCACGCACGCACGCACGCACGCACGCACGCACGCACGCACGCACGCACGCACGCACGCACACACACACACACACACACACACACACACACACACACACACACACACACACACACACACACACACACACACACACACACACACACACACACACACACACACACACACACACACACACACACACACACACACACACACACACA
Source organism: Melinopterus prodromus (assembly GCA_964023965.1). Classification (NCBI taxonomy): domain Eukaryota; kingdom Metazoa; phylum Arthropoda; class Insecta; order Coleoptera; family Scarabaeidae; genus Melinopterus; species Melinopterus prodromus. The sequence goes on from OZ030392.1 coordinate 28,702,006, forward strand.
CACACACACACACACACACACACACACACACACACACACACACACACACACACACACACACACACACACACACACACACACACACACACACACACACACATTTTTTTGGACCTTGGTCAAAAATGTTCAGGGGACCCAAAAAGACCTATTTCCGCTAAAATCCCAATTTTTTTTTTTCGGCACGATTACAATACTTTACCATACTGCGTATGATAAAGTAAAAAACCTTTTTTCATGTTTAATAATTTTAACAATAGTAGGGTGTGAAATAAAAGTATATACATATATAATTTTAATACTACTTACTTAAATTGCATAAAATTGAGTAATTTAAAAAATATATATATATTTTTATAATCCATGCAAATTAAGACGACAAACCGATTTTTTTTCAAGAGACACACATGATCTAAATAAAAATTTAGAAACATGAAAAAATTATAGACCCCTTGCTTTATTTGGGCTATTATTTTGTTGTATACATAGGACCATAGAAACAATTTTTTATCAACTTATATATTTGTTTCCCAGCACCATTGACCTTATTTACAAAAATAACCAGTATTTGTTAAAATTACTCAATTTTATGCCAAGTGCGAAAGACCCAAATGTTGCATTAGAGTAATATTTTTATACTATTATTTCACAACCATTTGTCAAAAATTTTCGAACAGGAAAAATACTTTACCCCTACTACAAAAAAACACATTTATTGAGAAAAATTATAAACTTTAGGCCACTTGAGGGTGATATATTTTTTTATATGGGATAATATTTTTGATGTTATACCTAAGTGGGTTCATAGAGACAACTTATATTAACTTGAAATTTTGATTTTCCAAAAAAGGTTGTTCTGATACACCCTACAGATTGGTTGGGCATTATTTATACCTACATATTGGAATTGTAGATTTATAACATTCTAAATATATTTAAAACCTGTAATATGTATAATTGGTTTGTTTGCCCATCAGTAAAGTTATTCCTAAATTGCTAAGCATGCGCAATGGAGATTTTGTAAAGGCAGAACCCCCATTGCGCACATGCAAGAGTAAAAATAAGTGTTTTGTATAATTATTTTGATGCTGCTCGAGCAAACATATTATGTAAAATAAGAATAATAGATAATAATAGAGATAATAATAATTCAAACCTTGTATTAGGTATATTATGTAGACTTACTTTATTGTAACTTAATCATTGTCCAAACAAAAGAAAAATATACCCGTGAAGTGATAAATAATGAAATAACCAATGATGTGTGAAGCGATAAATAATTTGTAAAAAATATGATCAAGGCTAAAAATAAAAAGATGTTCCGTTACAGAGAACATTCATATATATTTGTACAACAATATTTGTTGCAAAAATATATATGATAATTTATTATTGCACAGCATTCTATACATAAATATATACATATTACAGAAAACAAAATAAGAAAAACGGGGAATATTTACAAATTTAAATTTTTCTTTGTCACGTGTGCCTATTAATTTGACCTACCCCTAAATACGTTTCGATTATTCCTACATAGAAGTCCAGCCTTTTAGCCCTAAAAAATGTTGCTCACCATGTGCAAAAGTAAATCCAAACTGTCTGCTTTTGCAGTATGAATAGTACGGATGTTTCAATGAAATTGAAAATCACATTGGCTTACGATTGAGGAATGCACACACTTTTGAATACTTTCTACGATAAATAGTACCTCAATAACTCTTCCGAACTAAATCCGTGTTGATTTAACTTTTTTGTTGGAAATTACTTGAGGAAGACACTCCTGAACCAACGTTGAGATAATTAGCATTAGAAAAATGCTCCTCCTGTCTTCAAAGTTTTTCATGGAATGTCTATTTGACAATTTAATGCATATAGTAATCTTTAACACAGACGTAAAGTTAACCTAAAGAAATGTGAATTAAATTACTATGCGGGGTTATTCTAATAATAAATTCCACAATAATGTTGATAAAAAATTGTTCATTTTCTTCAAATGCTTTTACGTGATGAATCTTCAAAAGCTTTGACGTAAAGCAAGCATCCTGTTTTGTTTCGTGTGAGTGATCACCGTTAGAAAAAAAAATCATGTTAGGGACAACATTCCAAGTCTTTGTAGGCTTGTTTTTCGCCTGCTTTCAATTCCCAATGATACTACTTGAAGTTTTTCATCATTATCCGTTTTCAGAATTCTTCCTTCTCATTGTGGCAAAATTTTACATCGTGTTCTTCCCATGTTACACTTGGCTTCACTAACAATTACTTTATTGTATTGATATTGACATTATGTAGCTATTTCCATTACCTTTTGGTGTCTCTAATACATCTATATTGTTTGCATTCGGTCACGGTAGAATAACTTGTGTATGTATGCTAAACATATTTAATAAATGTGGACTACCGTAAACAAACCTTCATAATAACATGTAATAAATTTACAATATGCCATTTGTATTGGCAAAGTCGGCAAAGTGAATATTTATATTTATAATATAAATATTATATTTATAATATATACATATTTATAATCATAAATATGTTAGGTTATGCAGAGGTTATGTACGGCTGACGTTTAATAGCGCTGGTAGTGAGTGCTATCTGTCGACTAATCGGCTAAAACTTCCGACTTCTTGTAGAAATTACGGTCGCATTTTGTGGGCAATTTATCGATCGAATTAAATGGTAGCCACGGCATACCGTACTACACTTTACCCGCGTACATTATACGTTAAATAAGTAACCACATCTCGGCTCATAGGAAAAATGACATAAGGTCGGACGTATTATCGAGTTCAGTGGCTGTAACACGTAGGAAAGCTTACCCAAACTCACCAATGAATGATATCTCTGCTATAATTTGTAAAATCATACCACATTATGCTTGTATGTATACGTAGTAGGTTTCATTCGTACGTAATAAGGACAAATGCGAATTCTTAATTATTTATATACGTAGAACATACGTTATAGGTTTCTCAGAGATTATTTGGAACGGACGTTGTGCTCTTAACCTCCGAAGATAATAATCACAAATTGCAGGTTATATCTGCGCTTTTGACGTTACTTAGCTGGCAACCATGACGACGCGTAATAAACAGCTGTTGGAATGTTGAGGCGCGCTCACCAAAATCGCTCGCTTTTTGGAAAATTTTGAAGCAAAAACGCCCTAGAGGCCGTTTTGCGTCGGTTTCAAAAGCTCACGCAACGTAGAATGGCCCATATAGGGCAACGGCCGCGCTTCGCGCGCCCGAAAAGGCTTCTCCAAATTTTCTATAAGCAACTAAGAACGCACTTTTTCGAACGTGAAATGGTGAGAAAAAACACGCGAAATCAAAATACTTAATATAGACAAGACCGACGGAGATAGCGATGCGGAGACTACACAAATGGATGAGCTTATTAGAACCATAAAGAAACAATCAGATACATGTCGGAGCAACTCGGAGACATCACAAAAGAATATAAAGAAATTAGAAAATTGATAAGAGAAGAAGCAAAAGAAAAGCAACAAATGAAGGACAGAATTCAGCAGCTTGAAAACATCGTAGAGGCGAACGAATGGGAAAAAATAAAAAACAACGTGATAGTATCTGGAATTGAAGAGAAGAAGGACGAAAACCTGAAGAATATTATAGATAATGTGTTCAGAACCATGAATATAGAAATTGATAAGACCGCCGTAGCCTGCTGCAAAAGAAAAGATGCCAAAGCTGAGTGCCCACCAATAATCGTGATACTCAAGAACAAGGAAACAAAGCAAAAAAATACTAGATGCTCGAAAGTCAGCGGGTTCATTACAAACAAACGAGTGTGGGCTGAATGGAAAGGACAATCTGGTTTACATCAATGAACAACTTTCACTACATATGGCTAATCTCTTTTATCACGCACGACAAACGAAAAACAAAAAAAAATACCACTGGGCCTGGACCAGAGATGGAAAGGTATACCTTAGGAAGAACGACAAAACACAAAAAATAAGAATTAACAACATGAACGACCTGAACATCCTTTCATAAAAAACAAAAAAATAAAAAATAAAAAAAAAAAACTAGTAATGGAGAAGGGTTTTAGAATATATCTTCACAACATAAGAAGTTTGAGAAATAAAATAGACGAAATGGAAGTAATAACAAAACTGTATGAACCAGACGTAATTGGACTGACAGAGACATGGCTATCTCCTAACGACGAACTGGCCGGGTGTGCGTCGACAAGCACGTCTGTTTCACCGCCGGAAGAGTTTAAGATAGCCAGGAGGTGGCGCTGTTCTAAGCAGTTTTCTCCCTAGTAATTACCGACGTCGTGTAGTTACCTGTAGCCAGAGCGCGTTTACGAACGCCAACAGCTGGCACAAGTAATAAAGTCGACTACAGCGCCTTTGCGTGTAGTGGTGACCGAGAACACTTCTGGCGTATACATATTCCGCCACGGGCGCGTAAAACGTTTGTAACTCCCCCACTCTATACTGTGCACGGGGCCAATACCAACTAAACAATTACAACGCGGAATACATATCTCGAGATACCCGAGGTGGGGGATTGGCACTATACGTGAAAAAACAAATCAATTATACTACCTGTGCAGAAATGTGCACAGGGAATAGAGATGATAAAGATAAGCTTATCCAACACTGCTATAACCTTGATGTACAAACCTCCAAATATAACCTATAATGTAACAAAACAATTCCTCAAAAACAATGTAATCAACAGAAAGAAACCTCATATAATAATTGGGGACTTGAACATAAACATTAGAGAAAAAACGAAACAACTAAAGACTACAAAAATACTCTGAGAGAAAACAACTACAATATCTTGAACAAAATGTCAAAAAACACCATACCCGGAGAAACCCCAACGGCAACCACACCATCATAGATCATGTTATAAGCAACATCCCGGCAAGATGTAAAAAAATAAAAATCTTACGCACCGATCTCTCAGCTCACAACGCCATCCTTGCGGTGGTCGATCTCAAAAAAAACAAAACTCAACCCAATATATCACACACACACACACATACATTTATACAAATAAAAACGAAATAAACAAACAAATTCAGCAGCTCGACTTTAACATCACAAACTTTGAGCAATTAACTAAGATAATTGAAGACACCATTAAGATCAGCCAGGTCCAAAGAAGTATACGCAAAAGAAAAGAAAACAGATGGATAACAGAAGATATTATAAAGGCGATAAAGGAGAGACATAAACTCTACAAACGTTTCACGAAAAACCCACACAATGAGACCTTTAAGAAAACCTATCAACAAAAAAAACCTGATGTGGCCAGGCACATGACTTTATCATACAATATATAAAATTATTATCTATTGGACTGAGATAATTCGTGTCTGCATTAAAATTAAACTATTTAGCCAGGATTTAACAGATGTTTTGATACTATTGACAGTAGGTGTGTCAATGCATCAGCATTTGACACTTACTGTCAGTAGCATACAAATATTTGTCAAATCCTGGTTTCATATCAATGCACATGCGACCGACATCAACCTCGATCAAACAGAATTTGCTCTTGCAGCTAAACTATTAATTTTACCAAAAAATTTCATAAACATAAATTATTCAGAATTTCCTCTACTTTTATTATTTAATTTTTTTGACGCAATTACAGAAATGTAAAAGAACGAAATCGTAAAAAAATGCTAAGAGTAAACATCGAGTCCCTGTGGACCCTATTGAACCAAAAGCCTTTCAGCTCTTAGTTTGGTCATGAAACTACTAAATATGAAGTTTCGTCCCGATACCTTTAGTAATTTCTCCGGAATCGTCGACACAAAAATCGGGTACACTATTTTCAGCACGGTTACTATTGTCATACTACGTATGATAAAGTAAAAAGGTTGTTGGTTTTGATGATTAATATATTATATTGGCTTCCAGCATCCTATATTTTCGGGTTTTACCCCGTCTTCAGTGCTAACTACAAAATATAATAAAGAATTATGCTCAATAAAATAAGTTTTAAGGTTAACATACCGTCCTACAATCTTTCTTATATTTATTCGCGAAAAGATAACAACATTGCTATCCGCACTCGAAATACACATTGACTTGTCCATGCATTTGCCTGTTGAATTGACGTTTCGCAACCGCTGACGTTCTGAATACTGTCAAAAAATTCAAAATATCCTGGCTACCTGCTATTAATGCAGAAACGATTTCGATCAAATAGAATTTGCTCCTGCAGCTAAACTATTAATTTTACCAAAAACTGTTATAAACATAAATTATACAAAATTTCCTCTACTTTAATTTATTATTTATCTATTTTGACAAAATTGCAGAAATGGCGGCTCAATTGCAAAATCGTTGAAAAATGCTATAAGTAAATAGCCAGTTCCTTTGGACCCTTTTGAACCAAAAGCTTTTCAGCTCTAAGTTTAGTTATAAAACTTGTAAATATGAATTTTCGTCCCGATACCTTCAGTAGTTTCTCCGGAATCGTCTCCACAAAAAAAACGGGTACACACACACAGACATTTTTTTGTACCTTGGTCAAAAACCCAAAAAAACCTATTTCCGCTAAAAACTCAATTTTTTTCGGCATGATTACAATACTTTATTATACTGCGTATGATAAAGTAAAAAGCAAAAACTCAAAAACTGTAAAGATAGGAGTAGGCCTATGTTAGTACTCCATGCACTGAAATTTTGCGAGGTATTCAGAAATATACCGAAAAATAAGCCATTCCATTAAAAAAAAGAAATTCACGCGTAATTATTCATGAAAATGTTAAGATTAAAATGGCTCACGCTGTATAATAAATACTAGGGTGGTACTTGTTTATATAGAAAAAATTATAACTTGTTAATTTGTTCTTTTGTATTCATACTTAAGTCCTGTGAAATGTGAGATCAACCATAACAAAATAACCCGTGCTCCAAGCGGCTCAAAATCGAGACTATGTTCAGTTTAATAAAACAAAAAATAAGACATTATTTATTTTGTTTTACTCTGGTTTTACTCCAATAAATTTACATGCACCAGTACATGCATCACTAACTTAACCGAAAACAAAAACTAATGCCTTAATTTCTTAGTCTAAATATACCGGGTGTCTCACTTTTTTCCCGCACAACGTTTTTCCAGATAGTTAATGTCACTGAGTAAAAAGTTTCATATGGACTTATTTATAATCGTTTTAAATATTCGTTAACTATTTAAGACTATTCTAAATATGAATTAAACAATATTTTAAACGGTTCTAACTTCTTTAGAAATTGACAAATCTAATTAGTCGTCATGAAACTTTTAACTCAGAATGATATTTAATTGTAGATAAACAATCTCTAAATAGTTTCAAGTGTATTTTTGTTGCCTTGTTGTCTTCATTTGTATATTTTGAATATTTTGCATTTTTTACTTATATTTATTTACTTTCGTCGTTGTCCTGAGTCTGATTAGGGTATCCAGTCCCGGGATTACGGGATCCCGGGATCTCGACAAATAATGAGTTTTTCAGGATCCCGGGATTATAAATCTAAATCCCCGGATCCTAAAAAAGTTAACTTTAAATTAGTTTCTTATTTTTTGTTAATTTACGAAATGTGGGCATTGACCTACAATAAATCAATTTAGCTGCTATTTTTTAAGTGTGAATATCAGTCTATAACAGCACCCTTTCTGATGAAATTAAGTATCAAGCATAATATGTTCGTTTACACCAACATGTTGCTATAATAAGAAGAACAGATTTTGCAAATACTAGATATAATTCGATATGGAGACAAACATGAACCTTTTCAACTTGCTTAACTCTTTTTGGTTACTTTACCCTAAACAACAGGAAAAAAAATGTTATACTGTGGTACGAAGCATCTCGAGTTTGTGATGAGGTGTGACAGAGGTGATGTGGTCATTTTTGACATTCTTTCTTCGCACAATTATCGCTGCTTTTACTGGAAAAGCTTTATCAGAAAGGGCACTTAGATAAAAAAATCTATAATGTATGGTTGGGCTATTTGAACTGTATTTGAGAAAACCGAAAAACGTACAAGATCAACAACTAAATTAGATAATGGGTTCTTGCAAAATATGTAAACAATTCGTATTTGAAATGCCGTTACCTGTATCTACCCCATCTGTCCTCAGTTTGTTTCTCAATTTGTCTGTTTAGCCAATCTTATAAATATAAATCGCTTCGTACAGTATACGTCTTTAGACAATGTTTACGAACGTGTACAATTTGGTTATTATTCAGCAGCACCAATAGCAAGTGAATAAAATCCAAATCAGTGACATGTATTAAGTTATTTTATAATATTAATTATCTATAATGTAAACTAATAACTATGCATCAATGGAATTAACAATTTTGTGATGGTTCTTAACAAACATCAGAGATCATCCATATGCTGACCCACATAAACAATTTTAACAAAATAGGTTAACAAGGTACTAAAATATATTTCTTTAGCTATCAGTATATAGAAATGCTTAAAGTAGATTAAATTTAAACGTTTTTTTTTATTTATTTTACCACACGGAAGTGGTGGAACTAGGTTGCTTTTTACTATGAAAAACAAAAAATTAACATTCCGCCCACTTTTGAAAATGCGTATTACATGAGAAAAGTTACAACAATACATTTATTTTGAGATTTAGTGTAGGTTTTTAGACACCTGCATAAGGTTGCTGATTATAATCTGTCTGATAATGTTATTACAATACCCAAAAGCTTTAATTACATTTTTTGTTGTTTTTCTGATGTTAGTTGTACTATTTTTAAACGAACGATGCGATCATACTACGGGTCACAGAAGTAACATTTTTAGAAAATTGTGATTGCATTATAAGAAAAAAAACAAATTGTAATTTCGATTTTAAAGAATAACTTTTACCAATCCTTTATATGTACTTGTGTGTTGATTGATTTTTACTTTATGAAACATATCTAGTAGTTTCATGACAAAACTTTTATCGATCTCAAAATTCACAGGAATTAAGTATGTATGGATATAAAGAAATTATTTGAAAGTGTCTTGCACAAAAATGTTGAAAAATAAGAACCACGCTACTGTGCACTATTCTAGATCTTATTAGAAAAATTTTCCGCTTTTTCTTATATTCTAATTTGACACTTTAGCATAAAGTTACATTTAGTACAATTATTGCTTAAGATATTTTTAATTTAAATATAAAAAGAGATAGTTTACTCATTAGCAAATTTAAGAATTACTTCTTGTTCGACTAAAGCTCAATATTAAAGCAATATATACGGATTTTCTCGAATCTAAAGCACTCAAAGCTCCTTTTTTTAAATTTCTATATAACCAATCTAATAAAATTCATAGAAAATATGAAAAATAATCCATAAACTTGCAAACTAATACCAGAGGGACGGCAAAATTATTTACCATACCTATTGTATTACCATTATATCAGGTACACACTTTATTTGTTATGGTTCCAACCAATTGGAGCCATCTTAACCTAAACAATGCACCGTGAGCCCTAAAAGAGACAGCCTGCCCAAAAACCCTTCAGTCAGTTTACCTCCTTCAACCTGTACTAAATCCAAACACAAAATTAAAGAGAAATGGCTTTCCACAATGGCCACAATTACGCGTTCATCAGACGTCCAAAAACATCAACACCCATCTGTAGCGAAGTGTCCAAGAGATACCACAAAGTCTCAACAATTAACGAAGGCTCCTTTGGGTAAGTCTCAACTATTCACTACTTTGTATTTCTTTGTGGTACCTCATTTGAAATAGCAAATCCTAACTAATGTTTTTTTGTTTCAGGGAAGTTTTCAAGGCTTAGGATAAGAAATCAGGCGAGATAGTCGCTGTGAAGCGACTGAAAACCGACACCACACCGGACGAGGAGATGCCATTATGGGCCAAGAGGGAAATCCAAATTCTGCAAGACGTCCACCATGAAAATATCGTGAATTTAGTGGAGATGTGCTTGCTGCCTGGCTTTATGGATGAACCTGAGTATTACCTAGCGATGGAGTGTTGCCCTTACGACCTAGCTAAAGTCATCTACAACGGCGACATCATCCTACAAACGTGTCACATCCGAGAGATCATGCAGCAAATATTTACTGGGTTGAGATATCTCCATGACGTCAAAGGCATATTACATCGTGATCTAAAACCAGAGAATATCCTAGTGAGTAAAGAAGGGACCTTGAAAATTGCAAATTTCGGGATGTCAAGGGTTATGGAGAAGAACAAAGAACATAATAGGTAAATGTTAACTGATGTTTGTATTTTATATTGTGAACTAACCGGTTTCTTCTTGTTATAGCTGTACAAGTCAGGTGTGTACGCTTTGGTTCAGAGCTCCTGAGTTGCTTCTTGGAGCGGGTGACTACGGACAGGAAGTGGACATGTGGTCTCCCGGTCTAATAATGGCTTATCTGTTCGCCGGAGACCCGGTTTTGGAGAGCCAAACTGAACAGGGGATGCTCACGTATATTTCCAAACTCTTTGGGTCGATAACACCGGAAATATGGCCCGGTGTTGAGGAACTACCGTTGCACAAAGTGCTTACACTTCCCCAAGATGAAGAGAGAAAGGTAGGTTAACATTCATAAACCAAAAACATTCATAAACTAACAACTCTAACTACAATAAAAACAAATCTTCTTGTGTGTTATAGTTAGAAGTATTCTTTGGATTTTATGTATTCTAATCTTTATTTTTGTTATAGGTTATACAAATTATTGGAATGGCAGTTCAAGATCCTTTTGCGTTGGACCTGATTAATAATTTGCTGAAGTTAGACCCAAAACAACGATTATCTACGACGGATGTGCTACAGTCAACGTTCATTTTGGAAACGCCTGCTAAAGGAAAATTTAGGGCTTTCCTTGAGAAGCTAGGTAAGCTTCATCCTGCTCGTCCCAATATGAAGAGAGCATGGGGCGTTGAGGAACAACTGCTAGACTGTGGACGAATCCTTAAGAAGAAGCAGTTGGGTTAGTCGTTTTGACCAAATGCGCGAAACTCGAGCGTTTTGCTCAAAATTACCAATCGATTTTTTTGTGTTTGACCATTGGCTCAGCTAATGGGGAGTTTTAAAAATTTGATTTATAGATTTTGTGATTTTTAACCTAGATTCAATTTGTGATATTGAGTATAAATGTTATTGTGGAGTATACTCAAGAATTATTTGTGGTTTTGATAGAAATATAAATAATTATTGTTGTAATTTTTGTACTGACCTAATAAATACATTTTTATAGCATTTTTAGTGTTATTTCTTATATTTTCGTTATTTACTTGTTGCGTGTAAACTTTTGGCACAGGCACCTATTATTTTTATTATTCATTGGATCATTGCTTCCTTTTCCTTGAAACCTAATAAACACACGTGGACTACAGGTAAACGTATTTCTAATCCATGCAAAAGGGTTTATTTTGAAGTCTCGTTACGTAAATGAGTTGTGATATTTTGACACAGGTAACAAAGTCATCTTATCATTGTTTGCCTTCTTGGTGCTAAATGCTAAACAAAACCACATGGTGTACAGGTAATAGCGTTGGTGTTCCATATTATAATGACTTACTAAAGCTTGTCATGGGCCTTTGTACGTTTTATTTCTTTCTACTTTTTCTTTATCATACGCAGTATGTAAAGTATTGTAATCATGCCGAAAAAAAAAATTGAGATTTTAGCGGAAATAGGTCTTTATGGGTCCTATGAACATTTTTGACCAAGGTACAAAAAATGTCTGTGTGTGTGTGTGCGCGTGTAAACGATTTTTGTGACGAAGATTCCGGAGAAACTACTAAAAGTATCGGGACGAAAGTTTATATTTAGAAGTTTTATGACCAAACTTAGAGCTGAAAAGCTTTTCGTTCAAAAGGGTCGAAAGGAACTGGTAGTTTATTCTAAGCCTTTTTCAATGATTTTGTAAATGAGTCGCCATTTCTGTAATTTTGACAAAATAGTAAAAAAATAAATTAAAGTAGAGGAAATTTTGAATAATTTATGCCTATGACTTTTTACTTTATCAGGCCATAGGTTATTGGCTTTATAGGCCATAGGTACGCCCGTCTATATTTTTACTTTATCATACGCAGTATAATAATGTATTGTAATAGTGCCGAAAAAAAATGGGATTTTAGCGGAAATTGGTCTTTATGGGTCCCCTGAACATTTTTGACCAAGGTACAAAAAATGTCTGTGTGTGTGTGCGTGAGCGTGTGTGCGCGTGTGCGTGTGCGCGTGTGCGTGTGCGCGTGCGTGTGCGTGTGCGCGTGCGCGTGCGCGTGTGCGTGTGCGTGTGGGTGTGGGTGTGGGGGTGTGTGTGTGTGTGTGTGTCTCTGTGTGTCTCTGTGTGTAAACGATTTTTGTGGCGACGATTCCGGAGAAACTACTAAAGGTATCGGGACAAAAGTTCATATTTAGAAGTTTTATGACCAAACTTAGAGCTGAAAAGCTTTTGGTTCAAAAGGGTTCAAAGGAACTGGTAGTTTATTCTAAGTATTTTTCAAGGATTGTGCAATTGAGCCGCCATTTCTGCAATTTCGTCAAAATAGTTAAATAATAAATTAAAGTAGAGGAAATTTTTAATAATTTATGCTTATGATATTTTTTGGTAAAATTAATAGTTTAGCTTCAAGAGCAAATTCTATTTGATCGGTCGCATCTGCAATGATCTGAAACTACATAGTAGCCAGGATTTGACAAATATTTTTTTTTGAGCTGTCACCACAGAAATGTCTATGGATGTCACACTCGAAAACAGCTGATTTCATCAGAGGTTGGAGAACCGCTATGGAACGTTGCCGCTCTAGTGCAGCAAAGTACAAAGTTCAAATAAAATAAGATCACCAATTTGATTGTTTGTTGATAAGAAATATCAACCCGTTGTTATATCTAATTGTAAAAACGTTAAATTGAGAAAATTGTAAATAAAGTATAGCGATGTGTGTAGTTATATATTAGTATGTTGGTGCGGATGTGACATCTACAGTGTCATGAACGAATATAAATCTGTCAGAATTTGAATTAACTTTTTAAACTTGACGTTTCGTAGAAGTGGTATCAACCTAACATTTCGTATACAGAAACATAACCATTTTTGATTTTTTTAAATACGTACCTATATCTCAAAAAGCAACACGAAAAACGTTGATGTCACTCCTGCCGAAAACTACACAGCGCGACTCGCTCACATGCGACGGCGACGCTCCGCCATCGGTGACGCGCCGCATCACAGCTCGTTACGCTATTCCGTACTGTCGGCAATTGTGAGATAAATAACTATTATTCTGATGACAGTAGGTAGTGTCAAATGCAAAATATCTGTCAAATCCCGGCTAACTAGTTTAATTTTAATGCAGACTCGATTTATCTCAATCAAATAGATTCTCATGCAGCTAAACTATTAATTTTATATTTTATATGATAAAGCCATGTGCCTGGCCACAACAGATTTTTAATGAATTGAACTATTTCGACTATTTCAAAGTCAATAATGTGGGTTCCACCGCAAATCATTGATATTTGTGTATTGTTCATTCATTATTCAAAAATTTCTCTCTCACTATTAATTTGTGAAATAACTGGAAATCACTCTACAGACACACCCTCTATAGATTATTTTTAAGAGCAAATTATATACTCGGCAGTCCCAGCTATTGTTACATTCTGAAATCGTTAGTAAATCTTCTGTCGCGGGTTTTAATTCACTTTGTGCAAAAAAAATCTGATGTGGCCAGGCACATGACTTTATCATACAATATATAAAATTAATAGTTTAGCTGCATGAGAATGTATTTGACTGAGATAAATCGTGTCTGCATTAAAATTAAACTAGTTAGCCAGGATTTGACAGATATTTTGATAGTCAATAGTACCAATCGAAGGTATTGCCAAAGCATCAGCATTTGACACTACCTACTGTCATCAGAATAATAGTTGGTTATCTCACAAGTGCCGAAAGTACGGAATAGCACAACGAGCGGTGATGCGGCGCGTCACCGATGGCGGAGCGTCGTCGTCGCATGTGAGCGAGTCGCGCTATGTAGTTTTCCCCTAGTTTTCGGCAGGAGTGACATCAACGTTTTTGTGTTGCTTTTTGAGAAATACGTATTTTAAAAAAAATCAAAAATGGTTATATTTCGGTATAGAAAATGTTAGGTTGATACCACTTCTACGAAATCTCAAGTTTAAAAAGCGAATTTAAATTCTGACAGATTTATGTTCGTTCATGACACTGTAGATGACGTTCCATGCGGTTCTCCGAGTGTGACAGCGTGGTGACAGCCATAGACATTTCTGTGATGACAGCACAAAAAAAATATTTGTCAAAATCCTGGCTACTATGCAGTTTCATATCAATGCAGATGCGACCGATCTCGATCAAATAGAATTTGCTCTTGCAGCTAAACTATTAATTTTACCAAAAAATGTCATAGGCATAAATTATTCAAAATTTCCTCTGCTTTAATTTATTATTTAACTATTTTGAAGAAATTACAGAAATGGCGGCTCATCTGCAAAATCCCTGAAAAAGGCTTAGAATAAACTACCAGTTCCTTTGGACCCTTTTAAACCAAAAGCTTTTCAGCTCTAAGTTTAGTCATAAAACTTCTAAATATGAACTTTCGTCCCGATACCTTTAGTAGTTTCTCCGGAATCGTCGTCACAAAAATCGAGTACACACATACGCACACACACACACACACACACACACACACACATACACACACACACACACACACACAGACATTTTTTTGTACCTTGGTCAAAAATGTTCAGGGGACCCAAAAAGACCTATTTCCGCTAAAATCTCAATTTTTTTTTCGGCATGATTACAATACTTTAGCATACTGCGTATGATAAAGTAAAAAAACATCATGGCGCACATAATAAATACAAAATTTCATGACAGTCAGAAACAAAATGTTTTTCACTGATTTTATTTCGAATAACTATACTAGAGGAAAAATACGTTCAACTTTTTTTACATTATTGTAAATACCTCGAATGACAATTTTCACTTCAGGCTATTTATCAGTGTGCGACTGCGTAACTGTCAAAATTAGACGCTCCTTATATTATGTACTGATAAAAACTCATGCAGCCGGCCAAAAACGAACACTGTATGATCCTCCACAGAATGACAAGAACACGGAAATGCGGTAGGCGTCAACAATTGCTCCTCACCTTTGATTCTACCTCGCTACGATTACAGACAATTGCCGAGTATGAAAAGTGCGATAAAAAATAAGTAAATATACGTTGCCCGTTGTACAAAAAGAATCCTTCCGCATTCAGGTCGCGGAGAGTTAATTTTATTCTTCTTCTGCTTGGTGGTAATTGAAATAATGCCGGGTAGCAGCGAAGGAAACTAATCAGATTAAGCATAGTTTGCTTGCGCAATGACCAGCGCAGTAATCTTGGGGACTCGATCTGATTCCGCGCTGCTGCGCTGCAATCTGGAGTCAATGGTTCCTAGAAGAACCAGATCGTCTTGCGTTGAGAGATGCGGAGGCGGCAGTTCACGGAAAAACCAAGTCTTCGGCATTTTTTAATTGGTCTAATAGATCTCTAGATTAAACCGCTTACACAGAACGATGCTCAACGACTAGAAATAGAACTAAAGGAACTCATGTTAGAATCTACATAGTCCTACACATTTTAGTTTTCACGATTGCTTCTTCTTTGTATATTTTATCACTAGCTGCTCATATTCATAGCGTTCAATGTTTTTTAGAAATGAATATTTGGTTAAGCGTATATCTGTATTAGGGTTTCCAATCCCAATTCATATAAATAATGATAAAATATTGGCCTCTATAATGTCTTTTTCACCCCAAACTTGGTCAACGTTTTCAAATTTTAGCTAAAAATATGAAAGCTAAAATTATCTGATTTTAGCATAAATGCATTTTACATCAATGCATACCGTTGTTACGTAGCTCGTGAAGGGATGGGTCCAGGCCAGGGTGGATGTAAATAAAACTCACACTGGTTTTACATACTGTATAATTGTCGACACAACAGGCTAAGAAAACAGCTGAGAAGGCAGGTCGCTGCCTTCTCGTACAGGTGTCGGATGTCTCGCTCGTAAATATAGACTAATAGCCAATTCCCCTTTTATACGCCGCTTTACTGTATTTATATCAATTGTCCAAATACGTCATTGCCGTTAATTAGGTTACCAAACGTCGAGGTTGTTCACTTGCCTTTTGTGCAAACTCGGCGTTTGGTATCCATACTAGACACCGCAATCATTGAGGAATTCGGGTTGTTAACTTTATACTTGTATGCAATTTTTAATCGAACACAAAAATAACTTCAATTTATTACTCTTACGTAACAACCTCCTCGCCAATAATTGCTCGTCCCAGAGCAATGCCATAACTTGAACAAAATCTATAGCCACAGAGCGGAGCAGCAAAAACACCAACAAAAAGTATTTTATTGGACATACACTGAACGTACACAATTTAAACAGCAAAAGAACATACAAAAATTCAAAAATTATTTCACATACAAAAAAAAACAAAAACAGAAAATAACCTTACAAAACACACACAACACAGTTTAAAAAACAAGAAAAAATACACACACAAAAATCGGAAACTAATTGCCCACGTATGTATGCGATTTGCCACGCGCTCGTTCACCGGACTGATTATTGAATCATCTCACCATCTTCCTCCTTCTAGAATTGCGATGGTCATCTACCTAAAGGACATCTTTGAAGACGACTTCGACCGTGTACACAGACTCTCCTATGCTTGTACAGCGGTGCGTCACGTGTCGGCAGCTTGGTGTAGATGACCACCCATCCGTATTGAAGATCCAATTTTCGCCATCGTCGGGGGTTTGTTCCCTTTTTATACGTCCGCCCTGGTTCTCAAATCCTCCCACCTTCTGCCTTCTTCTAGGATTGCGATGATAATCTACCTAAGGGACATCTTTAAAGACGACTTCGACCGTGTACACAGACTTTCCTTTGCTTGTACAGCGGTGCGTCACGTGTCGGCAGCTTTTTGTAGATGACCACCCATCCGCTTCGTTTGTGGGATCTAATTTTCATTCCTCCTTTCTTCGAGAACCAGGGGCGGATCACTGCTTCCATACGGGCAATCACATATTTTCTCACGTCAGCGTCATCTTCCTATGGACCATTTAAACTACAACAACAATAAATGTACAAATACTAACATCTGCAATTTTTTCCTAAATCGGCGTCTGCGAATGTGCGTCTGGTTGAGCGGGAAATTCCAGAAAATTTCTCTTTGGGGGCGGGGCGGAGAAATTGTACTGGAATCTGCAGCTGGGCCCTTCATAATCTTCTTCTTAGTCAACTCTACACTTTCTTCATCGTAATTATCTTCTTCCTTCGTTTCTTCTCTTACTGCCATGTTGCTTGCCACCCTGACCTGAATGAGCCGTTGTTGTTCTCTTTTGGGATCATTTTGCGCCTCCACCATGTTACGTAGCTCGCGATGGGAATGGGTCCAGGCCAGGGTGGATTTAAATAAAACTTCCACTGGTTTTACATACTGTATAATTGTCGACACAACAGGCTAAGAAAACAGCTGAGAAGGCAGGTCGCTGCCTTCTCGTACAGGTGTCGGATGTCTCGCTCGTAAATATAGACTAATAGCCAATTCCCCTTTTATACGCCGCTTTACTGTATTTATATCAATTGTCCAAATACGTCATTGCCGTTAATTAGGTTACCAAACGTCGAGGTTGTTCACTTGCCTTTTGTGCAAACTCGGCGTTTGGTATCCATACTAGACACCGCAATCATTGAGGAATTCGGGTTGTTAACTTTATACTTGTATGCAATTTTTAATCGAACACAAAAATAACTTCAATTTATTACTCTTACGTAACAATATGTTGCAGTATATTGTTGCATGGTTCTTGAATTAGTGATATGAGCTTCTAACCATTAACAATATTTTGAGTTGAAGTAGCCCACATCAGTCCATATGGGGCCTTCAACAAATTCTCATGCCACTGCCATGTTCCTAATGTATTCTTGCATGAAATTTTACTGTTAAAATTACATTACTTACATCTGATTGTTCAATGTCCCTCTACTAATGATGTTCAGTTTGTCAGTACCCAAATGAGTTGAATGTAGTTGATTTAAGTTATTAGGTATTATAACTCTATTATTCCAACTAAACAATTCATTTCTACACACGATTTAGAATTATGAGACTTAAACACTACTTCTGGCGAATGGCAGACCTTACAGAGCCAATAATTTTTGCTAACAATACATCTGATAGTGTAGCATTACGAACGTCGAAAACTGTTGTTTTAAAATCCTTTATGTCTTGGTAATTATTGAAGGGTTCCGCTTGTTGTTATGCTAACAGCATAACAAGCATAACAACAATACAATAAACTTTCTAGATACAACACTGATACACAAAAACAACAAGATATATACAAAGTGGTACACAAAAGCAACATCATCCCACAGGTATTTAAATTACAATTCAGTACAGCCACGAACATACAAGATAAGCGTAATTAAAGGTCTGGCTGATAGAGCTATTAAACTCACAAGTCCAGAATATCTTAGGGAAGCTATACAAAAAATCTGATGTGGCCAGGCACATGTCTTTATCATACAATATATAAAACTAATAGTTTTGCTGCATGAGAATCTATTTGATTGATATCAGTCGTGTCTGCATTAAAATAAAACGAGTTAGCCAGGATTTGACTGATAAATAATTAAATAAATAAATAATTCCTTTATTAACAAAACAATATTAAATGCAACACCATAATATTTATATTTAGGGCGATCACACTTGTTTCCAAATTGCCTTGCTCTTCCACTCAACCCCTTACGCAAACTAGAACTAAATAGTTGTATCAATAATATAACAATTATTTCGAGAACTTATCAAAACAAAAATTACTCTAGAGTCTAATTACGCGTAATTGCAGCAAATCCAACTCAACAAAACATCGCACACGCCCATAAAAAATAAAAATTAAAACAGCCTGCGATGTGCGCTCAATGCCTAAAGTCCCCCTGTTGAGCAAACAGATAACACTTCACCTTTCCCCCAAAACTGGTTAACGATAAGCTTTTCATATCTTCCCTGAGACCCAGTGTATATGTGACTGACCTGCTAAGAGAATGGCCGTTTATACAGCTCAGCGCGATGGGCAGGTGGAGCAAACAAACCACTGAATCTTAAATTAAGGTTATGGACATCCGTTCTACAGCGTATCTTCCGCATGAAGTATTGTGGGATTCTCTTGGATAGCAACTTATGAGATAATATTGCTGCATGAAACACATTAGTGTTATCCATGTTTAACCACCCCAAGTCCCCCAGCCCATTCGATACATGATCATACTTCCTCAAACCAAAAACAAACAGAACACATGCAGTTTGGACACGCTGAACACTGAACACTGAACACACGCTGCCGATCCGCCGCCGTCAGGCAAGGACCGTACACGGTATCACAATATGAAATCTTTTTACTATTGACAGTAGATGTAGTGAGATATTGTCAAAACATCAGCATTTGACACTACCTGTACTGTCATTACACATGCATTAGACCGAAAATTTGAAAAATCCTGGCTACTATGTAATTTCATGTCAATGCAGATGCGACCGATCTCGATCAAATAGAATTTACTCTTGAAGCTAAACTATTCATTTTACCAAAAAATTTCATAGGCATAAATTATTCAAAATTTCCTCTTCTTTAATTTATTATTTAACTATTTTGACGAAATTACAGAAATAGCGACTCATTTGCAAAATCCCTGAAAAAGGCTTAGAATAAACTACCAGTTCCTTTGGACCCTTTTGAACCAAAAGCTTTTCAGCTCTAAGTTTGGTCATAAAACTTCTAAATATGAACTTTGGTCCCGATACATTTAGTAGTTTCTCCGGAATCGTCGTCACAAAAATCGAGTACACACATACGCACACACACACACACACACACACACACACACATACACACACACACACACACACACAGACATTTTTTTGTACCTTGGTCAAAAATGTTCAGGGGACCCATAAAGACCTATTTCCGCTAAAATCTCAAATTTTTTTTTCGGCACGATTACAATACTTCATCATACTGCGTATGATAAAGTAAAAACAGAAAGCATTCTACAAAAAAACAACTACCCCAAAAATTTAATTAGCAAAATAATAACGAGACAGAAAGCAATTAACAGTGATAATAGATTGTCATCAAGGATACAACCCGCTACAATTCCTGAACCAGACACAAGTAAATACATTCCAATACCATACGTCAAAAATCTGTCGGAAAAAATAGGTCACATTATGAGACCATTTAATATCAAGATTGCCCACAAAAACACAAATAACCTCGCGAAAATTTACACAAGACTGAAAGCCACAACACCTCTACTAAAACAATCTCATTGTGTATACCAGATTCCATGTAACGAGTGTGACAAAGTGTATATAGGACAAACAGAACAATTAGTTGAAGAAAGGTTGAAGGGACACAAATACGCAAAAAACGTCACAGCCCTTAAGAAACACCAAGAAGAAACAGGACACCAGTTTAATTTTAAGGATGTGAAAGTGATACAGAAAGAAAAGAACTTAAAAGCAAGATGTGTGTTGGAATCAATCGAAATATTAAAAAATAGAAAAGCAGTTAATGATAGATCAGATATTAATTTGTCAAAATGTTATAAATTAATTCTAGAGAATACGTAAATATCTAAATTAAACCAAAATAAGATTCAAAAATATTGTAAACCAGTTTAAAATTTCCACCTGCGACATGTCTAGCAAGTTTCCATTCGTTCTCTCTCGGTTTTGTGGTTGTATTCGATGCGTTTGTTTTTCGTTTTAACATTTCAGTATATCTGTGACCAAGACGCAAATAGCGTCGAAACATCAGTTTTTAATATGTTCGTCTCGTCGTAAGATTAAGTGAACGTGTAAAACAGTTTTATTATACAAGCCTCTATACCCAAGTGAAATAAACAATTTTGAAAAAAGTTGTGTGTTTTAATATATTGACAAGGCTAACTATTTTAATTAAATTATTACTATATATATATATATAATAATTATATATATATATATACTCAATTAATAAATTTTTATTGGCCGTGTTATTATAATAATGTAACAAGGTAATATTCCCAAATATTTACCTTGTTACATTATTATATATATATATATATATATATATATATATATATATATATATATATATATATATATATATATATATATATATATATATATATATATATATATAAAAGTTTATAAACTTTTCTAAACTTTTGACACGTTTCATGTATTTTATATTTATATATTAACTTTTCCGAACCCTGAAGAAGGACAAAATATTGTCCGAAATATTGGTTAAGGAATAAAAACTTAAAAACCAAAAATCTTTGACTGAATTCCCACTATAAGTTTCCTCGTTATATATATATATATATATATAAGAATCAACTAAAGAAGCGAATGATAATTAACCCAGGTGAGGATAATTTTTGGAAAAAACACCTCCGCCTGGATTTGAACCAGGAACCCTCCAATTGCCGGTTGAAAGCTCTCCCAGTTGAGCTACAGAGGCTATATATATATATATATATATATATATATATTGTATATATTATATTATAAATCTATATCCTGCGACCGGGCTCAGTAGTTCAGCGGTAGAGCAATTCCCCGGCAAGGAAGAAGGCCCCGGTTCGAATCCGGGCTGAGACCGTATCCTTTTAATTAATTTTAAAAATTACTTCTCTCTTGGATTCTATTTACGTCATATTCCCTATATATATATATATATATATATATATATATATATATATATATATATATATATATATATATATATATGTAAAAAGTTTTCGGTCATCTCGTGTAGAAAATAAACTTTATTTGCAACGTTTCGACAGACTCACATCTGCCATTATCCAGCGTTTAAAACTAACTACAAAACTTTAAACTATGTCAAACAAACTAGTGTCACATGCATTCGCCTTCTATTCCTCTATGACGGTTGCCATAGTCGCACGAGCGCGACTGCGTGTCATGGGTCCAGTCATGGTAACTGATGAAGCAGCCCTGCCACTGCCCGTCGAATTCACCAACCGTGTATCTTCACGGTGCCTCAGTGTTCTATGACATATAGGGTCGTAACGTACTTCCTCTAGCAGCGGCTTCCAAACACACGATAAATTTAGCGCGTCATCACGCTTATTTAAGTTGTTCGGCCTTTTTGCAATTTCTATTGCCTCACGTACCACCCGAACCGCTTGTATATTGTCTTTCGAAATTATCTTTGCACTGTCAAAATTAATCTCATGCCCAGTTTCAATTCTATGAGCCGCCAAAGAATTTGCTACCAATTTATGCCTCACAGCCAATTTATGCTCTTCTATCCGCGCACTCACACGTCGGTTCGTCTGGCCGACATACGATTTATTGCACTCTCCGCAGCTAATTTCGTATACACCCTGATTTTCCAAATTGATAATATCCTTGGGTCGAGGTAGAAACGAACCTATACACGTCGCTGTTGTGAAGATCGTTTGAATACCATGTCTTCTCAACTCTCTGGAGATCCTGTCAGTGGTGCCTTTGATATAAGGTAAGCGAACCCGTCGTGTTAACTGGTCATCACTCTGTTTGTCGGTATGTTCTTGGGATCTTAAGGCGCTATTAATGGAATTGTTGCTGTATCCATTCCTCTTCAGAACTCGAACTAGTGTCTGTCGCTCCTCTGCGGCGTGGTCAGCATCAGTCAGCCGTCTGGATCTAATTGCTAGCGTACGCAACACCGCATTAAGTTGTTGTGGATGGTGATGAGATAGTGCATTCAGGTATCTATTTGTATGGGTAGGTTTTCTGTATACCGTATATCCAAAAGTACCGTCACCTTTCTTCAAAACAAGTACATCTAGGAATGGTAGCTTGCCTTCGTGTTTCAGTTGAGTGCGCGGATAGAAGAGCATAAATTGGCTGTGAGGCATAAATTGGTAGCAAATTCTTTGGCGGCTCATAGAATTGAAACTGGGCATGAGATTAATTTTGACAGTGCAAAGATAATTTCGAAAGACAATATACAAGCGGTTCGGGTGGTACGTGAGGCAATAGAAATTGCAAAAAGGCCGAACAACTTAAATAAGCGTGATGACGCGCTAAATTTATCGTGTGTTTGGAAGCCGCTGCTAGAGGAAGTACGTTACGACCCTATATGTCATAGAACACTGAGGCACCGTGAAGATACACGGTTGGTGAATTCGACGGGCAGTGGCAGGGCTGCTTCATCAGTTACCATGACTGGACCCATGACACGCAGTCGCGCTCGTGCGACTATGGCAACCGTCATAGAGGAATAGAAGGCGAATGCATGTGACACTAGTTTGTTTGACATAGTTTAAAGTTTTGTAGTTAGTTTTAAACGCTGGATAATGGCAGATGTGAGTCTGTCGAAACGTTGCAAATAAAGTTTATTTTCTACACGAGATGACCGAAAACTTTTTACATATACATAACGATCGTGAAAATCTAAAGTTAAATATATATATATATATATATATATATATATATATATATATATATATATATATATATATATATATATATATATATATATATATATATATATATATATTAGGGTGGTCCATTTTTTTCAAGTTTAAAATTTTGGCTCTCCACAAACTTGTTTTCATTCCATATGTGCTAACTAACATCTGTGTAAAATTTGAGCCCAATTAGGTAATATTTAGAGGTCGCTAGGATTAATGGTTTTTGAGGGAAAGGTTAAATTTAGAAACAATCCCGTTTTTACACTTTAAAATGTATTAGAAATACTAATATATACTAAAAACTAAAATATTCATTCTAATAAATGTTTCACGGTTAATAGATTGCAGATTTTATTGGTTCATAGTCGTCTTCATAATATTGGTCTTAGAATATGTGTTATGCAAATCGACTACGCGAAGCAAATATTGTTTCTGTTCAACGTTATCCCTCGCTGTGCACAGTCGTTTACGACTTTTAATTGGAGAACTTTTGCTTCTATTTCAATGTAAACTTGATCCTCCTTCCACTCTGTAGGATCTTTTCTAAGAAATGATATGGCCTTTTCTCTTCCCTCATGTATTAGCAAATCAAAGAGACTTGTTGTATGTTTGGTTACAAAGGATTCAAGAGGATTGTGATGATTAAATCTTTTTCCGTCTTAACGCCTTTGCTTTTGGTCTTAACAAAAGGTTTTTAACCACTGGATGACACGGACAATAAATTGCCCGTATCATCTAACGAGCTTCATGTAAAGCACCAGGCGCACGAAACTTAGCCTCAGTTTTATTTGGACAGCCAAGAAAGTTTTGACACAAGGTTAAGAGTTCGATGTAATAGTCTCTAGGCTGTTAACTTTTTATAGCATCAGCATAGTAACCATGCATTTCTTGGCGAAGTTCAAGCAAATTCTAGGTTTAAATAATGAATCGTCTCCAACCACAAAAGTTTTTAAGTCTATTTTCGGCCAATGTTTCTGAAAGCGTCTAAATAGTTGAATATCTGGGCCACCACTTGATCCAAAAACTTCCTTAAAAATATTAGACGGCATGACCTCAAAAATATGATGGCGGGAAGCAATCTATATGAGCTCTTTGTCAAGGGCTTGTTTAATTAAAATGCATGCACCCAAGTTTAAGCCTGTGTTAGAAGCCGTAGTGTAAAAGCATTGACCGCGGATATGCTTTTTAAAGACCAATCATCAAGAATTTGCAAGCATGCACTGTATTGTTCTTCGCCCGTACCTTTATCTATTTTTGGAACTGCTAATAGTTTTTCTAGTCCACCTCCACTGACTAGAACCACAATCCTATCTACTTTTTGTACTCCACTAATAATATCGGGTAATAAGAAGTTGAATATCATAGCGACCTCTAAATGTGGTTCATACAAGCCAGATTTTGAAATAGACACTTCTTTTGATGTAAGGAATACAAACAAGCTTGTGGAGAACAGAAAAGAACACGAAAAAAAATTCTCATTACGTCGTGGACCACCCTAATATATATATATATATATATATATATATATATATATATATATATATATATATATATATATATATATATATATATATATATATATATATATAATCACATGGAGCTCTCACATAGACTTTCCATATCAGAAGCGAATTGCTACTACTAAAAACACTGGGGAGGAGTAAACTTAAGAAAAAACTACAACAGTTCTAATATAAAACGGAAAGCGGGGACAAATTTATTTATATATACAGGAAAGGAGAGGGGAATATATTTAAATTTAACGAGGGGGGGCGTATGGGTTATTCAAAATGTTTGCGTAAATTATTGCAGACAAGCTGTCCAAGTCCCTCCTGAAATTCATGGTATTGTTACTATCTACAATGTAGCACATATCTAGGAACGCTCTCTTTCAATAATTCTTTCCGTTAGATGGTATCTTAACATTGTCACAGACAGGTAGGTATTGGTAATTCATAGTACCTACGTGAGCATAAAGCGGTATTCTCTCTATAATGAGTCTCTCTTGTGTTGTAGCATTCGGGAGTGCAAGCGTTTGGAATGTGATTCCACCATAAAGTTTGAAGCATTGGCTGCAAGGTACCTCATAGACTAAGTTAGCCCTGACATCAAGGGCGACTAGGTCCTCAAACTAAGAAAAGATGAGATGGCAACTATTAAAAAAGTTGACTGGAACTACCCTGTGTAGAGGTAAGGAAAGGATAGCCGTGAGCTGTTTGAATAGGAAGCGACCGAGTTGTATGGTGTGGAACCTGGCGGGTTCTGCACGGCCGGCGGACAGGTTAGTAGTAGTTGGAGGATTCTACGATAAGAGGGGTTTTTGATGACTCCCGGAACAACGTGATGTCCGTGTTAGTACGATGACTGTCGTCTCTCCCTGGCAAGTTGCAATTTGTTATAATTCACTTTTAATTGTGCTTTACTATGTATTTGCTGATTGATTAGATTTATGAGAACATTATATCTTCGGCTATTTCAAAATTTTCTTGAAAGTGGCCTTTCCCTGGCATAATATATTATATTCATTATATGCTTTCATCAATTTCTATTAGTTTTGAATTCCCAGTATAGTATATCTAACCCGTGGCCGAATATATTCACGTTGCGTTTGTTCTCATAGTAAAAACAAAACCTAGATAAAAACAATGAAATGACTTGCCTTCTTGCAGACATACTCATTGAAACTAGTGAAATGACAGACTTATTGAAAACAACATAAACATTTATAAATGATGGGACTTCTTATCGTAGAAACACTCAGATAAAGGTTCTAAAGAGTTGTACCATAGTAATTTATGGAGAAAGGTAGTTTGTCGGGCAATTCCGTCATACAAAGAAGCAACCGTAGACACGTGTTTCGGACTATTAGTCCTCATCAGTACGGTATAGCCAAGGAGTAAGATGGACACTCAATGAAAAAAAAACACTCAAATGGAGACCATAAGGGGGGTGCCCAATGTCGCCAATTAGTGCTTCAGTCACATCATCTTCAGGATTCGAAGACAAGATGTGACGTCGCGCCGGAAGTGACGGACACCCCAGGCCCACCATAGCCCATGGAGGTATAGATGGAAAACAGGTTTATCGACGGTAAGATATTAAAGGAGAAAGGTAATTTGTCGGGCAATTCCGTCATACGAAGAAGCAACCGTAGACACGTGTTTCGGACTATTAGTCCTCATCAGTACGGTATAGCCAAGGAGTAAGATGGACACTCAATGGAAAAAACACTCAAATGGAGACCATAAGGGGGGTGACCAATGTCGCCAATTTTGTCCTTCAGTCACAACATCTTCAGGATTCGAAGACCAGATGTGACGTCGCGCCGGAGGTGACTGGTACACCCCAGGCCTACCATAGCCCATGGAAGTATAATAATAATTTATGACACCAAGCACTGACTTCAACTGTGTGGCCTTTGTAGGGATAGGAGCTCGTCCAATCGCTATTAATTTATTTTCACGAAGATGACTACCTGCATAATCAATCACGTAATCCAAATAAGATACTGAATGTTTCACTGACGTTTCGAGACGGTAGCAAATTGTTGCAAATTATCGTCTAGCAAATTTTTTGTTAAGCATTAGTTAAATGTAACTTAGTAAAAAAATCTGATGTGGCCAGACACATAACTTTATCATACAAAATATAAAATTAATGGTTTAGCTGCATGAGAATCTATTTGATTGAGATAAATCGTGTCTGAATTAAAATTACACTAGTTAGCCTGGATTTGACAGATATTTTGATAGTCAATAGTATCAATAGTCAAAGCATCAGCATTTGACACTACCTACTGTCATCAGAATAATAGTTATTTATCTCACAAGTGCCGAAAGTTCGGAATAGCGCGACGAGCGGTGGTGCGGCGGGTCACCGATGGCGGAGCGTCGCCGTCACATGTGAGCGAGTCGCGCTATGTAGTTTCCGGCAGGAGTGACATCAACGTTTTTTGTGTTGCTTTTTGAGAAATACGTATTTAAAAAAATCAGAAATGGTTATATTTCTGTATAGGAAATGTTAGGTTGATACCACTTCTACGAAACGTCAAGTTTAAAAAGCTAATTCAAATTCTGACAGATTTATATTCGGTCATGACCCTGTAGACGTCACATCCGTACCAACATACTAAAATATAACTACACTCATCGCTATACTTGATTTACAATTTTCTCAATTTATCGTTTTTACAATTAGATATATGTAAAAACGGGTTGATATTTCGTATCAACAAACGATCAAATTCGTGATCTTATTTTATTTGAATTTTGTATTTTGTACTTTGCCGCAACGTTCCGTAACGGTTCTCCAAACTCTTATGAAATCAGCTGTTTTCGAGTGTGACAGCCATAGACATTTCTGTGGTGACAGCACAAAAAAATTATTGTCAAATCCAGGCTACTATGTAGTGTTTCATATCAATGCAGATGCGAGCGATCTCGCTCAAATAGAATTTGCTCTTGAAGCTAAACTATTATCTTTACCCAAAAATACCATAGGCATAAATTATTCAAAATTTCCTCTACTTTAATTTATTATTTAACTATTTTGACGAAATTACAGAAATGACGGCTCATTTGCAAAATCGTTGAAAAATGGTAAGAGAAAATAGCCAGATCCTTTGGACCCTTTTGAACCAAAAGGTTTTCAGCTCTAAGTTTGGTCATAAAACTTCTAAATATGAACTTTCGTTCCGATACCTTTAGTAGTTTCTCCGGAATCGTCGTCACAAAAATCGGGTACACACACACATACACACACACACACACACACACACACACACACAGACATTTTTTTGTACCTTGGTCAAAAATGTTCAGGGGACCCAAAAAGACCTATTTCCGCTAAAATCCCAATTTTTTTTTTCGGCACGATTACAATACTTTACATACTGCGTATGATAAAGTAAAAAGTCCATACCAACACTGAGTTCCGAAAATAACGCCTCCGGTCTCGTAAAGGATATTCGGGAATCCAATAACGGATTGAAGGACGTCTTGAAATCGCAGCGAAGTCGTATTGTACCATTAGACTTCATGACATGAAAATAAACAATAACGTCCAGAACGTCGAAATATACTAATTTTTCAAATTTCGATTTATCTGTTTTTGCCACCTGAAACTCCAAAATTCCTAATGAAGTTTTACCTCAAATAGTCCTTTCGAGGTAATACAAGAAATCACAGCAATAAGCCTTATTAATCGTTCGGTTGATATAAATTACACAATTTTGTATACAATTTGGTTTTTATTTTACCGTAAAAATACTCTATGTGAGACTAATTTGAACTAAATTTCCTACATTAAATAATGTATTGTTTTGTGGTTTTTATTACTTGGTTACTATACCCCCATAAGTTGATGGCGGTATAGTAATTAAATAATTTTAAGAAAGCTGGTAAGAAAGCCTCACGAGCGCCTACATATTAAATTATATCAATTCTTATAAATAAGTTTAAAAATTCCTACCCTATGATTAAAAGATGTTTTTGTGAATAAACATGTTATGCTTGATGCTTAATTTAACCTCAGATTGAGATGCGTTTTCCTAATTAATATTTGAAATTTATTTGGTTTAAGTTATTGTCTTAAGTTCTGACTTAAAACGTAGCGTAGAATGCTTTTGTTTTTTTATAGATAAATGGCCAAAGCTCATCAATTAAAAGATATAATAAAAGAACGCCGGTCCTGACCGCCATAATCTGTAACAAATTAGTTTTGAGAACAGTCGGTGAATAAAGCGAATGGCTGAATTGGATGTAGAAATCGATCGAAACCCCTTTATTTCAGTGATAATGGATAACCAAAATTCAATCTAGAATACAATAACCTTACGAAACTAATGATTTGTAACGCAACAATTTCTCGGAACATCCAAATAAGAGAAACAATGCAACGGACAGATGTATTATTGGACGTGCATCCCACAATGCACACGTAATCAGAATTGTGTAAACACTTTTATTACTATAATTGCATGAACGATGGAACCCACGATATTATTTTAAAAGTTAACGTTGTGGGTACACTTCTATTTGTTGATCATAGAATGTTTTAGCCATTTGGTTATATAATATTTATTACATTCACGCATTCGTTTTTATTATAATGTGCTAAGAACCCACCAAGAAATAGCGAAAATTTATTGAAAGAAATTACTAAAAATCTTCGCTATCCTTCATCGGTAAACTGGATAAAACTATATTTAATTCATAACAATGAAACAACAATTTTAAAATTACTACTGCTAGAAATTATTCGTCATCCCAAAATTTTTGTAAACCTATAATAAAATAAAATAGAAAGCAACCGCTGTTTTTAGTCATAGTAAAACTTTACATATGTAACTATCGAATCCTTAAAAACTTACAGATATTTGAACTATGTATTAACAAAACAAAGAAAAATAAAAAAATACATACAAAAATTGCGAAAACGAAGAAATACACCATAATAAAAAGTAGAACAAAATAAACTGGCTTTAAAGAAAATATCATTCTGTGTAGACATTTTTATATGAAATCATTTTACTTTTACTGTATAATCAATAACTAAATGCGAGTGAAAAAGGTTTTGATTTCTTGATTCTATATGGCTATCTAATATATTGCCATAGCAAAAAAAATCGACACCTTCATACTGACAATTTCATATTCAATTTATAGACTGGACAATGGACCCTTCTCAGAACAGTTTCGGATTTTAAGTATTTTGCATATTTCACTAGATTACACTGGCAAAGCAAAAAGCGACAAAACCCAACGAAAAAGTAAAAAGGGAAATCGTGAATAACGTCCATAATATCGTAAATGGAAAACCAAAACTTTATAAAGATATACATATGTACGTAAGAGATACTCTCAGTGCTTTTTTGCTATCAGAAAATGTTTTAGTATAATAGTTTTAACTGAGCGATATTAATCATGAGCGATACTATTATTTTTGTATTTCATATGGGTATTATATTGTTTTTTACAGATTTAAATACAATATTTAAAATAGTCTACAACCATCTATAACGATTATGAAATTACCCAACTTAGGTCGCATGGGATTATTGTCCATGGGACGTCATGGATCCTATAGTGTGTGTTCCCAAGGCTATTAGGGGTGTACCTAATAATGATCAAATTTAGAACTTATAATGATTAAATGTGTTCGTTTGTTTCGATTTCATACCTTTTGTTATTAATTTTTTGTTGTTAACTAATACAGTAAGTTTTTGTAAAGTATTTTATTTGGAGTGTTTTTAATTTGTAATTCATAATAAATAAAGCGATGAAACAAAGCGCAAATACTTATGCAATTTTTATGAAAATCTTAAGGTGAAGATACTAACGTTAGTTCGGTAATTTTGAGATATTTTGTGAAAATTTTATTATATCATAAACATGATTTACATGGGTGTAAGGTATTCTCGTTATTCTATTGAAATCTGTAAATATCAAATGGAGAAAACCCCACATAGTGACCATTAAATTCTAACCAAGATTTAACAATAACTGAAACGCTGTCTTTACTAGTCCACTACTGTCTGAAAACCCTAAATAGTATCAGTTTAGAGCATAGACGATAGCTTTTATGTAGCCCCATAGAGAAAAAAATATGGGGGTTGAATCGGGTGCCCCGGCCGGCCACCTAATGATACCCTTATAAGGTATTTTCTGGTAATACCTATAATACATAGTAAAGCATTTTCAACGTAGCGTTTGTTCCCAGGTAACCGATATGACATTTCTTGCAGTTTCCGAGATTTCCAATTCCATTATGCTCCGTTGAATTATCCTGTGTGATCAAAGGTGTCCGTCAAAAAAAACGGACACCCTGTATATAAACTTATTTATATATCCGTCATATATAAAACGAAAAAAACTCTAAAGAACTATAAAACTAAGTAAAGATAAGATACTTAAATGTGTCTCATTTTAAAATTTTCAAATAATAATGAAATCAGCGGTTTGGAACATTCCTCGTCATGCCATATTTATCGTACGTACTTATGGTTCACTGCGAGTGTACTGATACTTTGTCAATCAAATTTTACTCATTATTGTATATTCGCACATGTCCACAGTATTGGCCATGAGAATAATTATGTCATTTGCAGAAGGTTATGAATCAAACACCCAGGGAACTGGCAGAGGCTCTAATGTCCCTCACGGCAACACATTAGCCATAATCCGACAATAAAATGATCAGACGATAGTTTTTCGACGTCGGACGTTTTTACAATATATCACTTCAATGATAGCTAATTGATGACATCATGTACAGATATAAATAAATAACAATACGAAGAAGAAGCGTTTCAATAATATATAATATGGTTGCGATCACATACGAGTAGCACTGGGGGGTCAAGGTTGGTCATAAACAACGATTTTGAAAAATTGTTCCAGGAGATGGGCACATTATTCCAGTGTCAGTGAACATAGGAAAAAACATGGGTCTCAGTAGATCATTATATGTCCGCCATTTTTAATATTTTGGGTTAAAATGTGCATATTATTATTTATCAGTACATAACACTCTTCCAATTAATATGTAGTTTTTATTTCGGCCTCAAGAAAGTGAGGTGTAGGTAACCACTTGAAAACGAGTTTCTTGAATACATGTGTTTCAAGTCGGTGCCAGAAATACCGGACAAAAACTTGGTCAAAGTCAAAATAACCAAAATGTTTATTTGAAACCCAGACACCTAAACCATCTTTACGATTTTATTTTGTTTTCATGCCTTGATAACTATCAATGTTGAACCATTTTTTGTTTATTTTACACTTGGATAATAATTGGTGTACTTTTTGTTACAAATTGAGCAACCTTTCACGCTTTTTTTCCTTATATATAACCAGGCCATAGGTACGCCGGTCTATATTTTTTTTATTTATGACGCTAGACGCATGAAATTTGAGAAGTGCTAATAGAAAAATATCCCGCTTTTTGGAATACCATCGAGGTAAGTGTAACTTCCGGTTTTCCGGAAATGACGTAATCATTGAAATTTCACTTTTTATTATTTATATAGCAACTTAGATTATTAAAAAAAAGTTATTATCTTTGTTGCCTTGGTGATAAATATTGACGATCGATATGTTTTTGTATTCATCCTGGTTGAAAATATCACACAAATAATATGGGTCCCATTTTGATATTGCAGTTATCGATTTTGAACGTAACTTCATTTTCAACATAGTATAGAACCACGTGGTTTAGTTTTAAAACATTCATGTGCCCTCCAGATTTTACCTGACAGTGATTTTCATTTCCTATTACAGTATTTAACACATACAACTTACTCTGCTTTTGTCACTAACCCAAAAGGCTTCTTTCTTTTCTGATCATACCGGTGCTGTCGAGTAGTTGGATGGCCTCACCGTTTACGTGATGATGAAGTCGTTCTTCGTGACTTTTGTTTTTTCGATGTAAACAAACTCCATTTTAAGGTCCTTATCGAGGCCATTCCTAATGTACTAAGGCGCATTAGCAATTCATCTTAAGAGCCGGGTCCAAACAGCTGATCGACTGCGGCTTGGCTGTTTTTGATAAGTTGGGAAAAGTCAGTCGAGAATTGGTCTTTGAGCGGGGATGTCGACGTTTTCGCTAAAGCTAGTTTGGAACAAGACAGACTTCGCCGACGTGCGGTCAACATTATACGGACTAACGTCTTTAACGCTGTTTCAATTTATTTTAGCACACGTAATCAGGCTGGGCTATTATAGTAATATTAACAGTTCTTACCAACATAACATGGTAACTCTAAAAATTACTGTGATAAATTGTTGACATAACCTATGTTGAGAATTGATATTTCTCATATATTTATATAACATTTGTCTACGGTTTATGAAGTGATATCTGCAAAAACTCTCGTTCTATGAATACACGTACACGTACTATGAATATGTGGAATATTTAAACGTGTAAGGTTATGTGTCATATACGTAAAATACTAAGGATTGTGTGTGTGAAGAAATACGTGTGTTCTATCGTAACACTCGTACTAATACTTTTGGTCACAGATTACTTTCTCTTAGTACGATAGATTATGCACTCACTTCTCAGCTGATGATACACTTATGCCTAGCTAATGAAAAACTTACATGTTTACCAGAATTTTTATATAATCACCTAATTTCGATTTAGATAATTTCGAAAACTTCTTTGTGCTGTGTTGTTTATATCTAATTTGTAAGTTAGAGCATCGTCTAGGTTAGAGCTCTCGAAATCTGCCCAATAAATATAAATATGAATTTTATCGAGTTACAGCCTTTTTGTGGTATATGGTAGATAGAGATAGATACAGTACTATCCTCGTCTAATGACGTCTAGTTCTTGAGAACACCGTAGATGGCCACACTGTCTATACTCGAACATGGATGGAAACATTGGTAAAATACGACGCCGATTCATGAAAAGTGTGGTTTTATTTCTTTTCATTTATTTGATTTTTTTAAATGTACATTGACGTAAAGTGGAACTACCGCGGTAAAAAGCAAAAATACATAATTGAAATGTTATATCTGAAATCAGGATATTACCCGTCCTCCAATTATACGTCTATCTTTGACCAGCAATTGTTTAAAATTGGGCATGGGTATAATAAATATGGAGGTTTAGCGCACTAGAATAGTTAATTCAGATTGTTGCCATCTTATAAGATGTTATCATTATTCAATAATTAACCCACAAAATCATTGAACAGTTTGAATAATTGGACCAATAGGGGACCACCAGAACAGTCCTGAAGTTAGGCTGAACCAGCCTCTTAATATTTCCGCAAAGGTCCGCACAATTTTAATTTACTTTTTTTTGTCCAACGGGCTTGAGAATTTTCTGGTACAAGACAACCTTATTATATAAATTGACAGCGTGGAGTTTCTTCCTAGCAGCCAATAAATATCTTTTTATCGGATTCCTAGTACCTTATCTTTTCTTTTTGACCGAGACATTTGTCCATAATGTTTTAAAGTATAATAAATATAATTATATAATAAATAATAAATATATAAATATATAAATATATATAAATATAAATATATATAAATATATAATAATAAATATAATTAAGTATAATAAAATTTTGATTATTTTAACAGTTTTTCAAAACAGTGATTGCGCAAATTGTGGTCAACTATTTGTGACGAATTTATGCAATAGCTATGAAACTACGTTCTAATACAAGTTAAAGAAGCAAAATACTTGGGTATTATAGTAAATTCCACTCCGAGTTTGCAATATATCCATTAGCAGAATTTTTAATAATGTAGAGTAGAATAAGATAACCGAGGGGTTTCTGTAATTATTGTTTATTAAAAGTCACTCAGGCTGTGCACAGTGCATTAGCCCAACAGATTTTACAATTTATTCAATATTGTAACCTCGATATAAGAGAGTAATATACAAAGGAGTGCAGTGTGAAAAAAAGAAAATCAATGATCTGGGCGAATACCTACCATGTAGTGCCTTACCCCTAAATCTTGTGGGACAGACTGCAGGCAGTGCTTGTGTCATGTTAGGGCCTATTAAAAAACAATATAACTTTGCGCCCCGATCGACATACAATTTTTTTTTTAAATCAAATTATCTTTCTATTTTATAACATTAAATTTTAAGCAATGTCGCCCGGAGATATTTGGAAGAAACTATTCGAACTAGAAATATGGTCAATAATATATTCCAAAAGACGTTACAGATTATTTATGAATCTTAATAGCCATTTCGCGATTTTTTTTATGAATATGAATCAGAAGGAAAAACCATTTTAGAGACCATCATGATTTGAGAACTATTGACAATTGAAGTACCGCCGCTTGTCGCAAAATAATCAAGCAATCTGGAAAATCTTTTGGAAAATAATGTATAATGACAAAGGAGATGTTTAAAAACGGAAAGATCTCATAGTTTCCTATCAGCTGTTACATATATATGTTCAAGTTTGGGCATTAAAAACATACTTTACGTTCATTCGAGTATGGTAACGATTTTTATAAATTCAATTTATCGCAAGACGACCACCTCAACAATATTGTTAAAATCCCCTAGACTCGAGAGAATTGAGCCGGATATATTTTGTATTATCTTATAATTTGAATGAACATTCCTGTGTAAATCTTATTCAAAATCATAAAGTATATTTGATTGTACATTTCCATTTAGCGCCACCTTAATAAAAAATCAAAAGTGGGATGTAATGGCACAAGAGCGCTTAAATGCCTTATTGCCCATAATTTGAATCGAACATAAGGTTACAAAAAAAATTCGAAATATGTTGTTTCTGGTATTTCGTCGAAATAGTTAAATAATAAATTAAAGTAGAGGAAATTATGAATAATTTATTGCACTGACATTTTTTGGTAAAATTAATAGTTTCGCTGCATGAGAAAATTCTATTTTATCGACGTCGCTCGTTCTGCATTAAAACTAGTTAGCCAGGATTTGTCATATATTTTGATTCTAATGACAGGAGCTGGTGCCTACTGGTACCCACTGTCAGTATATCAAAATATCTGTCTAGTTCTAGTAGTTTTATTTTAATGCGGACATGGCCGAACTCGATCAAATAGAATATCATGCAGCTAAACAATTTTTTTTTAAACATTATTCATTTTGTTCATTCATAAACATACATGATACACTATACAAAATACATCAATACAAATATATACTGCACAGTCGGGTATCAAGTTGTCTCTGTCTTCCCTCAATCCTCGCCTCGGGATCCGGACGGTGTCCTTTCTCGGGTTAACGGTGGTAAGCGTTCAAAGTTGTTTCAAAGTTGTACTTAGTGAAACTGGTCAGCCTCGGGCTCGCACGTCTTGTTTTTCAGTATTACTTTGATTTTAGCTTTAAAGCCTTCGTATGTCATGTTCTTCATGTCATTAGGCAGTGAGTTGTAAAGCGCTATATCTGTGGTTTTCAAAATTGGTGCACATCTGCTTGTTCGGTGTTTTTGTATTCTAATATGTGTTATTGTTCTTGTTCTATGGCTATGTACTTCATTAGACTTAGTGAGTTTCATTTTGGTCTTTATAGTTTTGTTTTGTAGTCTGTTGATGAGTAACATTTTGTTTAGGGTTATTCTTTGTTGTAGTGTGAGCTCATTAGTGTGCTTGTGTACTTCGATTGTTGGTGTGTTTCTATCAATATTGTGTAGTATTTTTAACATTTTGTTTTGTTGTCTTTGAAGTTTATTTATGTTAGCTTTTGTGGCTCCATACGTTTATTAAGTAATTTATATTTGATGTATACAGACTGTTGTAAATTGGCACTTTTAAGTAGGAAGGTATTATTGCTCTTGTTTTGTAGAAGGCAG
Source organism: Melinopterus prodromus (assembly GCA_964023965.1). NCBI lineage: Eukaryota > Metazoa > Arthropoda > Insecta > Coleoptera > Scarabaeidae > Melinopterus > Melinopterus prodromus. The sequence continues at coordinate 28,738,871 of OZ030392.1, forward strand.
CTATACTTTTGGCATTGTTTCCCATTAATTTATTGATGTGTGTCTTCCATGACAAATTCTCCTGTATGGTTATTCCAAGGTATTTTATTTCTGACTTTTGTTGTATTGTGGTGCCGTTTATTTGAATATTCAGTTGTATTTTGTCTTTTTTGTTTGTAAATATAAGGTATTCGGTTTTCTTTTCGTTTATGGTTAACAAGTTTCTACCAAACCATTCCTCCATCTTTGGTAAGTCTTCGTCGATCATGCTTTGTAGACTCTCTCTGGTTCTTGCCGAGTACATGATGCATGTATCATCGGCATACATGTAGACGGTTCCATTTAGCGGTATGTTTAGCAGGTCATTCGTGTATAGAATGAACATTGTAGGCCGTAGAATTCTTCCCTGGGGGATGCCGTATTTTGCTATTTTTGTACCACTATATTGTCCTTGGATTCTTGTTACCTGCGGGCGTTCGTGTAGGTAGGTTTCTAGGAGAGTGTAAAATTTTCCTCTTGTGCCTATAGACTGGAGTTTGGACATTAGAATTTCTTTTGAGATTGTGTCAAAAGCCTTTTTTAGGTCGACAAACATACACACCACGATTTGTCTATTGTCTATTTTTCCCTTTATGTCGCTAATTAGGTCGCACACTGCTGTTGCTGTGCCGGAGTTTTTTGATAAGCATATTGTTGTTTGCTGATGATATTGTTGTTTTTTATATGTTCATTAAGTCTGTTGTGGATGACTTTTTCTAACAATTTGCTGAAACTTGTGGTTAATGAAATGGGTCTGTAGTTTTCTACTTTGTTTTTGTCTCCACATTTGAATATTGGTGTGATAATTGTTTGTTTAAGATATCTTGGGAATATTCCTTCGTGTAACACTTTGTTGGTCAGTTTGGTTAGCACGGGTGTTAATGCAGTTTTGTTTTCCTTTATGAGGTTTGTTGTTGTGTTGTCAATTCCTGGTGCTTTGTTTAGTTTTAGTTTGTCGATTGTCTTTCCGATTTCTTCTTCGTTTGTTTCATATAGTACTGCATCTGGGTATCTATTTTGTGTTTCTTGTTTATATATTCTTTTGTGTATCGCTATTTGTTTTTCAGCAAGGTCTTTCCCTATATTTGCGAAGTAGTTATTTATTTCGTTGGCTATGTCTTCCCTGTTAAGCAGAATTTGGTCATCGGTTGTTATCTGGTCAATAGTTGTGGTTTTATTTTTGACTTTTATTTGCGAATTTATGATTTCCCATAGTTTACGCTGGTTATTTTTGTGTGTTTTGAACAGTTTTTGATAATATATCATTTTAGCATTTTTTATTAGTTTTTTCGTTGATTGTTTTTTCTGGTGGTATGTTTCTCTTAAAAAGTTATTTTGGGGATTTCTTCTATGTCGCTTGTGTAATCTGTTTCGCTCTTTAATCTCTTCTATCACCTTCTCTGTTATCCAGTCGTTACCTCTCGCTTTCTTATTTTTTTCTTAGTTTGGTTTTTTCTCGTTGTTGCTTCCACAATTTTAGATAGTTCTTCAAAACTATCGATACTGTGTAGGGTAAGCTTCTGTATGTCCTTATTGTTTTTTATTTTGTCTGTTTGTATGTATTCGTATGTGTGATAAGTCGGTTTTGGCTTATCAGTATTAATTGTGGTAATCATAGCATTGTGATCGGATAGGTCAGAGCATATAATTTTGATTTTTTCAATTTTGTCTGATATATTTGCTAAGACATGATCAATTATGGTATGATTTCCGTTAGGATTTCTTCGTGTATAATATTTCCTTGATGTTTTGTTTATTATTTTGTAGTCATTCTCGGTTAGAATCATTTTATAGTCTCTTGTTATTTCGTTTTTTTCTTTTAAATTTATATTAATATCTCCAATTATTATATGCGGTTTTCTACGGTTTAATATGTTATTTTTGAATACATGTTTAGTCGTGTTGTAGTGTATGTTGGGTGGTCTGTATACTAAGGTGATGGCAGTGTTGTAGGGTTTCAGTGTTATTTTTAGTATTTCTACTCCTTGTATACTGTTCTTTGTGTTGGTTTCATATTCTATGTTATTTTTTATATAAATCGCCAGACCTCCACCACGCGTGCTTCTGGATAAATATTCCGCATTGTAGTTATCTAGTGCACACATTTGCTCATCGCTCGGAGTAAGCCATGTTTCCGTTAGACCTATTATGTCTGGTTTGTGTAATTTTGATATTATTTCTAGTTCGCTCATTTTATTTTTAAGACTTCTGATGTTGTGTAAGTGTAGTGACTCATTACAATTTCTTGTTTATTTTATTGGTTTGTTTTACTATTGTTGTTGTTTTATTGTAACTTGTCTATGTCTTCTGTGCTGTTTATTTTTATTCTCCTGTCGCCTTTTTTGTTTCTCATATAGACGTTGCCATCTATTGTCCAAGCATATGCGTAGTTCTTGTCTTTCTTTGCTTGTCGGCAATTGACGAATAGGCTGGCAGTTTGCACTGTCAGCTGTTCGTTTATGTAGATATCTTTCCTTCCCTTTAATCCGCATTCATCTGTTTTAATTGATTTAATGGCTTTCCTGCTTTCCAGTATTTTGTCTTTGCTCGTCTTATTTGACAATTCGACAACAATTGGTCCGCACTCCTGCCTTCCTGGCTTTCGTTTGCATGATACATACAACTTCTGTTTTATCCAATTTAATATGTAGGCCTTGCATCACCTTTTCAACGATCTCTTCAACTTTTTCAACATCATTTCCTTCTGCTTGTTGCTCTATCCCAGTTATTATGATGTTGTTTTTAATATTTTGTTTTTCGTTGTGTTTTATGGTATCTTCCAGTATCTTGATTCTCTCCTTCATAGCTTCTTTCTCCTTTTTTTCCTCCTTGATCATCTTCCAAAGATCTTTGTTCTCTTTCTGAATTTTGTCTAAAGTGTCTGACATAAATTGGATAGATACTTTTAAGTCGCTCATTGACGGGTTTAGTTCGTTAGCTTTGTTAGGTTCTATTTCGCTGTCGCTTGAGTTCTCATTTTTAGCGCTTCTAGTTTTCGGTTTGTTTTTTGTCATTTTATTTAATTTTTTTCGTTTCTGTTGTTTTTTTGTTTATGTTTACACAAGGATAGTACAAGGCCGGATAGATAGGGATTGGTTTTATTGTTGATGTATATGTATGGCTGTTGTTGGGAGTTCCCGCTCAAAATTCCAGCGGGTTATCGGTGACCGGTTCGTATTTAGTAAAAAAACGTCCGTACAGCTGTAGTACTTACGGTTCTCGGCGTGGTGAGTTTTGATTTGCAGATTACTAACTGCAATTTGCAGTGATCGCAACGATCTTCCCCTCGAAAGAAAGCTCGGAATCAGCACTTTGCGTCACTATAAATTTAATTTTTGTTTTCCTCGGAATTACCACACAAAATGTAGATGAACGTGTGGAGTACTCGCAAACCGCACCAGCTCGTATCACTTTTCTTATTAATTAATTTTATATATGGTATGATAAAGTCATGTGCCTGGCCACATCAGATTTTGTTTCTATATTATTGACTTAACAACTCCAAACAATAAATAACTCTGCAAGAAAACTGTAACATATTTTACAACAGACCCGACTCTCCTTACATTTTATTAACTATATTAATCGGAAGAAAATGGAGAAACTCCTAGCAAGACTAATTGCGGATGCCACCACCAGAAGCTATGGCAACCGGCCACTACGTTCTTGCACCCTGCCTGTAACGCTCAAAATTAAAACTTGAAAAATCAATATACCATATATTACTGTAAGTTCAATAACCAACTTACAAGTTATTATTAATCGTAATACTGGTATCATAGAAATCGGACTTGCGGTTTGAGAGGAAGTCACCTATGAAACTGTGAAAATAACGTTGAACGTAATTGGCGAGTGAATTTTTAGGAGCATATTTTCTATTTGTTCTTTAAGCAAATGCTGTGTTCCTTATGGGTAGGCTTACCATGCGTCCCGGTTCGAGACGTTGGTCCAGGCATCACGGCTGGTTGCGTTTTATGTCTCGGTTAAAATTCTTAACAGGCAAATCACTCAGATCAAGAGATCGATCGGTACCTATCGCCATCTAGGAACAATTATTGTCAAACTGGTGTACGGTACCGAGTGGACGGAATTGATGTTTAGTATTCAGAGTTACTTTTAATTTTTGGTAATTTTGGTATATCTGATGTTCGGATTATATATAGAGATGAAACATATAATAAAACACGTGGGAAACAAAGAAAAGTACCCAAAAAAATTAAAGACAACAAAAAAGCCACCACAGAGAGCGGGTGGATTTGTTCGTCAGCGCGCGTGTACTTTACGCAGTGGCTTTATCACGTTGTGGTGCCTTTATTGTTGTTTTCAAATCCTTGTTTTGTTTTAATTTTAAACGTAATTCTTGTCCCGGTTTGAAATTTTAAAAATATGGCAAGCCTATTTATGGGCAATCTGACCGGCCCCCGAAATTATGAAAACGTGGCGGAGTACCTCTTATGTTCAGACGACACAAAATGTATGACCTAGGACTTTTCATTCCCAGTACAAACTAGTAGATCTCCTTGTGGCTATAAATACATACATCTAAGCAAAGTCAATACACTTAATTACAGATAATTGACGATGTTATCGACCAGGAAGCCGTCAGCGACTAGTATTTTGACACTATGTAGTACCAGAGCAAACCGTTCCAATTACGACGGCGGAACAGTCATTAGCGTATCAAGATGTAGGTAGTAAGAGGACTGTCTTCGCACTTTGAAGCGATGGCTGTCAGGGTTCCCGTTATACATTCGATGATCATAACGCCAACGTCGCCAACCGATTGATCATCCTCTCATTTCAAGCCAATTATTAATCCGCAACTCGTTAGGGACGATTACTCCTAACTTTAAAGTTTTACCTAGGTACATAATGAGCGAGATAATCTACAGAACTCGCTTAGTTTACGTCGAAACTGCTAAAATTATGAGATAATAGTTCACAGATTTTCAATTACTTAATTAGTAAAAATGCAATAATTTATATGTATTGTCATTTATTAAGAAATTCAGGTTATACAGAATTAGGTACTTAGACGACAACAAACAAAGCCGAACAGGTGACTGATTTCTGAATCTTCTTTTTTCGTAATATCTGAATATGACAAAGAAATTGTCAATTATTTCTAGTTTTAGAAAATTGTAGTACAACAAAAACTGGACATAATTCTATACTTTTTCCTTCAGATTCAGATTCTGAAAAAAAGGACTCCAAAATCAGATAGGTTTTATATTTTTTACTGTTGGCCAAGGGTTGTAAGAAGGACTCTAACGACCCCTACTAAGAAACTAACTACTAAGTCACTTAGTTTTATATTTTTACTAAGTATTCTCATCTGTTTAATCATATGATTTCTTATGAAGAAAATAATCGTGGTGTGCTAATTTATAGTAGTAACAAATACCTATACTAAATTTTTTTTTTGCTTGACAGCCTGTTAAAATGTGGATTGATGCATACCGTCAGCTTTCCCTTCTATTGCCATACATTCTAACAGCGTTACGGAAGGTTTGGGAGTACTTGAGTTTTCAGAAAATGAAAGTTATTTTTCTTACCATCAATTTCGCCCCAACTTTAAAATTTTGTGACTTTTTTATTGGATTAGTTTGGCAATCGTTAGGGAGGATTAGGAAGTACAGTTCTAAGGTTAGGGGGTAATTAGTTTGACCGTAAAATAACATAAAAGTTAAGCACACTGCACACTTTTCAGGTCCCTTACGGTGTACTTTATAACATCAAAAGTAAACTCCGTAACCTTCAATAAAAATATTCGAGGAGTTTAGGAAGATTGTTACGTACCTCTTAATGTGGGACGGCTCTATGTCAGGATGGAGATGTAAATAAAAGTCGCAGTGTTGGTTACATAGGTCGTGTATTGCTGACCACACGGAATTCCAATATTACAGCTGACTGGCGACCGTGAAACACGATCGTTGAGCGTATACTCTACTCAGGTGCTGCAGACGAGTGATCTCCTTCCCATCCTAATCCGTGGCTTTTATATTAATTTGGCAAGACGTCATGACCTGCATTAGGCCCCCAAAAATCCTGAGTTTGGATTTTTGGTTGCACACGGCTTTTTGATATAAGTAAATGTTAATGTGCACGCTTTGTACGTGTGCCACAAGGAATTTCCTTTGTTCTATATCAAAAAGCCTGACGCCAGCATTTCTGACTAAGCAATTGTCTGCCGGACGGACGGGTTAAATGACCTGCCCTAAATTATATAATGTAATGTACTATACTTTCGTCACAAGATTTACCACCAATTTATGAACAGCAAAGCCTTTAGATATATTAGTTCAATAGGTATATAACCTTAACCTTAGATATTGATTTGCGATAAAATTATATGCTCTCATACATCAAAAGTGGAATTTTTAGTCCTCCCTAACGATTTTCTGACGACTTCGAAGAAATACAGAAAAATTTACCGAAAACAAAACCGATACTACATAAAGTAGTTGAGTATGTACTTAACCTCAATATTTAATGTTGGTTTGCGGTTAAACTAATATACCCCCTTACAACGAAAGTGGACTTTTTAATACTCCCTAACAATTTTCTAACGACTTACAAAGAAATACATGTATCGAAAACAAAGCTGTTAAAAAATAGTTGATAATGTACGTAACGTCCGTGTTTACTATTGATTTGCGGTCAAACTAATATACTGCCTTACATCAAAAGTAGAGTTTTTAATCCCTCCTAACGATTTTGTAACGATTATGGAGAAATATACACTATTTATAGAAAACAAAGCCGATAAATATCATTTTTTCTGTGTCACGAAAAAAGTTTGACATTTTATCTCTGTTGACAGGTAATAAACTGTCACTTTTTATGAAACTAGTTCTTTCCCCGGGAAAAAACTGAGTAGTTTTTTCACGGATATATAAATATAATACAATTAGACTTGCGTTGCTAAGGAAATGTCTACCTTTACTTATGTGTATATACCTATATATATATATATATATATATATATATATATATATATATATATATATATATATATATATATATATATATATATATATATAAATAAATATAAGATCACGAGCGAGAGGCTGATAGATAGCTACGTCGTTGAGGAGGGATAAAGCTTCGCTAGTATATTTCTCCCTGCTGATAGCAACAGTGACACTGCCTTTGTCCGCCCTGGTTATAAGTATGCCAGGTTTGCTTTTAAGAAAAGAAGCTGTTTTTTTAAAGATAAAATCAAAAGGTGAAGATAAACGTTGTGAAGCATCTGAAAGGTACGTGTTCGTAATGACGTTGGCAGCCCGCGCCCTGTACATATCTTGGTGTTCAGAGGGCAGTGCCTGGATAATATCCTCAACTTGAGCTAAGAGGTCAGAAATAGGAACCTCATTATGACTTGTGTTCAAACTAAATTTAGGACCCAATGAAAGAAAATCACAAACCTCTTTGGGGATGACTGTGTCAGTTAAGTTCTTAAACCAACTGGAATTATCGTTAAAAAGCCTAATATGATCTGCCTTGCTTTTTAATTCACGAAGTTTTTTCAAATTTTTGTTTTTTATTTTTGTGTTTGTTGAAACTAACTGACATATTGCTCGAGTAATCATCAAAGACATGCACAGGCACAAGCCCTCTGGCTTGTTCTATAACCATCTATAGACGGTTATCGAGAGCGCTGATATTTTTTAACGTGATCTGAATTTCGAAATTTATAACTTTTGCTCTTAACTTGTTGTTGAAAAACTCTATCTTGCGTGTGAGTTACCTTATCTCCGCAGGTGAGCAGCCGGATGAGATTCTTGGAGCCGTGGATGACATGACTGGGACAGATGTGGTCTCTTCGACAGCTGAGAAGAAAGATTCTTCTATTCCTTGCATTGGCCAACTTGGTGTTTAACGAAGCCCAGGTTTTGAAGGTGCGAGACGCCTCTGCACCGTACCTCGTAAAGATGTTCTTGTAGAATCCCATCTTAGTAAACCAAAGAGAGGTAGCAACGACCTGATATATGTAAATATAAGCAAATAATCTTGGGAATTTTAGGTCCTAGGGCGAAATTAAGGTAACTCCTTTTTTCTTAGTTCAAATTTTCGCTTTATTATAAAAGCTTCATCAGGAACAGGCTAAAATACACAAAAAATCCTAACTTCTAACGGCAGTCAACAATGATTAATAAACAAACTTACAACCAGAGTTCTGAGAAGTCGGCCTAGGCAAAGAAATCATCCGCAAATCGAAAGAGGCCCAGCACGAAACATATTAAGGCGATCACAAGGCAAACAACATTAAACAATCACACTAAAACAATTTAAACGTTATGTATACCGCACATGCGGCCGCTCTTACAACGAACAACTGTGAACAACAAACGTGAAATATGCAGCGAGTCCACATCTATCCGAAGTTTGCTGGGTTGCCAACATCAACACGAAATGACTCGCGTGAATTTTTAAAATTACAATTAATGAGAAATGAATAAATACTGCTCAGCTGACTAGTGTCTGATTTAAAGTTTAAACACTCAGTAATATTACGCTGATATAAAACATTTCTAAAAACAGCCTGGCTCTATAGTTATTTTCTTTAGCAATAACCTCCGTTTGTTCCCAATTTATGACATGGTTGCTGTTCGCCCCGTGCAGAGCAACAGCGCAGTTCTTTTTCTTTAACTTAGTGTCGCTCTTATGCAATGCTAAGCGTGACTTGAGCCATTGGCTAGTTTGGCCGTAATATTTCAAATCACAGCGATTTGCGGATGATTTCTTTGCCTAGGCCGACTTCTCAGAACTCTGGTTGTAAGTTTGTTTATTAATCATTGTTGACTGCCGTTAGAAGTTTTTTAGCCTGTTCCTGATGAAGCTTTTATAATAAAGCGAAAATTTGAACTAAGAAAAAAGGAGTTACCTTAATTTCGCCCTAGGACCTAAAATTCCCAAGATTATTTGCTTATATTTACATATATCAGGTCGTTGCTACCTCTCTTTGGTATATATTATATATATACAGGGTCCTGCAACTAAGCTCCCGTCTTCTGTAGCTCACTTACTCATTAAGCTAAGAGTTTGACATTTTGCAGGCTTACCCTGTACTTCAAGGTACAATTCAAGAAATTATTTTTTATTATACAGGGTGTTCCAAAAATGTGCAACGCCATGGTAATATATTTTTTTAAATTGCATGCTATACATTTTTCTACACATTTGGAAGCGTTTTATGGTTGCCTACATATCACCAAAATTTTATTGAAATCGGTTGAGTGACCGCAGCGGAAAAAAATAAAAACCAAAAAAAATTGATTTTGCATCGTAGGCTTTAAAAATCAATAAAAACCACAAAATGCACCTCGTTAATAAAATTTTGCGACGTGCTTATTAAGTTAGATGTGATAGTCTCGTTAACCAAGTGACATTGATCCAAATCATACAGGGTGACCAAAATCGAGTGTCAAACTTGTCAAACTTCAAAGCGCGCTATTGTTCTTATTTTAAATTGGAACCCATATTTTTTTTAGGTGAAACGATGCGGAATTAAAGAACAAATATTGCTTCTGAATAGAACCCCATCACAATTCCCAATATTTTAAAAGTTATTCGCCAAAAACTCATTTTTCAACGTTTCCAACGGCAATTTTAGGTAATAAATATCGTACGTGGCGTTGAAAAACAATTTATTACATAAAATATAACGCAGAGAGGTATTTTAGATTTTACTGTACTTAATTAAGTAGTTATTCAATTGCTAAATTTACTGCAAAATTTACCTATAGCCACATTTCCGTCCTTACCGCTATAGGTAAATTATGCAGTAAATTTAGCATTTGAATAACTACTTAATTAAGTACACTCAAATCTAAAATAGATCTATTATTTTTTATGAAATAAATTGTTTTTCAACGTCACGTACGATATTTATTATCTAAAATTGCCGTTGGAAACGTTGAAAAATGAGTTTTTGGCGAATAACTTTTAAAATATTGGGAATTGTGATGGGGTTGTATTTAGAAACAATGTTTATTTTTTAATTCTGCATCATTTCGCATAAAAAAATTTATGGGTTCCAATTTAAAATAAGAACAATAACACGCTTTGAAGTTTGACAAGTTTGACACTCGATTTTGGTCACCCTGTATAATTTGGAACAATGCCGCTTGGTTAACGAGACTATCACATCTAACTTAATAAGCACGTCGCAAACTTTTATTAACGAGGTGCATTTTGTGGTTTTTATTGATTTTTAAAGCCTACGATGCAAAATCAATTTTTTTTTGGTTTTTATTTTTTTCCGCTGCGGTCACTCAACCGATTTCAATAAAATTTTGGTGATATGTAGGCAACCATAAAACGCTTCCAAATGTGTAGAAAAATGTATAGCATGCAATTTAAAAAAATATATTACCATGGCGTTGCACATTTTTGGAACACCCTGTATAATAAAAAATAATTTCTTGAATTGTACCTTGAAGTACAGGGTAAGCCTGCAAAATGTCAAACTCTTAGCTTAACGAGTAAGTGAGCTACAGTAGACGGGAGCTTAGTTGCAGGACCCTGTATATATATATATATATATATATATAGGTATATACACATAAGTAAAGGTAGACATTTCCTTAGCAACGCAAGTCTAATTGTGTACAACAGCCTACCGGTTTAAAAATTTAAATGTCACATCGATTGACTCAATATTTGTGTGCCTGGATATGAAGAGACCAGTTGTCCGAAAATCAGATATAAGTATTTTTGGATAGAATAAGTTATGGCAAAGGTACTCCTACATTTTAAACCGATAACCATAAAAGGAAATTGAAAAAAAAAATGAGTTGCTGATGCAAAAAGTAAGCTTTTGCGCTATGACGCTTCAAACTTTTGCAAAGTTTAAAAGTTAATAGCTTCGCGCATATTTGCAAGTTATGCCGACTGCAACATTTTTGTAACAATTTCACTATTAGTTTTAAGATTTTTAGTAGAATTTATTATTTCATTATTCCGTTTAGGTTTTATAGGTCTTTTAATCTATAGCGCCATAAGCCTGGGGGCTACAAAATAGTCTAACCTAGGCAACGATTGGACAAATTTAAACATTTTTTAAAAGTTTAGGAAAAGTTTTCAATTTTGTTTACTGATTCATACATTGTCGCCGGAAATCTGTGCGCATGCAAAATTTCAACTCAAGCGGATAAATTTTAAAAATTATCAAAATTTTACAAATTTTGGGAGTTTTAAGCTTTTTACTTTATCAAACGCAGTATGACGAAGTATTCTAATCGTGCCGAAAAAAAATGAGATTTTAGCGGAAATAGGTCTTTTTGAGTCCCCTGAACATTTTTGACCGAGGTACAAAAACATGTCTGTGTGTGTGTGTGTGTGTATTCGATTTTTGTGGCGACGATGGAGAGACTACTAAAGGTATCGGGACGAAACTTCATATTTAGAAGTTTTATGACCAAACTTAAAGCTGAAAAGCTTCTGGTTCAAAAGGGTCCAAAGGAACTGGTAGTTATTCCAAGCGTTTTTCAAGGATTTTGCAAATGAGCCGCCATTTCTGTAATTTCGTCAAAATAGATAATAATAAATTAAAGTAGAGGAAATTTTGTATAATTTATGTCTATAACATTTTTTGGTAAAACTAATAGTTTAGCTGCAGGAGCAAATTCTATTTGATCGAAATCGTGTCTGCATTAATAGTAGGGACGAAAAACGTATGCATATGTGGTACAGTCGTTTAAGTTAGTATGTTCGCATATGTTATGTATATTATTATGTATGTAGTCTCCAATTCCAGGAACAATTCTCCATAGTGTATCTTTACCTTATATCTATACCTTATAAAGCATTTATCAGTATACCTAACCTGCTTACACACCTTGTATTTATCAAGATTTTAACGGTGGTTGCAGTGCTCGTTATTGTTTGGATTTGCTATCCGAATTCTGGCTTTTGTTTCGGCAACAACAGTGAGTATTGTTACTGTCTTCTGTGAGATATGTTGAAGGTTGTTAGTGGTTGTAAATTCCTAACCTAACAGTCGGCGTGGCTCGGTTCTGATTTGGTTCTGTTTTGAAGTTTACGTGCAATATAAACATCCTCTTGTTCACCTGTTTGTTCACCTTCCGCGATCTTCTTGTTCTGTTGTTAGACACCGTGTTTGATCCCACTGGTGTGAAGTGTGTTTTCCCAGGTCCTTTTTCCCATTATTCGTTATGGTTATGCTAGCTTGTACATGTTGTGGAAAACAGAACGACCCACATCGCACGGTAACTTGTGCTGTTTGTCGAAAGATTTATTATATTCAGTGTGTTGATATTTCATCTTCTGAGGCCCGTAAAATTCATAATAACTCTGGTCTGTCTTGGTCCTGCAAAGGCTGCTCTGCATTGGGAGATGACCTTAACGGGTTGAAGAGAGCAATCGTTTCACTGCAAGATGAAATTAAAGTCTTAAAGGACAAAATTGTGTCCCCAACCATCACTTCTGAAATCCCTCTGCTCGAAACTGAAAAAATTATTCAGGAGATCATGGACCGAGATAATCGTAAGAAAAATATAATTGTGTACGGATGCAAGGAATCCCAATGCAATACAAATGGGGAGCAACTGGACTTGGACAATGTACTGGTTGACGAAATGTTCTCGGCCATGGGTATTGATGTCAACAATTTCAGATCATTCAGACTGGGAGTGTTTGACGCAACTAAGTCCGATAGGTGTCGCCCTGTAAAAATTATACTGCAGAGTGAATCTGATGTTCAGTCTGCCATCAAAAAAATAAATACATTGAAGGCATTACCGAATTGGACGGGTGTTTCGATCTCTAGGGACAGAACTATTATGCAGCGCGAAGTCTATAGGTCTGCTAAAGCAGAATTAGTGAGGAGAGAGGAAAATGGAGAAAAGAATCTCAAGATACTGTATAAAAATGGCATTCCGTCAGTCATACAGTCGGAAAACTAGGTGTGCCCAACGTTACCCCCAATAATATGAGCGTGTTGTCCAATTTCATACCCTTAAATGTTTATTACCAAAATGTGAGAGGATTAAATACTAAGACTGATGTATTTTATAGAAACTGTTGCTTGCTGGACTACCACATTGTATGTGTAACAGAGAGTTGGCTTACCGATGGTGTTAGGGATGCTGAGCTTTTCCCTCCATATTATAATGTTGTAAGATCTGATAGGCAGTTTGATAGGGTCGGCCGGCTGCGTGGTGGTGGAGTAATTATGGCATTATCAGAGGATATTACATACGCAATTGTCGACACAGGTCAGCTTTACGAAGCGGTTCCATTGATTGACTGTATTGTCTGTAGATGCTTACGACCATACAATCTTACGTTTTGCGTTGTGTACATTCCCCCAGGGTTATCACCTGATGATTTTGAAAACTTTGTGACTGGACTGGAGTCGATCTTGCTGGGAGAGAATGTTATTATTGTCGGTGATTTCAACATTCCAAAGTTTGATAGTGACGTTACATCAGTGGACCGGAAGATCACATGTATGCGTATATTCTCAAATATATTACAACTCAAACAATATAATTACATTTATAATTTTCAACAAAAACTGCTTGATCTTGTATTCTCCAATGGGGACTGTAAAGTATCGGTGTCGCACGATGATCTACCAGTTGTGCCTGAAGATCCATTTCATCCAGCGCTGCGAGTGTCGTTAGAGCTGTTTCCGGCTGTTGTCTCACCATGTTTTCCTCGTAGTGATGCCACCACTTATAATTTTAAAGCGGCAAATTACCCTATACTATATGACCAAATACTTTGCACTGACTTTTCATTCCTTAATACTATAACAGATGTAGACGTCGCGGTTGAGAGTTTCTATGCCACACTGGTTTCAGTGTTCGATGGTGTGGTTCCAGTTAAGCGTCGACAACTCTCTTCATCAAAGTTTCCAGTTTGGTTCACGTCCGAGATAAGACGAAATTTAAAATTGAAGGAGTATTATCGCGGACGTTGGATTGTTACGGCAGAGCTGGATCGTTTGGCAGAATTTCGACGACTTCGTGCTCTGACAAAGTTCCAGATTTCGGAAGCGTATACCATGTATCTTCGTAATGTTGAGAATAATGTGAAGTCCAACCCCAATGAGCTGTGGAGTCATGTTCACCGGATGCGTGGAACCACCAGAATTCCCGGCATGTTGCGTTACGGAGATAAAGAGCTTAGCAGCCCCATCGACATTGTGGGGGCTTTTGCCGAGGCGTTTTCTGGTGTGTTTGGTGTACGCTCTGAGCCGTCTGGTGGTTGTCCCGCGACTGCTAGTTCTTTCCTACCGTCATTCTCTCAACCTGAAGTGACAGATGAGGAGCTTATATCCATCATGGCTAAGCTGCCTAATAAATTTACCACTGGTGACGACGATATTCCCAGTTTCGTGGTGAAGGACTGCAGATACATTCTCGCTGGACCACTGAGGATTATAATAAACTTAGCGATCCAGACGGGTGTTTTTCCTGTTGTGTGGAAGACCGCTCGCATTGTACCAGTTTTTAAAAAGGGTGATAAGTTGCGTGTTGAAAACTACAGACCAATATCTCTTCTGCCTGTATTTTCAAAGATTTTTGAGCGAGTTATCTACACATCGTTGTATCGAAATACTAAGCAGTACATATCGGATAATCAGCATGGGTTCGTTGCTGGGCGCTCGACGGTTACTAACTTGGCAAGTTTGAATCAATACCTTTGTGAGTCGATTGATGGTCGTGGTCAGACAGATGTTATATATACTGATCTATCAAAAGCCTTCGACACCATAGACCATCAAATTCTGCTTGAAAAGTTGGATTACTTTGGCCTATCTTCGAGCTACTTGTCCCTGATTAAGTCGTATCTGGAGCATTGTACGAGCTACGTTTACTACAATGGTTTCAGATCTGACAGTTTTGAGATGACATCGGGTGTACCTCAGGGATCTGTTCTTGGGCCATTGTTGTTTAATTTGTTTGTCAATGATTTACTTGGGGCACTGACCTGTCCGGCTTTGGCCTATGCTGATGATGTCAAGGTGTATTTATCAATTAATAACGATGCTGATGTTCGCGAGCTACAGAGAAACCTGGACATTTTTGCTGATTGGTGTAAGAAACACAAACTGATCATAAATGAAAGCAAATGCGCAGTGGTTTCGTATACCGGAAGCATGATGCCGGTGTGGTGCGAATACATGATCAACGATGTGGCGCTACAGAGGATGGATGCTGTGACTGACCTGGGAGTGCTGTTTGATTCATCACTGACCTTTGTACCGCACATTACGAACGTATGCACAGCCGCAAGCAAGCTCCTTGGTTTTATACTCCGTACTGCAAAAACGTTCACAGATACGCTAGCCATCCGCGCACTATACCTGGCATTTGTTTCGTCCAGATTGGAGTATGCCTGTGTGGTGTGGAATCCATATTATGCTTGCCACCGATCTGGTATCGACAGCATCCAAAGACGATTTCTCAAATATGTATCCCACAGAATCAATGGTTATTATCCACCGAGGGGAGCGGATCTTAGTGATGTGGAGTCACAGTTACAACTAAAACCCCCGATCGTGAGAAGAGAACAGTTAATTGCAAACACGTTGGTTAAATTGGTTCAGAACAAGATTGACTGTTCCTACCTTCTGTCCAAAGTATGTATTCAGGTCCCGCGTCTTTCATCGAGATCGCTGCGACCGTTCAGCATACCGAGGGCCCGTACTAATATTCTGGAAAGATCACCAATTTCCACAATGTGTCGGTGTGCGAATTCCCGAGAGGTGGATGTCTTCCAATGATCACACCATCACCATTTTTGTATATTGTTATGTTATTGCTATTATGCATATTTTTTCTTAACTACTTGTCATTCTATACTATTATTATTATTAATTATTGTACACTATTGTCCTGTAACTGGGGGTACCTGTTGGGCAAATACATTATTATTATTATTATTATTATTATTATTATTATTATTTACGAACACATGCACAGCGATGGCAATGAAGTATGGATTTATCTTGAACATATTTTACACTTATAAAGATTAACCTTTTACTTGTTTTTCTTTCAAAGATTATTTTGTGTATTATTTTTTTTTATATTAATTTTCTTATGGAAAATCCTGTATTTAGCATGCACTACCAGCCATGTTTGTCTTAATAACTCCTTGCATGAATTGTTCAACGCGGCTGCTTCCGCCAGATTAAAGCGGGCATTAACTGCCTTACAAATTACTGACATATCGACTGCTGCTCATCTAGCATGTTGTGACTTGATCATTCGTGACTTTCTTCACGGTGATAGTTCGTGTCCATCAATTAGGGCCAGCGTGCGGGCACGCATTGATAAATGGCGAAGTTACGCGATCGCGTTAAGGTATTCCGCGGCGGAGCATGCTTAAATTAATTAATAAATTGTGATTAATTGCGACCAAATGAAAAAGAACTGAGCCGATCGGGCCCTTGATTGATCGTTATGGGTATTCTATACTAAATAATTGATTTCAATTATTTTTAATTGCCTATTTTCGTAGCACGGCCCCACAGTGAATTTAATACTATATCCTCGGGCGCCATTAATAATCCACCACTGGTTTTTTTATAACGAGCAGAAACTATGGCCGGCTAGGACGGCGCTAATGGCCCTGTTCACATGTCCGAAGCGCGGCTAGGATGCTGCGTGCACATGTGATGGCTTCAGCGCTATTTAGCAACCGTAATATATGGTATTATTGATATAATGATGGCTCATCATCAGCGTACACACTGGACGCTATACGCTTCTGCGTCGATTACTATCGTTATGGCGAAAACTAGATCCTATTTCATCTGTAGTCCAATGCAAAAAATCGTTTTCACTCAAAGGGCCATTTGCGCGGCTAATGGCCGTGATTTAAAACTTACTTTTATTCACCGTAATTCCTTTTAGATCCCTTTTTATTTGTATCGAATATCCGACTGCTTCTTATACCGCAGCGAACAGATGCCTAAGAGTTAACTGACCAGACTCTCTAACGACATATCCGCATGTGGATGGTAATTTGTAGCATCTATAGCGAACAGTACCATGTGGGAAAGTCGTTGTTTTGCACCATCAGTAATTTCAGTTAAAATCAGTACCCCTGCTGTTTTGTCGTAGAATGCCTGAGAATAGTAACATCAATACCCCAAATCAAAAATAAACAAAGTACATTTATTTTACCGACCGCACCCCATTACAAATGCAGGCGGTCGACATTGTAATAAGTCATGTGTTGTCTGTGTATTTGTCTATCTGTAAGGATGCGCAGAATATGCTGGAAAGACACCTACACCTACTATACCTATATAATTTTGTACGTAGGTTGAACTGACTTACATTTGGCAGAAATCGGTCAACCGTTGAACGGAGAATCAGCAAAAATGTGTAAAACATGCAAATATATTCATTAATAACTATGTACCTACCAACAAAATTTGCCATGAGTAAATTCACAAAAAAATGAATAACTTACTTTTAACAAAGGCCAAAATTATGTAAAGTACTAAATCATAGATCTAGAAAAAAAACTTCCTCTGTAAATACGTGCCCATAATTTCATAAAATTTCAGTTGTTATTTTTTTCTCAAACCAAACTACCCCTGAATACCCCTGCATATTTGGTTGTATTATACATATAGGCTTACCATAATTATGAAATTCCAAACCGGGACAAGAATGACTTTTGAAAATAAATATAAAAGAAATAAGTATGTAATCAATTTAACGAAACACCAAAAACTTCTCTCCAAAAATAAAACATTATTGTTTGTCACAAATGAGTTTTTGTCACCAGAGATGTGACATGATTATTTTCGTAGATTCAAACCAGACGTCACTCTACGTCACTCAAATGAGAGACATGATGGATACTCAGTACCAGGTTTATCTTATACAAAAAAATGAATATGACTATATAATCCCTACCATGATACATACCGATGATTATGATGACAGTAGCTTTGTATAAAAATGACAGTTCGTTTGAATAATAATTTCCTTATTTAAATGAAAGTCATAGTTATTTATGTACCAAGGGCATTACACGGATGTTTATGCCCTGAAGGTGACCGGGCCTATCGGCCCTCGAGGTTTTTAAGCCGCCCGAGGGTATAAACATCATGTAATGCCCGAGATGCATCCAAATTGTATGTCTTACAATGGTTTTGTTCCTCCGTTTGAATAATATTAATAAATATTTTGAGGTTATCAAGTGACATGCGTATCTACGGCCTTGAATAACAATACAAACAATTCGGAGTTGAGTGACAATACAGACAGTTAATTGTCCAACTTATAACCTTCATCGCCAATAATTGACATGGATGGTATAAAATTTACAATTTGAATGACAAATATTTGATATATTTGACATATAACCATGGCAACCCTTAAGGCCCGCGCGGGCGTTAACAATCCTTAACGCCCTCGCGGACGTTAAGTAGCAGTTTTGCCCCGGTATCTAAGATGTAAAATGTCACTTTATGATCATGTAGGACATAAAGACTGTTAAAACATACGTGGTTGACAGATATTTGACAGTTTGCCGCGCCACCATTGACAAACACATTAAAAATATTTTATATGAAATGGAATTTATGAGTCGATAAAACATTGTACTTGACTCGCATATAACGAATATAAATCGCTCGCATGTTTATACACCCGCCTACGGCTCGCGTACAAACTTTAAGCTTGCGATTTATATTCTTAATTATGTGCTTGTCACATAATATACGATTAATTACTATTTTTCGATAGTATATTCTGATAAATGTAAATATTATCTGTTTTAATCATGTCATAGAATTTGGAGCATGCCAATATTTATTTTACAGAAGAATAAATGGCGTAAATTTGGAAATACTAGGACCTAAATGATTATTTTTTGGAATCCTTGCAAATTTAAAGCACTAACAGCTGAATAGCTTAAAGATTGGCGCTATTTATTTATATAATACAATTTCGCATTTTTTTAATTATTAACTTGTATCTATAAACAACCATAATATAAACTTAAGTTCATAATGTTCTAAAATCAATATGAAAGGACTAGGTGACCACTATTACACAACTTCAATTTGTCATGATAGAAAATTATGTGGGCATTTTTGGAAAAGTTATAAATATTTTGCTAATGCAGAACACGTAAATGTATGTTCTATATTAAGATGAAGGCACATCTCATGTTGTTCGCCTCGGAACAATCATGTATGACTACCCGAACTAATAACCATCAGTTTGGTGAATGATGGAAAGTAATACAATTTTGAAAAAAAATATAAACATTTTATTTACGTAGCCAAACAAATTATCAATTCCCTCCAATCGGTGCTCTACATAATTGTCATTTGAAGTTTGTTCACTTACAATTTATTATATCAGATAAATGATTTACCATTTTAGTGTAACAAAGATATGGAATTCCATTCGTTCTATTCGTTCGAAACGGTGGAATGGAGTTCCAGTATTGTTACAATAGTTAATCGGTTAATTACTATCAACACTTTGTTAAACAACTCGTGCGCCAATTTTTGCTTTATCAAACTTGTATTATAATAAACTATTTCGATACACCCTGATATGTATTATTTATACAAAGGTAATTAGCGCACCATAAAAAATAGTGCATTTCTAAAGTTGCTACTGTCGCAAACCCCTTGTTTGATTTTTATGTTATTTGTTTGTGTTTTCTCAGTTTTGTCTTTGTTCATTCATGTTATTTCTCCGGATAATACAATAGACACTTTTTATTTAAATTTGTAGTGATTATGTTAATTCACAAATGGCGATTATTAAAAAGATTTAAAAACAATTTTTTGAGGTTCTTTGTTTATAACAAATTGAGAAATGATATTTGCGAGTAGGAAACACGTCACATCTACGGACTGTTCCACGTGACCTGGGGCCGTCGGCTTCCTGCTAGTATTTTTGTCACTAACTCAGTCATTTTCTGCTCTATTGCCTAGTCTAATTGTTCGTTGTACAACACTCGCTTTGTGGATTTTCTGTTGCATCGTCATTGTTATTACTCAAGATCCATGGACGAATTTATACGTTCAATATTTGGCACTCCAAAAGGTTTTGGGAAGACATAGCCTACGAATGAGGACTTTATTAACTGCTATCTAAAAGTCCTACGACAAAAATCTGATGGAAAGAAAGATCGTGTAAGCCTGTATCACTTTGATACAGTCGGAATAGATGCTTCACCCTCAAACACAAATACAAACATTGGTTCGATGTTTAGGTAACACAAATTAAGGTTTTTCTTTTCGTTTGCAGGTAAGTATTGCTGCCTTATCTTAATCTTATCTTCAATGATTCAACATCAAAGTTCGTCCCACAATAAAAACAAAACTGTCACAGAGAAGCCACCCCAACAAAAGTAGTAACGATCAGAAGACTCAAAGTAACTCAACGACTACAAGCCCTTCAGGATAGTTGTAACGGGCTGTAGTAGACCACATTGGCCACAGATTTGTAGGAGCAAAACGCTCTCTACGTATTCCACCGTGGTACCATTAATACAAGAAGAAAAGCGGTTCACCCGGTCATCCAACTGAGATACCTACGTTTGATAGATTGTAATAGCTCCATCCCTCTACATTTACCCTCTACATAGTATAATAATATACTCTATAATAATATTATCCTATCAATGTAGTGAATAGCACTCAAAGCTATGTTAAAAGAAAAAATACTAATTTGGTGTATTAAACTAGATTCAAGTCGCATCCCCGTGTAATACTATGTTCTAGCGCTGTTAACCTTTCGTTCTTTGGAGTATAAAGTCCGTCCGCCATTACGCGATACGAGCTAATGGCATCAGAGGTAATGGTAATAGACCTTTGTACACAAAACTTTATTACCCAGGCCAGATTCTCCATATTAAAAGATAAGAATCTAATGCTATCGTAATGATATCGCGTAGATAGCAGATACCAACTAACCAACCAGTCAACCAGTCGCCAATTTTTACCTCTTCCATCGGCTCACGTAGTATCCGGCACATACATAGGCATGCCGCAGATGCTGCTTGCTTCTACTTCTACTCGACCGTCGGCCGCTCGACTAGCCCGATTGTTTATGCATAGATAGGTACTCCTTCAACTCTCTCTACTCTTAGGAGAAACAAAAGCAACAAGGGACGCTGAGAGCGAATAAATATTCAGCATTCACGTTCGCGTCGGATAATAACAATGGTATGTAGAAATTCAATATCAGATCAAGTGGACGCAGTTCACGAGCCAAGCAAGCGCTGCAGGTTGGATCGGACTATTCGCGGAATGTGGAGTCCTAGTTGGCTGGGGTTGGAATCAAACAGGTGGATGAATCTGGTATGCATGCGTTTCTTACAAAACGTTTATACGTTTATTTAATTTTATTCGAGCAATTCAAAAACTAATATACCTACTGTTGAGAGTTGCCTTTACAAGTCTGAAATGACCTGATAAAAACTATATATCTTACTGCATTAGGAGTTATACAAAGAACGACCATAGCATTGGCAATTTCTCGATGAACAGACAAATTCAATTCAACTTATAGCCCGGTAATTTTGGCCTAAATTTGATGAAAACCAGGAAAAAATAATAATAAGAATACCTAAAGTAGCAAATAAGTAGATTCTGTGTATTTATTGCCACTAACAAACTAAAAGTCCTAAAGTCTTTGACGCGTTTTTATTGTGTATGGGATTGGTGTAACCACAATGTGGTAGTATGAGGCACGTGCCTAGTGGCCCAGGGCTTTGGGGGACCTCCGACCAAGACATATTCCCATAATGATTTAAAAATTAATGGATTTTCTCGTATTACGACGTTTTCCAAACCGTTGATTACGCAAATTGTGGACGTGGAAATAATCGTACTTGTACTCAACTATATGTTTTTCAATTTGTCGATTTATTCAATAGTTAGGAAAGTACGTACTAAAACAAGTTAAAGAAGCGAAGAAGATAGAAGAAAAAAAGAAGCAGAAGAAAGTAGACGCTAATATCATAGTAGATTCCACTTTGGTTTTGCAACATATCGATTAGCCGAGTTTTATAATAAGATATGCAGATCCAAGTACATTTGAAGTACACCAGGAGTTTCGGAAATTGTTTATTAAAACTCACACAGGCAGAGCACAGTGCATTATACCAAAACAATTGAATATTTACTTAAGTTTGTAACCTCGCTATAAGATACTGCGTCCACAAAACGTACACAAACATGTCAAGCAAATACAACGGAGCGCAAAGTTAAATAAAGAAAATCAATAATCTGGACGAATACTTACCTAGCAGTGCCAATTCCCTAAATCTTGTTGGGCAAACTGCAGGGAGTGTTTGTGTGATGTTTGTGCCTATTCAGAAACTATATAACTTTGGTCCGGACCGACTTACTGATCTTTAACATCAAATTCTATAACTATTTCTATCAACAGTTTATTTATGATTGTTTAAATGTCCATTACTAAATTTAAAAAAAATCGGCGCTGGTACTTGGAAGAAACCGTGCGAACTAGAAATATTCCAATTTTAGTAGAATACTTATATGTATATCCTTGTAAGATTTCTTTTAGAACAAAATCGAGAACATTTTGATGAATATCATCTATTCAGATCAGAAGGGAACCATATTTTGGAGTCCATCAAGATTAGACTGAAGTTGATCTGTTCGACAACTACCAACAATTGAAGAAACGTAAACTAAAATTGATGCTTTTCCCAGAAGAAGTTTCTTCAAGAAACCAGTATATATTTCGGCAAAACATCGGTTCAAAATTTAATTAACTATACTAACTACAGTTAAATTGCAAAAATCTGTAAAGCACATGCCTTCACGCAAAGTTTTACTTTCTCCTTTTATATTATGATTTGGACTTATAACGCAAATAACAAGGTCGCTAAGCAACTCGTCGCAATCAAGCAATCTGAAAGATCTTTTGGAAAATTAAATCATTCAATTTCATCAACATGTGCCTTTCACATTGATAAAAAAATCTTATAATGAAGAAAATATCATCGACTTGCAAATGTTGGTCATAAGATTCCGGTTAAACTCCAAAAGTCAGCTAAAGTCGCATTTCGACTAAATTTCACGTAGGCGTCCGTCGTATGGTAAACAATCTTCTTTTCTGAGAGAGGTATTTCAAAAGGGAATGCAATCATAATTTTCAATCGGCTGCTATATATGCATGTGCTAGTTTGTGCATTAAACATATGCGTTAGAGTAAACTTTGAACCTTTGCTAATAAAGAAAATGTCCGGCTCAATTATTTCGAATGTGGTGACGATTTTTATGAATATTGCTGTTTTTTAATTGATCTCAAGAAGACTATGCCGTAGCCACAATATTCTTAAGATCCGTCACCCACACTTGACAAAATTGAGCCAGATATATTTTGTATTATCTTTTGTGATATCTGAACATTACGGCGTAAATGTTATTAAAAATCATGAAGTATATTTGGTGGCCGATCTCAATTTTTAGCACCACCCTATAAAAAATAAAAAGTAGGCTGTAGTCGGACAAGAGCACCTAAATGCCTTATCTCTAATTTAATCGAATATAAGGTTGCAAAAATTAATTTTACAGATTTATTTCAGATTATATGGAAGAATTCGTATTTAATAAATCTGTTTATAAACAAAAATATTTTTCTGCTATCAATACGTTCTATTTTTTGTTCCTTTAGTTAACTTTCTGGGTGAGTGGCGCTCCCAAAGATAATTTGCCCAGGGGCCCCGACCATCCTTAATCCGTCAGTGACTGTGAGTAATTTGTCTGAAACTCATATGAAAGTTGAATCTTACCTCATTAAAAAATAAAATAAAATAATGTTAGTTTCCGTCAAACCAGTCAACAATAAAAAAAATCTGATGTGGCCAGGCACATGACTTTATCATACAATATATAAAATTAATAGTTTAGCTGCATGAGAATCTATTCTATTGAGATAAATCGTAGGTATGATAGTAGGTATATGATAGTAGGTATGTCAAAGCATCACATTTGACACTACCTACTATCAACGTTTATTGTGTTGCTTTTTAAGAAATACGTATTTAAAAAAATAAATAAAAAATTTCTGTATAGTAAATGCTAGGTTGGTACCATTTTGACGAAACGTCAAGTTTAAAGGTGCGTTCCGATTGGTAGGTAATGGTAGCTAATGGCGGTGGTAGAATACGAAATTATAGTATTTCTTACATATCGTGATAATGACACAGATTAGTTTGTATGTACATAAACATGAGTCACTAGCAATTTTCTATTGGAAATACTATAATGGCGTCTGCTACCACTGCCATTACCACTAATGAAAACGCACCTTAAAAAGGTAATTCAAATTCTGACAAATTTATATTTGTTCATGGCACATCCCTACCAGCATACTAAAACAAAACTACACTCATCGCTACACTTTATTTATAATTTTCTCAATCTATCGTTTTTAGAATTAGATATAAAGCCGGGTTGATATTTCTTATCAACAAACAATCAAATTGGTGATCTTATTTTATTTGAAATTTGTATTTTATAGTTTGCCGCACTAGAGCGGCAACGTTCCATAGTAATTCTCCAACGTCTGATGAGATCAGCTGTTTTCGAATGTTACAAACAAGAAAATATTTGTACATCAAAATCCTGGCTACTATGTAGTTTCATATTAATGCAGATGCGACCGATCTCGATCAAATAGAATTTGCCCTTGGAGCTAAACTATGAATTTTACCAAAAAATGTCATAAACATAAATTATTCAAAATTTCCTCTACTTTAATTTACTATTTAACTATTTTGACGAAATTACAGAAATGGCGGCTCATTTGCAAAATCCTTGAAAAAGGCCTAGAATAAACTACCAGTTCATTTGGACCCTTGAGAACCAAAAGCTTTTCAGCTCTAAGTTAGGTCATGAAACTTCTAAATATGAACTTTCGTTCCGATACCTTCAGTAGTTTCTCCGGAATCGTCTCCACAAAAATCGTTTACACACACACACACACACACACACACACACACACACACACACACACACACACACACACACACACACACACACACACACACACACACACACACACACACACACACACACACACACACACACACACACACACACACACACAGACACACACACAGACATTTTTTTGTACCTTGGTCAAAAATGATCAGGGGACCCAAAAAGACTTCCGCTAAAATCTCAATTTTTTTTCGGCACGATTACAATACTTTACATACTGCGTATGATAAAGTAAAAATCTGATGTGGCCAGGCACCTGACTTTATCATACTATATGTTAATAGTTTAGTTGCATGAGATTCTATTTGATCGAGATCGGCCATGTCTGCATTAAAATAAAACTACTAGAACTAGACAGATATTTGAATTAGATTTACAGCATGTAATGTCAAAACATCAGCATTTGATACTACCTATTGTCATTAGAATCACAATATCTGACAAATCCTGGCTAACCAGTTTTAATACTATAGTGTTTTATAATGCAGTACGAGCGATCTCGATGAAATAGAATTTTCTCATGCGGCTAAACTATTTATTTTACCAAAAAATGTCATTGTCACAAATTTATCAGAATTTCCTCTGCATTAATTTATTAATATTAATTTAAAATCTAAAAAAATCGCCACGATTACTATACTTTGTCATATGATAAAGTAAAAAGGTTGTTGATTCTGATGATTAAAATATTATATTGGCTTCTATCATACTAAATTCGGGTATTACAACGTCTTCAGTGCTAACTACAAAAGATCATAAAGAATTATGCTCAATATTCCAAATAAGTTTTAAGGTTAACATACCGTCTTACAATCTTTCTTGCATTTATTCGCGAAAACATAACAACATTGCTATCGCATTCGAAATACACATTGACTTTGTGAACACATTCTCCATACATTTGCGTGTTGAATTGACGTTTCGCAACCGCTGACGTTCTGAATACTGTCAAAACTTTCAAAATATCCTGGCTACCTACTGCTAATGCAGACACGATTTCGATCAATTAGAATTTGCTCCTGCCGCTAAACTCTTAATTTTACCAAAAAATGTTATAGACATAAATGATTAAATTTCCTCTACTTTAATTTATTAATTATCTATTTTGACGAAATTACAGGAATGGCGGCTCATTTGCAAAATCGTTGCAAAATGTTAAGAGTAAATACCCAGTTCCTTTGGACCCTTTTGGACTAAAAGCTTTTCAGCTCTAAGTTTAGTCATGAAACTTCTAAATATGAACTTTCGGCCCGATACCTTTAGTAGTTTTTCCGGAATCGTCTCCACAAAAATCGGGTACACACACACATACACACACACAGACATTTTTTTGTACCTTGGTCAAAAATGTTCAGGGGACCCAAAAGGACCTATTTCCGCTAAAATCTCAATTTTTTTTTAAATACAATACTTTATTATACTGCGTATGATAAAGTAATAGTATAATTAAAATACATGGTATTTGACAAATATACATTAAACGACCACGTTGAATTTCTTTGTCGTTGTAAGGAATCAAACCACATATACAATAACAACTAGCATAACTTCGTAATTTGGTACTTGGTACACACATACAATAAAAGATCATGTTGATTTTTTGTCGTTATAAGGAGTCAATGGGCATTCCAAAAAAGTATGGAGGATAATCCGTTAGGAATGGTTTTCTTGAATACTCTGACCTTGAAAGTTCTCCATAGCTCCGGCAAGTGGTTCTAAGACAAACGGACACCTCTCATGAAATCCGTCGTTTGGAGCCTACTGAAGGGTATCCCAAATAGCTTTTTTCACTATTCGTGGAAAATAATGCCATGCTTACACAAGCACTAATTAGTAATAGTTTTACTATTTACAACACCCGAAATGCTGCTAATGCGTAGTAATATGTCGACTATCGTACAAGTGCTGTTTTTAGTGCGGGTTTTCTTGTAAACATGACGTAAAGGGTTAGGTCCTTGCCAGGTCTTTGCTAATCAACAACTCTTGCCTCCCCAAACTCTATTGTTTACCTAAGATCCACAAACGAGGTACGCCTTTCAGACCTATAGTCTCCTTCATTGGGTCCGCTACCTATAACTTATCTACTTACATGGCGAATTTGTTAACTAATGCTATGGCCGACAGGACTAATTACAACGTAAAGGATATATTTACCTTCAAAGATGAGTTCAATGGTATGTTGGTCCCTGACGGTCATGTATTGGTGTCCCTGGACGTAGTATCTCTTTTTACAAATATCCCCCTTCAATTAATCACCCAGTCGATCTCGAGACACTGGCAATGTATCGAGATGGTCTGTGGCTTCACTAAGTCTGACCTCATCAAGGTCATTTCTTTCCTTTACAATAATTGTATATTTTCATTTGATAATAAATTTTACCGGCAACTTGGTGGCACCCCTATGGGCTCTCCCCTATCCCCCATCCTAGCCCTTATGGTTATGGATGATTTAATTGAGTCAGCTCTAGAAACGTTACCTTTTCCTGTCCCTCTGCTGAAGAAATATGTTGACGATCTCATACTGATCCTCCCACATTTTACCCTTGATACTTTTAATACTTACCACCAAAACATTCAATTTACTATAGAGGAAGAAAGGAACAACTCTGTTCCTTTCCTGGACTCGTTGGTCATGCGTAGCCCCGAGGGAATCCTTCAATTTGACTGGTACACTAAACCGACCTACTCAGCTAGATACCTTAATTTCAATTCTGCTCATCCCTTCCGTCAGAAAATTAATCTAATTAGATCCATGAAAAATAGAGTAGTGGCTATTTGCCATCAGTCCTTCAGACGCCGTAACCTGTCCAAGCTCCGACAAGCGTTCATTACTAATGGTTATCCTGTGAGCTTGGTCAATAATATAATCTCTAGCACTGGCGATGAACCACCCTACCGATCTCAACTGACTCAAGACGCTAACATGGTTGACTTGTTGTGACGCTGCCCAGCCCTTCGGACAGCGATACCGAGGACTTGGTTCTTGAGGGCCAGCCGCCCCCGATCGAGGTGGGCGACATTCCTCCTTCAGAGATACCAGCTAATGTTAAATACAAGCGTTTTCCATTCATAAAGGGTCTTACAGAAAAATTACAGTCCTTGTTTAACCACCGTGAGATGAGATTTGGTAATTATTGCCCTCTCACTTTAAGTAACATTTGCTTCTCGAATCTTAAGGATAAAACCCCGGTGGATTATAAAAGTAATGTTATATACTCTATCAACTGTGTAGACTGCGAAGGGACTTACGTCGGTCAAACGAGTCAGTGGCTGAAAAGTAGGGTGGCGAAACATCGTAGCACTGTAAAATTAAATAAACCACTTTCAAGCGCTCTAGCAGAGCATGCCATTAGTCTTTCGCATACTTTTAATTTTAACGAGCCGCAGGTTCTGGCGACTGAACGGAGCTACTACGGGAGACTTTTTTTGGAAATGGTACACATTAACATAACAGAAAACACTGTGAATTTAAAGTCTGATACCTCACAATTAAGTAATATCTATACTTACCTTTTTGAAATTTACAAGGGACGCAGTTCCAGGAACTAGCCTAACACCTTCCGTTAATGTTATCATAATTGTCGTGATCTGTCGATTCCGATTGTCTCAATTCCTTCCACTTTACATTGTCGACCGTTCTTTTTCAAATTTCAAATGTTCGCGCGCGGGTATCCTTTCGGCCGGTGGTGTTGGTCGTGTAGCTTGATGTTGTTTCCAACTGTCACCGACAGGTGTTTCATTATTGTTTAAAATTTGAGCCGGCCGACACACCGCTGCGGCCGCATGGACGCTTGCAAGTTTTGCGTTGGTTTCATTCCCGTGAAGCCACTTTATTGTGCATAAGCTTCGTCTGGTCGCATACCAGATGAACTTAATTAGCTTAGTTGATGCTTGAGATTTTTCCGCCGAAGTTCGACTTTCTCAAAATCACCACATTGTAAGTTTTTTTTTTCTTTCTTAATTGGTGATTAATTGTGTCTTTTTGTAGTTATTGTCTGAAGAAGATTTTAAATAAAATCGAAACGTAACAATGAATTAAAGGGTGTTAGTCTTTGATTGGTCGATCCCTATCAAGTTTACCTAATTTTGTGTCAACAAGTACGACCGCGAATATTCCTACCTGAGTAAAGGATTAGGACAATCATGTTGAATTTCTTTGTCGTTGTAAGGAATCAATGCACATATACAACAGCATAATTAGATAATATGGTATTTTACACACACATTTACAGATCATGTTGATGTTTTTGTCGTTATAAGGAATCAATGGATATTCCAAAAGAGTATGGAGGATAATCGGTTAGGAATCGTGTTATCATTTTCTTGAATGTTTTGGCCTTGTAAGTTCTCTATAGCTCGGGCACTGGTTGTAAAACAAACGGACATCTCTCATGAAATCCGTCGTTTGGAGCCTACTGAAGGGTATCCCAAATAGCTTTTTTCACTATTCGTGGAAAATAATGCCATGCTTACACAAGCACTAATTAGTAATAGTTTTACTATTTACAACACCCGCAATGCTGCTAATGTGTAGTAATATGTCGACTATCGTACAAGTGCTGTTTTTAGTGCGGTTTTTCTTGTAAACATGGCGTAAAGGATTAGGACAATCTAGTTGAATTTCTTTGTCGTTGTAAGGAATCAATGCACATATACAACAGCATAATTAGATAATATGGTATTTTTAGCATTTACAGATCATGTTGATGTTTTTGTCGTTATAAGGAGTCAATGGATATTCTAAAAGAGTATGGAGGATAATCGGTTAGGAATCGTGTTATCATTTTCTTGAATGTTTTGACGTTGTAAGTTCTCTATAGCTCGGGCACTGGTTGTAAAACAAACGGACATCTCTCATGAAATCCGTCGTTTGGAGCCTGCTTATTGGTATCCCAAATAGATTGTTTAGTGCAGTACCTACTCATAGACCTCATCTCTCCGTATGCACAACTGCATGTGCGCATATACCTATAGTTCTCGTGTTTCCGGAAAACTGGCCAACAAGGCAATTCTCCGACCCCCCTTCATCTGAAATATCATTATGAGAATGAAAGGATGGCCTCCACATTATTAGCTCACACCCGACTGTACCTGCCCAAAGTAAGCCGATCTTGCTGCATGAACTTCGGTGACCGGCAACAGTCCTTCCTCGTCGGCTCGCCATTTCAAACGTGTATCCACTTCTACTTCAAGGAACTTCACCAATACTCTTTTGTTGGTTTCTTCAACTAGTTGTAGTAGTTCCGCTGCCTTGGAAATGTTCAAAATGATGCGATTGGAGGTATCCATCAATCGCTTCTCTTTTGGGACCTTTGGATGCAAGTGTTGAGTGTGTTTGTGTCCATGGAGTAACATTATAGTATCATCTCCACAGTGTACCACGAGGGCTGTAATGTTACTTATTGACACACAATACATTTTTATCGAAAAGAGCTGAGTTTTTTGCCCAGATTGCACTGAAATACCCCTGAAAATGAGGCTATTATATTATCTGCCATCAAATGCCAGGGTGTTGAAGGCTGACGCCATCCCTACATTAAACTTATCTGCAGAACTTTCCGAAGCTGGCATTTACGACGAGTTATTTCACATTGCAAAGCGACCACGTATCGAGGACACAATATTAGGCAATATTCTTGCGGAAGCACCGGTTGTGGTAGCAGCTGTTGCGGAATCACTTGTTGCAAAATCACCTGTTGCGGAAGCAACGGTTGCTCTAGTGTATCCAGACACACTAGAGGAAAATGTGGAAGAAATAAACATGTAAGTATGCTGTTTTAATGTACTAAAAGAATATCTGTATCAATGGCAAATATGTTTCTTAGGGACACATGTCAACCAACGTTTGACAAATCTTCACAGACGTGGGGACCAACTTTGGAAAATGAAGTAATTTCACTACAGGAGAAGGTGGCATCGTTAGAAAAATTGAATAGGGACCTCAAGGAAACAATAGAACAAATGAATGAAAATTGTAATAACAAATTGAAAACTATGTTAGGAAAAGTTTTCACCCCAGGACAAATTAGTAAGCTCATCAATCCGGAACTTCGTAAGATGTCACGTTGGTCACCAGAGGATATTTCTGCAGCAATTTCATTATGTAGCGTAAGTCCCAAGGCCTATAGATATTTAAGAGCTAATAGTTACCCATTACCTGGTCTTTCAACACTTAGCCAGCGTGCTGCTTCATTTAATTTGCAACCGGGAATATTAAATGAAGTTTTAACTATATTAAAATCAAAGGCATTACACATGAATAGGAATGACAAACTGTGCGTCTTATCTTTCG
Organism: Melinopterus prodromus; assembly: GCA_964023965.1. Classification (NCBI taxonomy): domain Eukaryota; kingdom Metazoa; phylum Arthropoda; class Insecta; order Coleoptera; family Scarabaeidae; genus Melinopterus; species Melinopterus prodromus. Next base: position 28,770,184 of record OZ030392.1, read on the forward strand.
ATGAGATGTATTTATCAAGACGAATAGATATCGAAAAAAAAACTTGAGCAAAAAGTAGGTCCTCACAAAACAGTCCAAACTGTCATGGCACGTGGTTTGTTAAAAAACTGGAAACAGCCGGTTTATTATAAATTTGATCAACCAATGACCATTGAAATCATTAATAATAATAATAATAATAATATTTATTGGTGCTATTAATACAAAAAAATGTTTACACAGGTCAAGAAAAGATATACATATACATATATACACATGTACAAAATATGTGACATAAATCAATTAACAACTAAATCCTGGAAGTTGTTTGTTAAGAACTCATCATAATCGTAGAAGCATTTATTTATCATGTACTGCTTCATGCAGTTTTTAAGTTGCTTCGGAGAGCAGCACTTTATTCTTGCCGGTAGGACGTTAAAAAACTTCAAAGCCCAATAATTAGACCCAATTCGAGATTTTTGGAGTCTCAAAAAAGGTTGGCGATACAGCTGATTTGTTCGGGTATTATGCTGGTGAACCATATTTGGTGTAGTAAAGGATAATGAGTTGACCTTCGCGTACATAATGCATTCTAGGATATACATACTTGGTAGAGTTGGGACATTTAGTTTATTGAAGAGTTTTCTGCAATCCTCTTTATAGCCTGCCCCGCATATCGCTCGGAGACACCGGCGTTGCAATGCAAATATTTTTGTACTATGACCTGAATGTCCCCAATTAAATAAAGCATACGACATGACTGAATGGAAGAGAGCATAATATGCAGTTCTTAGGTGCTCCAGTGACAATGTTTGACTTAGCGTCCTTAAAAAGAAAATAACTTTGGCCAATTTTTTAGCCACATAGTCAATGTGACTTTCCCATCTCAATGTGGTATCCAGTGTTACACCCAAAAACTGCACGCTCTCAACATCTCCATCTGATATTAAGGGATCATGACGTAATGTGAACAACAAAGATGTGCACTTATCGTTATTAATAAGTAATTTATTAGAAATAAACCAATCCTTAATTTTCTCGTCACACTCGTCCAAACCATCAATCAAGTCAGTGTACTTTTCATCATGGTTGTATCGTCCGCAAAGAGAATCACTTTTGAAGATAAACTAGCATTAGTAATGTCATTAATATACAACAAGAAAAGTATCGGGCCAAGTACCGAACCCTGAGGAACGCCACTTGTACAAAGCTGATTTGTAGACATTTTATCGTTGAATTTAACGTGTTGATAACGATCCGTTAGATAAGTTTTGAGTAACTGAATGCTAGCTTTGGAAAACTTGTACTGGTCTAATTTAGCAATCAGTAGCTCATGTGATACACAATCAAAAGCCTTTGTAAGGTCGTAAAACGTAGCTACTGTATGATGTCCAATCTCAAAGTTCTGCACAATCTGTGTCACAAGAGCTTCTATTGCCATACTGGTGGATTTGCCTGTTCTAAATCCATACTGTGATTCACTGAATAGGCTGTTGTTTTCGAAATGATCATAGATTTGTCTTTTCAATATTTTTTCAAACAGTTTGGAAATTATTGGGGTCAACGATATAGGTCTATAATTATTACAGTTATCGGTCGCATTTTTTTTATGAATGGGTATTACTATTGAAATTTTTAATAGCTTAGGAAAATAGCTCTGTTCAATACAAGCATTAAAAAGGTGTGTCAGTGGATAAACAATAATATTCTTTAAAGTTTTCACAATTTTTACGCTTATACCGTGGCAGTCTTTGGCAGATGTGTTTTTCAATGAATCAATTCCATCTCTCATCTCATTGAATGACACAGTGTCAAAACTTAGTTGGTCAGTGGTTATATTGTTCATATAGTGTAACGGATTTATGTCCGATTTCTCTAGATTACTAATTATTTCGTGTGGAATATTAATGAAAAATTGATTAAAATCTTCAGCGGTTGGTGTTAATTGCGTATCTGAATTTTTATGGGGTAGATTATGCTTTATAAGTTTCCATATACTGTAGCTCTTATTGTTACTCGATTCTATGTAACTATCCATTGCAGATCTTTTAGCTGTAACAAGTTTTGCTCTATACTCTTTTTTAACTGATTTCAGTAGATCTGCCGGTACTAACCCCAGATAACGTCGATGCAAGGAGTTTAGAAATCTCATGTGCTCTCTAGATGCGTACAAATCATCATTGTACCAATTTACTAACGGTTTATTTGCATAAACCATTTTTGTTTTTATGGGGAAACAACACTCAATACCCTGGGACACTATACCAATGAATTTTGCTACTCTCTCATCTAGATTAAGAGAGCAGTCACCAGCAAATGACCAATCTACATTTTCGAGGTTGTTATACAATAGAAACAACCCACTGTCAGTCAAAGGTCTATACGAGATTCTTTTTCCTTTTATTTTTTTGGATGTACATTGTACACGAGCCACAAGGCCAGAATGGTCTGATGAAAATGTATCGACAACCTGTATACTTGCCAAATCAACAGAGGTGGACATAAAAATATTATCTAGGCATGCAGTTGCTCTTGTACTATGATTGTTAGTTGGGACAATTCCATAAGTTTTGAAGGCATTACATAAAAGTTTAGCCATTGGGTCGTCGGTATTAAATTTTACATTGAAATCCCCACTCACAATCAATTTATACTGCGCGTGATACCTATCCAATATCTCTGATAGCTTATCGATAAAGTATTTAAAATTTCCCGATGGCGATCTATAAATCGAAAATATTATAAAATTGTTACACCTAACACCCGTCACCTCTATATCCAACTCTACCGAGATGTCATTTAAATTAATCGTTGTAAAGTCAACATCCTCTCTGGTATAAATGCATACACCGCCATGCCTTTTTTGAGACCTACAAAAATAATTTGCAAGATTATAGTGTGGAATTTTGATATTGACAATTTCCTCAGATCTCAACCAATGCTCATTTACACAGATAAACTCAACCCTGCATTTGTTTGTGAAAAGTGCAAGCTCATTAAGCTTGTTTGAGATGCACTGAATGTTAATATGCAATACATTCAAGTTTTGGGTTGTCTCACTGGTGTTTTCCAAAAAAAATGAAATAATTGTACAACTTTATGGTGTAGGATTTATAGTAGTTGCTATAGTTTGCGACATGGGCCCAGGAAATAGAATATTATTATCAAACTATAACATAAGCCATGACAAAAATTGTTATTTCAGTCACCCTGGTAGTAGTACCTTAAACTTTTATACATTTGCTGATGCACCACATTTAATTAAACTCATACGCAATCATATTCTAGATGCCGGACTTATCATTGACGGGCATAAAATCAATAAAGTTTGTTTTAAACAGTTGCTCAATTCTTCAAGTTCGAAATTAACACTCGCCCACAAAATCCATACGTTTCATTTAGATGTAAAAGGTTCCGAGAGACAAAAAGTAAGACCAGCAGTACAATTACTTTCTAATTCTGTAGCTAAAGCAATCCAATATTTGGGTGGAAAAGGTTTTATGCCTGCTGATTGCTCATGGGCAAAGATTGCTGATGTTGTTCAGTTATTAAATGATTAGTTTGACTTGCTAAATTCAAGATCTAAATTTTAAGGTTGTCCACAAAAAGATGCATTTGGTATAAAATTTGACAAGCAGCTAGACTTACTGAAAAATGTTTCAGAAGTAGTGTCATCACTGCGTGTTGCCAATCACACGTCAATGCTTCCATATCAGAATGGAATTTTATTAACAAATAAATCATTATTTGAAATGTACAAATATTTAAACGTTAACTATGATGTAGAATACATTTTGACATCAAGAGTGAACCAAGTTGTTCTTGAATTTTTTTTCTTATATAAGAGGTATTGGCTCGAATGAACCATCCCCATCCTCTTGAATTTCAGCATTGATTGAGGTGGTATACTTTAGGAAAACATTCAAAGGCAATTTTCACTGAAAACAGAAATACAGAATATACTACAGAACCATGCTTAATTCAACCATTCGATAATGTAAATAATATACCCAACAATGATGGGCTATTAACTGAGAGCATATTTGCTAATTTAAATGTTGATGAACCAACGATTGATATTTACACTGAACCTGAGTACGCGGAATTAGACTTGACGGGAATTGAATCTTCTCATGAAAATGAAGATTAATTGAAAATTTTGAAGATGCTGGAAACATTCATAATGATTCTTTATTATACATAGCAGGGTACGTTGCCCAGAGATTTAGGGGAAAATTCAATTTGGGTGTAGAGATAAAGACCCTGCCATTTAATATGCAAGAAAACTGAATCAGTTTTCTTTCAAGAGGAAATCTCCTGTATCGAAAAATCTCCTGTGACACAACTATTTCAAAATTAGACAGCAAATTAGTAGAAGCTATTCCCAAAGAGGTTATTTTAGTTTTAGCCAGAACAAGGACTTATATAAGATTGCGAGAGCTAAATCGGAAAATGACCTTTGAAAATTGTAGGAAAAAATTAAATAAAAAGATGTCTAAATTTATTAATAAGAAGATAAGCTAATGTTTTTTAAAGTGTGTTTCTTAGGGTACTAGGGTACTTAGGTTACTACTAATTATTATACTACTTACTATACTAATTATTTTTTTTTTCACTTATGTAATCAACGTTTATTTTTATTAAATACTTTTACAACTTGAGACTTTTTTTTTCACTTACTATACCCTTTACACATCAAAAGAGAAATGCGTGGTCTGGTACGTATACAATAAAGTAAGTCAATTTAAATTTGGCACCATTTGATTTTTTAACATTTAAAACCAATTTTGTTTCAAGTATAATAATTGCTCGTATTCTTAAAACAATTTATTAGTTAACTAGTCGCAGTTTCTTATGATAAAGATTATGAAAATGTGTCATGAACGGTAGCTCAATAAATCCATAATGAAAAAACATAAATCGCACATACAATAGTAAATTATAAGACAAAAGTTGGCGCACGAGTTGTTTTGCCCAAATGGAACGAGTGCGCCAATGCTTCTTATAAAACGAGTGTTATTTAAAAAATTTTCTACTTTGCGACATTAATTTTACATATATGTCAAAAATTGCGGTTGTCATCTTACAATCTAGAGTAATTACTTTCTTCAATAGTTGGTAGTTGTAGTAAAATTTACAAACACGATTGAGACGAGCCAATAGCGATTGAGATATCAGCCTTATTTGACACGACGTCAATTTCATCAATCTTGGAAAACTAAAAGTTACTACAAGTCTGTGATCTAGTGCTTTCATAACGACACCGAAAACGGTTTCGTTATGAGTTTATAACGAACGCAAAGTAGAAAAACTTAAATAACGTTTTGTTTCACCGAGCCAGTTTGGTTGCCTATGCTACTACAATGACGTCACGTGAGTTCAAGTAGTGGGGCAGTAACCTGCGCTTCAACATACCGTGTTTAGGTCTACCGTGATAACAACTATTAAATATAACACATATTTTAAATGTTTTTTTTTTATTTTTTAATACTGAGGATTATCTTAGAATGGTAAATAAGTCTCGTTGAGAACATTTTTCCAAATCCGTTAATGCATGTATATTTCAGGCTTGATTTTCTTGTCAATTGTTATATAGTTTTTTCCTGGATAGTTTGGTACTTTCTTTCTTTCAGGAGTGGTTTCCCAGTCATCTGCTAATTTTTGTTATTATTGTATTATTCCTTCAGAAGATAAGAAAAAAATTATGTTATAAAACAGAGCGTATCGCTTACTGTAGGATCACTTGCTCTTGCACCTGGATGAATACTTTCATAAAATCTCATTTTAGAGAAATAAAAAATATCGTACTTTATATATTATGTACTTTTCATTCAGTCCAAGTATGTCCACACACGTAAAATATAACATTGCCGTTGTAAACATTATACTATAAGACAGGCGTCCCGAAACTTCTCCCGCTGTCGTTCTTCCGCTCACGATCGTGTCGTAGCTTCACTCCGCTCAATGTGGCCCGCGGGCCGTAGTTTGGGGACCGCTGCTGTAAGGGATAACAATGGATGACGGACATGCGGAGACACCTAAAGGAGACGCAAACATACTGGACAACACATGATATTCGTATAAAAACTTATTATGTAATATACAATTTGTATAAAAACTGTTGTGATGTATTTAGTAATAATAGTCTAACTATTCTTGAATATTGATAATGCTAAAGTCAATATCAAAAATTTAAAAACCGAGGCTGCCTAGCAGTTTCCCTGAGTGCTGTTGGGACCGGAGTTTGGTCACAAGTTCCTCCCGCTTTACTATTGACACACCGTCAGTAACGGGAAACAGAAATCCTCGGGTTGCCTTCTTCCGCAGAAAATTTACGTTGTAGGTCGTTTCTAAATATTCGGTGATTACCTCCTGGACTACGCTCACAAAGTGTTTGACAGTTCATTTTGTAGCAAACTTCACTAGGAGGTCATCACCTACGGCTATGGTCTCATCGTCTAATATACGTAGAAACTGATTGTCTCTTGCTTCCCGATATTCACCCATAATGCTGTCCATGTCAAAGTATCCGGTATGGGAACATTTTTTAATCTTTTCTCATGGTCTTCACAATCAGAAAGGTCACTTGAAGATACAAATTTCTTTGTTTGTTTCCGACCTCTCTTCATTGGAAACACTTTTCTTTTTTAGCTTTGTGAGCTAACTGTTTGTTTTTTCATTTTCATGTGCTGCTATTCGGTCTTTTCTGCAGAAGAAAGTATATTTTTCAAGAGGGTTTTACTTTTCTTTTTCTTGTTTCCTCCCTCGGCTTTAAGATAAGGTTTTCATTCCTGCAGTATTTGTTTAATATTCCTACTATTTTCATAAACTGATTTTAAGATGTCAAGGATCGCCACTACAATATGCGCCGCGACAATCTTATAACACTAGTTCCCCACTCTTCGGCACTGTTTTGAAAATCTCCAAAGTACTCGTTTGCAAAAATGTATAATGCCTTGCCTGCGACTTTCAGGAGTCTGGCGGGTTTTAAAACGTTTAAGGTGGCCGTAAACTCATTTTTGTTGGATGGAGGTTACTACTCTTATGAAGAGTATTTGGATGTGTCTCGCCGTGATTAGATTGCATGTCATTCCCAGTCGATTACTGCTGCTTATATAGAGTTAATTATGTCTCGCAACTTGTTAGTTTATAGGATATTATAGATTGTATTATGTTGGACGTGTCACACCTACTTACTGTAGCTAACGTGAATAAAGATCTATCTATCTATCTAATATGATCAACTATATGCAGTGATTATTCATTCATAATGTTAATTGGTAAGATGGACAGGCTGCATTGGATTGTGCTTTGAATGGTCCGTAGATTGATATATCTCTCATTTACATTGGTAAGTAAGAGGGCTAGTAACTTGTATGCCTACTAGCCTTGCAAGTTTACTGTCCTTCTAGTGGCGGTTAAGTTGGTGTTTACATACAAAGGAATTTAATTTAGTTTACTTTTTTCAATTATTCGTCAAACGGCATTTCTCGTCTTAGTGCTAGTTATAGTATGGTGAGAACAACATTGTTCGCTATCGTGTTTCTCGCTCAAAATTGAATTATTGGCAAAATCGCCTGAAATAGGTTGTTTTGAGAGTTTCGGAATGTGTAATTAATTAAATTAATATAATGATTGAGGACCGTATTCGCCATAAAACACATAGGGTTAGAGACTGGACTGGCAGAAGAAACACCAGAGGAACGTCAGCCCTTCTATTAAAAGAACTCTCCATCGAAGATCCTGTTGATTTTTTGCCGGGTCTCCGCAAATGAAAATTCCTCCATGCCCATTTCCTCAATGTTTCGTCAATGCAATGTTCCTCCATACCCATTTCCACAATGTTTACTTTATCATACAAAGTATAACAATAATAATAATAATAATACACGCCTTAACATCCCCCAACAGCTTTCGCCACTACGGGGGCATCGCCAGGCCCAAATTGTCATTATTATGGCCCGCGTCTGTGGCACGTCGTAAGTTGTTTGGCTTTCAGCATTCGCCGAGGAGTAAAGGAAAACTACAGAAAAACCTTCACTCTGAAAGCAGCTGCGCCACAGTATGATAAAGTATTGTAATCGTGCTGAAAAAAATGAGAGTGTTTGTGTGTGCGTGTGTATGTCTGTGTTTATGTGTGTATGTGTGTACTCAATTTTTGTGGCGATGATTCCGGACAAACTACATTACTAACTACTTACATTACAGAAACTTCATTATTAGAAGTTTTATGACTAAACTTAGAGCTGAAAAGCTTTTAGTTGAAAAGGGTAAAAAAGAACTGGGCGTTTCCTCTAAGCATTTTTCAAAGATTTTGCAAATGAGCTGCCATTTCTGTAATTTCGTCAAAATAGTTAAATAATAAACTAAAGTAGAGGAAATTTATGTCTTTTTTTAAAATTTATTTTATGAAATTTTTTGGTAAAACTAATAGTTTAGCTGTATTAGCAAATTCGTTTTGGTCGAGATCGTGTCGGCATTAAAACAGTTAGCCAAGATTTGACAATTATTTTCCTTCTGACATTAGGTAGTGTCAAACGCTGTTTTTTCACAATACCAGCTATCAATTATATCAAAATATCTGTCAAATCGTGGCTAACTCGTTTTATTTTAATGCAGACACGATCGATCTCGATCAAATAGAAACTCATGTAGCTAAACTATTAATTTTATATATTGTATGTTCCTTGCCACATCGGTAATTAAAAGAAAAACACTCAGAACGGCCACGCGGGTGTGCACTAGGTATATCGTGTTTGTACTATCCCCAAGCGTTTACATTTAGGTTAGTTGTATGGCTAGTAGCCTGGACAGTCAAAATATTCGCGGTGGGGGAAGGGTAGTGGGTTAGTAAATAGCTTGGTCATCTATTTACTTACCTGTCCTCGCTACTGGTACAAGTACTGGTACAGGTACTGTCACAAGGGGTTTCCACTGGGTTAGTGTGGGTTAGTTACCTGTCCTACCTCACTAGCAAGGCTAGTACTAACCCTCCTACTTACCAATGTAAATGGCGCTTAAGGGTGGCATACGATGCGTGAATTGAGGTGGCAGTGATAATAGTATAATACCATCTTCTCGACTGTAGTTTATTGCGCCCAGAGATCTATGCGTGCTATGATTGTCAGTTGTCTAAAGAATTGGACATTCTTTGCTGCACTTGATATGCTGCATGATATGCATTAGCGCTAAAGTAAATGATTATGTCGTCATCCATCCAGTTTTGGATACAAATGCGACAGCCCCTGGCGCTGACCCATACAAATAATCTTCCCTTCTTCTTTGTCTAGGAAAAATATATATCGGTGGGATACTGATTCCTGCAGCAGACACTATACCAACAAACGTTACAAGTGTCCCACGTTCTCCTGATACGACTTTGCCAACTTGCTTTTGTCCAGTAGGTGCAATAACTCTAGGAGCCTGTAGTACTTCTGATATGCCAGTCTCATATATGATGAATATGCGTTCTTGGCTAAAATAGTATTTTTGCTGAAGTTCTCTGATATTGTTGAAAGAAAAATGGATACGTTAAGTTTGTTGAAAGCTGAAGCCCTCGCCAGACTAGTATTTTCTGGCTTCGTTAACGGCAAATGGTGGTTTCGGCGCATGAAGCCATATATCCAGTCTTTCCCAGCCTGCTTTTTATCAAGCCAAGAAGAAGGCATTGGCCTATTTAGTTGTACGGCAAAGTCTAACACCAGTTTTTGCGTGGCTTTCAATGTTAGCCCAAAGTGCATTTTAGAAGATAACAATAAATATTCAGCTAACTCATCCTCGTCTGGGATTGTGAATATTTGCCGGGTAACCTATTTATTTATATATAAATAAAATAATATAAAGTGTTGTTTCTTCCTCCTCGTTAACAGTAGCTCTCATATTTTTCATTTTATCCAAGAAAGTTGATTTTTTAATATGTCTACTGCGTATACTGCAGTAAAATACTAACAAAAAGTTTCATACTAAAATAAAATTCTATAAACGTCTATTCTAATATTGCACAGCACATGGCAGAACCTCCAGGTGGTTATTGTAAGCAGTGTAATTCACAGTTTGTCTAACCTCGCGCTGTTTCTAGTGACTTTAATGCTGGATAAACCACATGAGAAATTGCAGAATAAGAGCTGTTGGGAAGGAAAATTACTCCTGTTAAGTGCAGAGCAACTGGCAACTCGCTAGTGATTAATCACCCACTCTTTCTGACCCGTTATCCGAACACGACTGTACGCACAAGTCGGAAATAACACGGACAACAACTATTTGAGATTGTCTGTAGTGATATTATTGTAATTTTCTTGATTCATAATTAATTGAAAACTGGTATGAACGCAATATTATTAAAGATGCAAGTTTTAAGAAGAAGATGTTACATTCAATACTCCATACATTTGGAGAAATTTCTGAATCAGGCAAGAAAAGGTAAGATGATTTAACAAGTTGTTTCCTTAAGTTATACCGGCCACACATCGAAATAAATCGAAAGTTTGCTTGTTTTGTGGCGGACTTATCAAAGGTATAATCTAGACTGTACTTCATTATTATTAATACTTATTTAAACTCTCTAATACATCTCATTGAATATGTTAAACCTAGTTAATATAATTTAGATAACATATAAATACCTACTATAATTACACTAATAGATTTTGAAATGTAATGAATAGCATCAGAGCGAATTGGTAATAGGCACCGTACTTCGCTGAAGCCTAGGGTAGTCCCCTTACGGGTGTCAGTACAGCTCAAACCAATGCAAATGCCTAATGCTTTGCAACATTAGGTTGCAAAGCAAAGGAAACCAGTAGAAACCAGGTGTAGCATTGTAGATAGGTCAATAAAAACACATGCAGACATTATTTATTAATAGACACACTAATATAGTTTATTAGTAGTTACGTTTATGTGTAATTTTGCTATTCCCTGTGAAGGGTCGCTGTGTACATATATAGATGTCACTAGTGCAGGGATATATGTACATTAGGGTGGTCCTTATTTTACAACTTTTGATTTTTGTCGGGACACCCCATAAAATAATGCCGCTTGATGAGAAAAAAATTTATGCAAAATCTCTGCCCGATCAGATAAAAAGAACACGCGCCGCAAAACACTTTAAAATCTAGTCATAGTTATCCCAAGTTTGAGCCTGCACGGCCTGCACGTTGCCCACAAACGTACATATACGTTATTGGTACTACATTCACTCGTTATTGGTACCATATTCGCTAGTTATTTAACTATAGATTTAATATCAGTAAGTGGTCACTGGTTACTCAACTTGGTACGGTTTGAAAAATAGCCAAATTATCAACAAAGTGAAGAACTATTTTATGTAAAATGGAAATTAGGCACCATGATACAATTTGTGTAATAGAAAATGACGACAGTCAGATTGTTGGTGCTAAAGTGCCATCAAATAATCAGGTTTTAAAAGTCATTTTTTACAATTTGCTTAACGTGAAGTTGAATTTGCGCTCTAGTGCTCATTTGGTTGTGAAAGACGTGAAATGTTTTTGGGAAAATGCAAGAATGCCAACACGAAGATGGTGTGGAAAAGTTAGAGACGCACTACAATGAATGGTAAACTTTACAAAAATCCTGTATGCGTACATCAGAAGTACAAATACAGAAAGAGAATAGCTTTCATGAAAAACTCTACGATCTGTTCGACGTAGCTCATGCATCGGCTTTGGAAATGGTAAATCAGGGTGCCAAGGAATTTCTCATAAATCAAAGAAAAAAGAGACGACCAGGAGCTATGATTGAAGGAGACAGTGGTCTATTGGAAAAGGAGAAGAAACATTTACTTCGAAGAAACAAGAACAATTAAGAAAAGAGCGATCCGAAAAAACAAAATCAATGAGATTTAAGTAATTACAAAAATAGTAGTTATTAAACTATTTTAATTACATATTGCAATGAAATTGACTAATTAGGGTTTAGAAGGAATGTATTAAAATTATTGTATTTTGGGATTTGTGACATAGTATATTGTGTACCAAGCCGAGAAAGTGGTTCTCTTCCAGGGCGAGAGAAGAGTTGCACTTCTTGAGCACTTCTGGGCACTTCTTGAGGCGGAAAACCTTTACCTACACAACAATATCGTAATAAAATCACCCGCTTCTAAAGACTAATCTCTGACATATTGGCTTTTGACAAATAAAATCCGTTGACGTTTTAATCACAAATGTCAAACCGAATCGAAAGCTGTGTTTTGATTCGACAGAGTGCTTGCATTTTCCTGGCTAGCACCGAAAACTGTTTATTACAGGCCGGGCTGGGGCTGGCTGGCAAATAACATCGATGAGAAAGTGTCATTTTCGCGTCTCTATGGAGACACGAAAGATGTGTTCCTTTGGATCCTTTTGAACCAAAAGCTTTTCATATTTAGAAGTTTCATGACCAAACTTAGAGTTGGTCATGAAACTTCTAAATATGAAGTTCCGTGCCGATACCTTTAGTAGTTTCTCCGAAATCGAATTAAAAAAATTGAGTACACACACACACACACACATACACACACACATACATACATACACTCACACCGACATTTTTTTGTACCTTGGTCAAATATGTTCAGGGGATCCAAAAAGACATATTTCCGCTAAAATCTATTTAATATCTATCAAATTTTTTTTTTTTGCTACGATTACAATACTTTACATACTGCGTATGATAAGGTAGAAAAGTTGCGGGAGATTATCAGTAATAGTTCAGAACTCCTCAAGAAACAAGTCCAGAATCACTATTTTTTTGTTCACCACCCTCTACCCTCGCCATAGTAGGTACCCTAAATATGAGACAAAAGTTTCCCCAAATTTACATCTTCAGTTCAAATACGTATTTGAGGATGTCCGTCGTGCAGACACACGCGAGTGATGCGTGGGTGTAATTTCATTTTTAATGTATATTTTAATTTTATGTTATACTTTTGAGCTATGAATAAGGTTTGAAGAATAGACCGAAACGTCAGCAAATAAGTAAAGATGTTTTATTGAGGCAGCTCCCGATAGCCATTGAAAGACACACTGAATTCAAAAACGCTTTAAATATGGAACGATTTAAAAAAGAATTATTAAAATCCGAGCTTTTCCAAGGAGATAACGCACTATTTGTGTCTATTTTGGTTCCACTAGTAAGAACACAGTTTATTGTTCTGCAAAATAATCATGCATAACTGGATGTCTAGCCCAGTCAAATTATTCAAATACAGCATTGGTTGGCCATTACAAATAACGTACAAAAGTCCCTAACGATATCGTATTTTCGTCGTGAGTTATTCACGATTAAGTATTGGGGTTTTAACAATAACTTGATTTCTATTGGTCGGACGACAAGAGCGTTATCACGAAATGTCTAAATCATTTAATTCACTCAACAAAAAAGGTCTATACATCGCTTAAGTACGTGCTGGCGTTTTCAAGTTATACGGCTGAAAATGCGTCAAATGAACGTAAGAGTAACAATGTATTTCTGTGTTGTGTGACTCATTCCGCGTCCTATGTATGTATTTGAAATTATGATTGAGCAGTTCAGGTACTTTTGTATTTTGGACCAATGCGACTTTAGGACAACATAAAAAGAATTCGAGCTAATTTAGCAAACCCCCGCGGGGATTTTATTAGTTCGTTGTAGTTGGCTTAACCAGTACACAGGTAACGATACACTGCAACGATTTAACTGTCCAGTCCGAACTGAGCAGATTTTTCCAACGTCTGTAGGGTAAATCGCAATGGTAAACTCAACGATTTACCCGGATTTACGTTTGTAGCTGGATTTACTTTAATTCCCCTTTGCAATCACTCGGATGGACTTTCTTGTTGCGCAGTATTATTACTAGAGCGCCGAAAATATGGCTTCAACCTCTCGCAGATATATAGAGATTTATGATATAGTCTCTCTCTGTCTCTCTCTTATGGCAAACCTAATAGAAATTCGACTACAATTTTGTGTCGCTATTAGGTCTAGTGCTTTTAGTTAGCTTGCGATGTTAACGATATAAAGGAAATGCAAGCTATGACTACCAAATTAAGTTGTTTGTTTCAATAAAATGAACCAACTTTTTTGCTCAGTTTATTAATAATAATATACTTCACATTCTGTACACAAGGCAGTCATATAAGTGTAGTAACATTTGATATCGATATAAGTATAACAATCGTATATTAATTAATTAATTCATTTCTTCCTGTAGGGAGTTTGTAAAGTCATTGATGCTGTAGGGTGCAGCTTGTAGTAGGTAGGTTTTCAGCGTTCTGCAAAAACCTATTTGCCTGGTGTAGTGAGCGGTAGTGGCCAATCTATGGAAGTCCGCTCTCAGGTTGTCTCGCCTTCTTGTGGCGTGGTCATGAAGATTGGCTTGAGTCAGGATGTTGTTTCTGCTTTTGTATAATGTTGTAAGACAGCGGAGAAGGTATACCCCATAAACGGTGAGTATCTTGTGGCTCTAGCTTGGCGTGACTGAACGGATGTTCGGCTGTTAGTGCTCTCACTGCTCTTTTTTGGAGGGTCAAGATAGTTGGTGTGTGTGTGTGTGCTATGTCCCCAGATCTCAAGTCCGTATGCCATTCGAGACTGGAACAGAGCCATGTACGCTACTCTTGCCGCTTGGTAGCCTGCCGTTCTTCTTATTGCGTACCTCACTTTGATCAGCGTTTTCGCAAGTTGTCTGATGTGGCTGCTTTAAGTCAGACGAGGATCGATGTGGAGTCCAAGGAATCTAACGACCCTTCTGTCTTTTGCCATCTATCCATTTGGAATGTTATTTGCTCTGTTTTTTCGTCATTTAGGTGTAATTTCTTTTCAGTGAACCATTTCCTCGCCTGGTTCATGTGCTTCTCAGCCTCTCTGTGCTGTTCTTCGTTTGTTGCCGCAGTCATGAGTATGGTGGTGTCATCTGCATATAGTTGTCAGCATAGTTGAATCAATTTCTGCTGGAAGGTCATTCATAAATATTACAAAGAAGATACCTCCGAGCAGGCTTCCTTGTGGCACACCAACGGTAGTTTTTCGGAAGGTACTGGATTGACCATTTATTTGCAGTTGTTGTAGTCGGTCCGTTAGGTAGGATTCTAGTAGTGTTAGTGCAATAGCCCTGATGCCATACATATCTCTCCATCTTTCGTAGGACATCGAGTCAAAAGCACGATTGAGGTCACACATTTGGGCTTGACATTTCTTTTTTTCTTCGATTGTCTGCATCACTGTTTTGGTGAGGAGTTTCATGGCATCCTCCGTGCTCTTGCCAGGTTGGTAGGCAAATTGTTGGTCCGTGAATATTTTGTTTTTTGAAAGTATTGTAGAATCCTCTGTAGCATGATGTCTTCCAATATCTTTGAGAATGCAGGCAGCACTGCAATGGGGCGGTAGATATTGCACTCTTTTTTCTCGCACTTGCCCACTTTATAGTACGAGTATCGACTCTATATATGTCCTTACTCTGCTTTGACTTGATTAGCTTAATTGTGTTTTTGATCTTGTTGTGGTCAGTTGGAGTCAGGAAGAATGATTTGATGCAAGTTGTGTTCTCTGATGCCAATGCTCTTGTGCGCTATGTTTGTAAAGTAGTTGTAGAAGTCTAGCAATCTTGTAGGGGCTTCGCGATGTAATGTTTTGTTCATCTTTCTTCCGGTTTCTTGGTTTATTGTGTTCCAGTACTTTAGTTGTGCGAGTGTAGGATCTTACTTGCGTTTGTTCTCTTGCGCTCATCTTCAGTAAACTTTACATAAAATTGTTGATATGGTTTGATAAGATTGTAGTTTGCATTATCATCTGAGTGATCGTGCAGTCTTCTCATTAGCTTCGGTGTTTCTTGTATTTGTGCCACCTGTGCTGATACTTTTGGTTTTCTAATTGTTTGTCGATACCTAATAAGTGGGAAAGCTATGTTGTAATGTTTTAAAAACGTTGATATAAATTTGTCCATCAATTTGTTCTTCTATAACTTTGTTCAGTTGATTGGGTTGATAGGTCGTTTGCATGTAGTACTAAGGCTTGGTGGTCGTCATAGTTTGGGACTTTTATTTCTGTTACGATGACTGTCAGGTCAGTTAAAACATTGTCGATGCAAGTTTCTGTGAAGTTGGTGATTCTGGTAGGTCCTTGGAAAGCTGCTCTGAGACCATGTGAGGACAGCAGGTTTGTTACAATTTCCCTTTGGATGTTCTCTCTGTGGAAGTGTATGTTGAAATCCCCTGCCAGGACAAGATTGATGTTTTTGAAGCTTTCCTTAAGAGTTGTTCTAGTGCCAGTTCTAGGATCTGGAGGAATGTGCCCGTTTTGTCATTTGGTGGTCTATAGATGCCAATTATGATAATGTTTTGTGCTGGTATGTACGTTGATACCATTTCAATCTCTTTCTCTAGGGAATTCTCACGTACGAACAGTGGCGTAACGGAGTAATATGGCGCCCAGGGCAAATGTTGTAGTTGCGCCCCACACCTCTCCCTTGAAAATCTATTATTTTTAATGTAAACAAATATAGATAAACAAGAGTAAAACAACAAACTATCAATATACAGTTAGAAACATTTTGAGGCACATTAGGAACAATTGGAGCAACTTTGGTCTGCCTACGTTCTATATGTATACATTTCTCGCCTGTGCTGATGCAAAAGCGTCAATAACGAGTTTGAAATCAGCCTTCTCAACTTCTTCCCGTTGAACACAGCAAAGCAAGATCGCTTAATCGATCTAGACCCATGGACGCTCGAAAATAGTTTAAAATTATTTTCAATTTGCTAAAAGATCTTTCTCAGCTAGCAATGGAAACTGCAATGGTTAATAATATTCGGATGGCGATTCGAAGATTTGGGACGACGCTCTCATCTGCGTATTATACGATGAATAACAGAACATCTTCAGGTCGTGTTATATTGATGTTAGCCCTGGTACTGATCATCATTGTGAAGTCCAAAATCTCTTCATACAGCTGCTGACCATAAATATCGCAGTTCTTTGTGGCCAAAGTTCACACATTTAGTCTTCAGGATGTCGCTGCTAATTCCGGTACATAATCCTCCGATGTCAAGTAAAAAACCAAACTTCCTGTCAGGGTCGGTGCAAACGAGTGAATCTATCGTCCAATTCTGTGTGAAGGCGGCCGATTATTTCCTATATAGCTCGCTCGATTTCCTGTTTTGGTGTTAGTCCGGCATCTCTCGACGTTTTACCAGCCATCCACTTTCTTCGTTAGGGCGTCTTTCTGTCTCAACCTCCCACTCTTGACAGAGACGAAGCCCAACTTCCAGAGCTTGTGAAAATGGTCCTTTAGACTTTCCAGATCTAAGGCGGCATCATAGAAATTCAACGTCAACGTCTTGCAATTTTGTATGGACTCGGTAAATAGGAAAGAGCACTCTGGTTCAAAATCCAAGTAGAGTAAAAAAATTCGGGAGTTAATATACGGATGTACAGTTGCCGGCGTCTCTTCTTGTGTCTGCGATCTCCGTGGCACCATCCTTCATGTTCTGAAGGACTTGCAGAATCTCGTCAAGGTGCTTTTTATGGGCTTCACAGCTTCCACACTTGCACTCCATCTAGTTGTAGACTCCGATTTTACAACTGTGGGCACTGCGATTTTCACCTGTGTGTACACCAACCAAGTTGAGCGTATGATTATCACAGTTCACGAAAACTACCAGATTGTTCTTCTCGATGATCCTTTGTTGAACAGCACTTATGTGTCCCGCCATCGAAGCAGCGTTGTCATAACATTGTGGCCGGCAAACCTGCAGGTCCAGACCATATTTCTCCAATTGGCTGGAGACGGTCCCAACTAAGCTCTCAGCGTCAATCAGACTTATCTGGACAAAGCCTAGGAAGGATTCTACAGCGCGCACCGGGTTCTTCTCAAAATCCACGTCCACATACCGCACTGCTTCTGAAACTTGCTCACGATGTGCTTGATGAGGAGTCGAATCAAACGTGAGACCAAAGTACTTCGCTTGACGAATGTTCTTGAGTATATTTTCACGAACAGTGGACGCCATCTAATGGGTAAACTCGTTCTCTATGGTTGCTAAAAGATACGATGTCTGAACAGGCCTTAAGAGTCAGTCAAAGTCGGGACTCGAATTTTTTTTAGGATGCTTAAAAATTATGCGCAGCCGAGCGGGCGCCACGGCGCCCTTTCGGCTACGGCGCCCAGGGCGCGTGCCCTGTCTGCCCTACCCTAGTTACGCCACTGCGTACGAACTCCAGGTCGATTGCTGTGCGATTGTTAGCAACAAAGATGCAGACGCCTCCGTGCATATGTTCTTGCCTACAGTAACAGCTTTTTTTGTAACCATAGATATTGTAAAGATCGGCAGTGTCATGTGTTAGCCAGTGTTCCGTGGCACATATGATGTGCGCTCTCTCCGCATCGGCAAGTATTTGCACTGGTTTTGTTTTGTTGGTAAGCCTTTGAACATTCGTGAACTTTCTCTGGTTATTTGGATTTATAAAACATTTGCCGCTTGTGATTGCATGAAGGTACGGTGTTTTTAGAAATATACAAAAATACAATCTTTGGTTGTAATCCCACCTGGATCACAGTGTCCCCCTAATGTACTAGCCCATACTCATTGACATAATAAGAAAAATGCGACAACGTTAGAGCAGCAAACCGTCACGACAGAGAGCGTGAATCGTGCGAACAGCAAACACCCATCCATACACACCACCTAACTGTACATTAACGTGCTTTATTTATGTTCGGGTCTATTCAATGGCTATACCAACCAGATATTGTTATTGTTATTATGACCGGGTGGAAAAAATAGACAATACAAGGTTATTGCAAATTATACGGCTGAAGCGCGCTGTAGTAGTTTGAGCGGGAATCGTGCGCCGATGCCTCGTCGCCTTTCGACCTGAAAAACACGCCTGAAAAACTTATGTGATTTATAAAGTGTCCGCGTCACGGTAATTTCGTGGCGCCGGGATATTTACGATTGTAGAAGAGAATCTCTGTTCGGACGGTTATTAGCCGAGGAGGAAATGTGCGTTTCAAAACGCTTCACGAACTCGTATATCAATCTGAGTCGAATGTAACCTATTATTGACGCCCTGAAGTGAGCGTTAAGTTCACATAATGGCATATCGCTTTCTGCATTACGGAATTAGTAAAAACTGGGAACACAGTACAACACATTGCATTGCTACTTAAAAAATACGCCACAATAGTATAATAAATAATTTTCTTTCAACAATGATGAAGTGATTGATTGATTGATTCTTTTAATCCCTGGAATAGATTAGTCGCCTATTTTACGTTAAAGTTTGGATCGCTGCACACTTTTAGGCAAGGAAGCTTCACCATTGGTATTCTGGTGTAATATCAATATAATATCAAAAAAATAGTCCACATAGAGTCTACAAACAGCAGCATAACATATGTAGCTGCGTGGGTCGCATGGCTTTTATGCCTTTCGAATTCCCTACGCCAACCATACATGATTGTGTGTGTGTTGATTGATTTCCCCTATGCATTTAGAGTCCTTCAATGCCAAGCCTTTTTGGAAGTCTATGATGCTTCGAAGAGGCAGTTGTATCAGATCTGTATATTCTAGTGTGTCTTCACCCAGGTACTACGATATGGGGGGGAGTAACGCTACACAGTCACATAATATATGTGTCGCACTTTCAGGTGCTACAACACTCGATCTGTAGGTATTCTCGTTTGTCCCATTTTGTGATCGTGCCTGAGCAGCCAGTGTTCTGTGAGGAGACCTGCAATTGTTCTTAGGCCTTCGTTGCACAGCTCGGTATACTGTCTTATCCTGGTCGTGGAAAAGCCAATAAACTTTTTTGCCTTCCTCATGCAAGACAAATGTACCCCGCTAGAATAATGACACTATCGTAACATATCCGAAACCTCTTCTTGACATGGCCTTTGGTACTGCAACAGAAGGATTCAGGTACGTAAAAGAGAGAATTAGATCTTTGCTTAGTAAGTATATCGGTAGGTTCATGTCCTTATAATTCTTCATGTCCTGCCGTCCTCCGCAAATGAACCCTGTTTTTTTATTTTGCTAGTTGACGTAAAATTGCTATCGTCGCCAAACAACTTTGGATTTGCATGTGATTGATTTAATCGCTATTATTAGTGCTTGGCTCTCTGAGCAGAAATACAGTTTGAATTGACGGAGATTCCATCGTTTGCATTCTTGGGCGTACAGTTCAATAGCGTGACTTCATCTGAATGATGGTAGTTGTATTACCCATGGCTTTAGCTAGTGTGTACCTTGATCCGGACACACATACAACAACTTCATCATCCTTTTTTGTCCGTCATATTATAGAATTCTCTGAATTTCAGATGGTTTGTTGAAGTGTGCAGATTGAATATTGTCTAGGACATCAGCACAGATTCATGCACAGATCTCATGACCCGGCAATGTTTAAGCATATAAGTAGTTGTAGTTTATTTGACAGTTGACAAACACTGAGTTCAGAAAAGAATCGCCTCCAGTTTTTCAAAAGATTTTTTTTCCATTTGCACAAAAGATGAGCGCCTGCTAAAAAGTATTGTTTAGTTCTAGTGGAATTCAACTTGCACTAATTCATACTACATAAAGCAAGCGTTCAGTTGCATTTTCATTTTAATTTATTGCAGTACCCAAACAACATGACCCCTCCCAGTTTCTAGGTGTTATTATGGAACGCCTGAATATTAAACAGTAGACTTGGTATTTTATAATCTTCCATATTAGCAGTGTGTGCACTCTCGGATTCCTTTTAGTTATGACAAGACTGAGAGGAGAGAAAACTAAAGCTATGACTTAACGTAGTTAACGTGCGTTACGTTGGAACGTAAACCACTCTCGTAACTATGGCCGAAGGCGCCACATCACAAATCGATCTGCTCAGTAGAAGCATAATTTTTTTTTCTGGAGACACTATTCTTAGTTCGCGCAGAAAGTTTTCAGCAAAACGAGCAAGGCTGTTTAATGTCCTTGATTTGCAGTAATCCGCGTACGAGCGGTTGTAGAACATCCAGAAGAACTGGTCCAATTAACTGCCGGTACATTGGTCGTGACTGATGAGAGATTGCCCGACGCTCCTTTTACTGTTACAGGCCTTTCTCCGCAGAGCCCTCTAGTGTCCCTGTACCGAAGCGTGTGCTGGAAGAAACGCCAGGAAGACATTCACAACAAACGGTACAAATCTGTATCAACGACAAAAGTCAATCGTTGTACTGTAGGTACTAAATCGCAGTAAATGAGAGGAAATTAATATATACGGTCGAGGTAATTCGACGTAATATTCCCGAACGGAATTTAATTACTAGCAAAAACTCAAGCAGCTGCCTCTTGTGAGAGCCAATTTATGACGATGTGGAATCCTAGATTTAGTTCCGACAAATCAACACTACAACTAGGATAGTGCAGATTATTGTTGAACCGATTATGAATAATATATTTATTTAATTTTATAATACCGGGTGATTCAATTTCGAGGCTCACCATGGGGATCTCGCTTATTAGTGGAGATAGAGCCTATGTTTAAATTTGGCAAAGTTTCGTATTTTTGTGTTGATCAATTATCTGAAATAAAATTTAAGCTATTTTTTTTCATTGAAGATATCTGCAAACAACTGAAATGTTGAGATATCGTTTTTAATTTTTATTCAAAACAAAATGTAGCTATAGGCATTTGAAACAAAAATTACTACTTTTTAACAAGGAATGCACTGTCATTTTTTAATTTGAAATAACATTAAAGGTGGCGACGTAACCATGGCCAACTTTTGTTTTTCTTTTGGGCGCCATGTTAGGTTTTAGCATTTTCCGATAGTCGTGTATTTTCTCATTTCCATAATGTATAACATATTAGCATTCTTTTTTAAAAATAATGGTGAAATAATCAAAACACCTTCAGGTACCCAACTGTTTGGTTACAGACCGCCGGACTCGTTGCCAAGCAACGTTAACAAAATGCACTTGGATCAAGCGGCGCCCTCAGCGTTGGGTATGCCATTTAACCAAATAAACCTTAATTATGGTTGATTGTGGATGTAAAATGCCGTTTACCAATAACGAAAAGCGTGATATGATAAGGATTAATTATTGTTCTCATAGAAATGCCTAATCGTAAAGTATTTTAAAATTGGCCATAAATTTAGTGAACCATGGATTGTTTAGTATACCCCGCAATTCTTATAATCATCATGGAAATATTGAAACCGAGTAAAGAGATATTTTGGAAATGGTAAACGTGAGATTACCATAATTTGCAATGCTTTAACTACTGGTTTTAAGATAAATGGCCAACCTCGAATTTCTAAGCGGGAAGTAGCCCTTAATTTGGAATTGCCGCAAACACGTGTTTGCAAAGCATTACGAACAAAGAAATTGAAACCGTACAAAATTTCTTGTCAGATAATTGATCAGCACAAAAATACGAAACTTTGCCAAATTTAAACATAGGCTCTATCTCCACTAATAAGCGAGATCCCCATTGTGAGCCTCGATATTGAATCACCCGGTATACAGTGAGCGCGTAAAGTATGGAAGCATGATGAAATCTATACAACGGTTTGCTTTTTTTTTAAATCCTCGAACATGTCGATTTATACTTATCAAAATCCCAAAATACACCTTATGATATCAAATAAATTTTTTTAACTTCAATGTTTTTAACAGATGACGTAAATTGAAATATATAATAATTTAAACTTAATGATTAGGCTGGGTGAGAATTAAAGAAATCGAGCAATCGAGTGACAACTGATTCTGGTAATATATATTTTCTTAGTAGAATCTGGATCTAAAAACAGAATGACTGAATTGTGTTTAGGTTTTGAGAAAATCAGTGCAAAAAAACATGGAAAATGCAGATACAGAATCTACAGAAAAAAAGTCTGATGTGGCCAGGCACATGACTTTATCATACAAAATATAAAAATAATAGTTTAGCTGCATGAGAATCTATTTGATTGAGATAAATCCTGTCTGCATTAAAATTAAACAAGTTAACCAGGATTTAACAGATATTTTGATGGTCAATAGTATCAATAGTAGGTATTGTTAATGCATCAGCATTTGACAGTACCTACTGTCATCAGAATAATAGTTATTTATCTCACAAGTGCCGAAAGTACGGAATAGTGCGACGAGCGGTGATACGGCGCGTCACCGATGGCGGAGCGTCGCCGTCGCATGTGAGCGAGTCGCGCTATGTAGTTTTCGGCAGAAGTGACATCAACGTTTTTTGTGTTGCTTTTTGAGAAATACGTATTTAAAAAATCTGATGTGGCCAGGCACATGACTTTATCATACAAAATATAAAATTAATAGTTTAGCTGCATGAGAATCTATTTGATTGAGATAAATCGTGTCTGCATTAAATATAAACTAGTTGGCCGGGGTTTGACAGATATTTTGATAGTCAATAGTATCAATAGTAGGTATTGTCAAAGCATCAGCATTTGACACTACCGTCACTACTACTGTCATCAGAATAATAGTTATTTATCTCACAAGTGCCGAAAATACGGAATAGCGCGACGAGCGGTGATCCGGCGCTTTCGGCAGGAGTGACATCAACGTTTTTCGTGTCGCTTTTTGAGAAATACGTATTTAAAAAAAATCAAAAATGGTTATATTTCTGTATAGGAAATGTTAGGTTAATACCACTGATACCACGAAACGTCAAGTTTAAAAAGCTATTTCAAATTCTGACAGATTTATATTCGTTCATGTCACTGTAAATGTCACATCCGTACCAACATACTAAAATATAACTACACTCATCGCTATACTTTATTTACAATTTTCTCAATTTATCATTTTTACAATTAGATATAACAACGGGTTGATATTTCTTATCAACAAACAATCAAATTGGTGATCTTATTTTATTTGAATTTTGTATTTTGTACTTTGCTGCACTAGAGAGGCAACGTTCCATAGCGGTTCTCCAACCTCTGATGAAATCAGCTGTTTTCGAGTGTGACAGCCATAGACATTTCTGTGGTGACAGCACAAAAAAATATTTGTCAAAATCCTGGCTACTATGTAGCTTCATATCAATGCAGATGCGACCGATCTCGATCAAATAGAATTTGCTCTTGCAGCTAAACTATTAATTTTACCAAAAAATGTCATAGGCATAAATTATTCAAAATTTCGTCTACTTTAATTTATTATTTATCTATTTTGACGAAATTACAGAAATGACCAAAATCGTTGAAAAATGCTAAGAGTAAATAGCCAGTTCCTTTGGACCATTTTGAACCAAAAGCTTTTCAGCTCTAAGTTTGGTCATAAAACTACTAAATACGCACTTTCGTCCCGATACCTTTAGTAGTTTCTCCGGAACCGTCGTCACAAAAATCGGGTACACACACACACACACACACACACACACACACACAGACATTTTTTTGTACCTTGGTCAAAAATGTTCAGGGGACCCATAAAGACCTATTTCCGCTAAAATCTCAATTTTTTTTTTCGGCATGATTACAATACTTTACATACTGCGTATGATACAGTAAAAAAATCAAAAATGGTTATATTTCTGTATAGGAAGTGTTAGGATACCACTTCTACGAAACGTCAAGTTTGAAAAGCTAATTCAAATTCTGACAGATTTATATTCGTTCAAGACACTGTAGATGTCACATCCGTACCAACATACTAAAATATAACTACACTCATCGCTATACTTTATTTACAATTTTCTCAATTTATCATTTTTACAATTAGATAACAACGGGTTGATATTTCTTATCAACAAACAATCAAATTGGCGATCTCATTTTATTTGAATTTTGTATTTTCTACTTTGCCGCACTAGAGCGGCAACGTTCCATAGCGGTTCTCCAACCTCTGATAAAATCAGCTGTTTTCGAGTGTGACAGCCATAGACATTTCTGTGGTGACGGCACAAAAAATTATTTGTCAAATCCAGGCTACTTTGAAGTTTCATATCAATGCAGATGCGACCGATCTCGATCAAATAGAATTTGCTCTTAAGGCTAAACTATTAATTTTACCAAAAAATATCATAGGCATAAATTATTCAAAATTTCCTCTACTTTAATTTATTATTTAACTATTTTGACGAAATTACAGAAATAGCAGCTCATTTGCAAAATCCTTGAAAAATGCTTAGAGGAAACTGCCAGTTCCTTTGGACCCTTTTGAACAAAAAGCTTTTCAGCTCTAAGTTTAGTCATAAAACTTCTAAATATGAACTTTCGTCTCGATACCTTTAGTAGTTTCTCCGGAATCGTCGCCACAAAAATCGAGTACACACATACGCACACACACATATACACACACACACAGACATTTTTTTGTACCTTGGTAAAAAATGTTCAGGGGACCCAAAAAGACCTATTTCCGCTAAAATCTCAAATTTTTTTTTCGGCACGATTACAATACTTCATCATACTGCGTATGATAAAGTAAAAATGCATACCAGAATCGGTTGTAACTTGTTCGATTATTTTGCCGGTGCCTGTTGGCCAGGTTAGTTTAGATTATTGTATTTTTGCGATTTATTAAGTTATTGTAACTATATTTTAAAATAGTTAAATATATTTAAAATTAACAATCCATATGTTTTTGTTTTTAGAATGTCATATTGATTGAAAATATAACTTAAATAATATAAGGTACCATTTAAAACTTCAATGATGAGGTCATTTCCGGTAAAACCGGAAGTCATACTAACTTTAAGAGTATCCCAAAAGATTGCATTTTTCGTTTATTAGCACAAAAATTAAACGTCCGTACCTGGCGTCACCCGGTTACTATATTATTGAATTGAATATTATTTATTTATTTATAATATTTATTTATTATTTGATTTTAATTATTATAGTGTTTAAATTTCTGTAACTCAGTAAAGTAGCTTATCTTTTGTCGAAATTTGAGCAGGGTATATTAATCATCGTTATTAGTTATCAGGATTAAGTGATCGTATTCGTTTAATGAATACATTGTGGACACATACTATACTCAATATTTTATTCATGAAAATCCATTTAGTCCTGTCTGATCATGAGATTCGTATACGATCTTAAAGGGATGAAATATGACCCATATGCCAGGACAGCGATTAAAAATCGTTTAATCCGGACTAAATATTGTATAACATTTAAATTAATTATCGGCTCTTCGAAGTTATAGGCCATACATGGCGACAGATAGTTATAAAACTCCGCAATTTTAATCTATTCGTTTTTAATCTTACCGCCGGCGGCTCGATTATCTGAATACTTTAATTAAAACGCGTTTTTCAGTATTGCAGAATTTATGACGAGCACACCGGTAATTATAACTTCTAGGCGTATCCGTACGACAGAAAATATTGACCGCAAAACGAAGAAATTAGCCGGAGAAGAGCAACATCACCTTGAACACTATTATCGATTTTTTTAACATAAACTAACTAACGTTCGTTCTCGTCATCAATTAGAAATTTAATCAACGGATTTTTGTACTAATACACGGATTTTACCGTTCTACCGTGGCTGTTTTATTGTTAAAACCTTCGTATAGCCGTATCTTTTCTTATTTTATGACAATTCTCGAGTCACGCAAGCAATTACATTGTCATACCTTCCTGACTACTTTCATTGGATTATTTTGCTATTTATATTTGCTTATTATTTTTAATGCTGTGTATTAAGCCTTTTACGATTAAACGTTTACCTCGGAATCTTTAGAAACCTTCAAGCTGTGATGGCATCTCTGCTGGGTTTAAACCATTGCGCGACGTACTAAAGTATAGAAGGTGACTGGTAAGTCCATAGGGCCAATATTATTCTTTAAAATAAATAATCATTTTTGCCCCCCTGTGACCTTGTGAAACCCTTCACTTTTTAACATTCCGTACTTTAAAAATAAAAACGTATCTGAAGTTTTTACGACATACAGTCAGAAAGTAATATTATTGGTTATATATGTCACCATATTATTATCCTATAACTCGTTTGTATGTTCGTCTGCCTGTCCAAGCCTGCCTGCCTGTCTCTAAAAGTCGAATTTATCAGGACAATAAAACTATCAAGCTGAAATTTGGCGCATTTATAAAGATTATGTGCTTCAGTTGTTCCCATCTGGCCAAAAATATGTTTACATCTAAGTTTGGTGGGGCAACCAAAAAATTTCTTTGAATTAATCAATCGGATCTGAGCGTCCGGCGTAACCGCAGTCATGACAGGTTTGTTCATGTCGGTATCAAAGTTTCTTCGGTCTTTACTTGTTGAGTTCTAACCAATGCTCTGGTGAAATTATCTGTAGCACCTACGTTACTGGGCCTTTATGGAGATATAAAATGTTGCCCGTCAAATGAGAAGGTGTATTGGCACCGCTACTCACAAGGCAGCACTTACAGGGTAATCAAAATGGCGCGTCCATGAAAAAGTGCCATTTTCCATCAACCGCATGCCAAAATTTGAGTTAATTTGAGCCGCTAAGCCTTTTCATACTCTAGGAGGAGTTTATAGGTTTTCCATTATCTAGCCTCAGCTGATACTTAGCGCGCTCAGCGTACGGCCCGGTACTTTTCGGTGTCTTATGTTATTATTTTAGTTTTGGTATGCGTTTAGTGGTAAACAGCATCTTTTCGTAGACGCCCCATTTTGATCCCTCTGTATTCATATAGTGCCGGATAGCTATCTGCAACATATTCATTTCTCGCCAAAATTACTTATTTATCAATAAAGCTATCAGACTTTAGAAATCAAACGCATGTAGTATTTTGGAATTTATTAATGTCAATCGAATATTGTGTTCATATCAAATTTTACTACCTTCCGCAAATACACAGTACAAATAAAACATGTTTTGCTAAACAACGACTATTAAACACGTTATTGCAATTCTTCCTCTTACTTAAAGTAAGCAACTAACGAAATTAAGTAATACCATGCTAAGCGTTGTAAACGCGAAATGCTTAAATTTAAGACGTTGACCTTTAGGTAAGCTGACCAGACGTCCCGCTTTTGGCGACAGTCCCGATTTGTCACATTTGGTCCCGCGTGCCGCATAGGTTTAAAAAAGTCCCGCCTTTTAAGGAAATCTTAAAATTTGTATATCACGTCATACGGTTGTTCTTATTTGTACCAAATTATTTTTTAAATTTTATGTTAAAAAGCGGAACAGTATTTCTATTGTTGTAATTTAAAACAACATTTTGGGGTCACTATTGACTTAGTGAGTTTGGTGACTTATGAAAGCTTAAATTTGTATTTGTTTTACAAGGAAAAATACAAATTACTTAATATTATTCTTGGATTAGTGTATTAATAACAAGACACAGCTGAATGACTATAAAACAGATCATTTCTGCCATTTGTCTGTTAAGTTGATTTGGTTAAAAATCAGATATAAAAGGTGCCCGTATGTGCATTAGAGTTTATTTGGATCTTTCTGTCATGGCAAAAATTGTTCAAATTTACATCACTGCAATTTGGTTTTAATTGAACATCCATAAAGTCTTTAGCAAACACAACTCAAAAACTGTGTTAATATACATACAGTGTTCCAAGAATGAGGTTTAACTTTGCAGTAGTATATTTTATTTTATCTCGCTAACCCTTTGTACAATCTCAATAAAACCAACACCATTCGATTCCCCGCTTCTTCGACTATGGGAATCTCAAAAAGTCCGATCGCAATTAGATACGTTTGAGGTAGTATGCGTGGGCTCTTACTAAGGCATGTATTGAGACAGCTTGCGTTGTTAAACGGGACGTCCGTTGGATATTGATTGTTGCAAATTTATATACCCATACATTCATGGTGCAGGATCAACTAACAAATAATCCTTCCACAGCCACATATTTAGATAGAATGCAAAATTTCTTAAATCAGCTGCTTTTCCGCACCCATTTGTGACATTCAAATGCAAAAATATGTCATACCCAATTCAACGCGATTCATATAACTGTGGTGTTTACATAATTCATTACGCTGAATGTTTTTTTAAAGAAAATTCGATTGCAACAGACTTTAATCCAACCTCCTGTAGAGCATATATAAAAGACACCATACTAACTTATTCTGAACTCACAGTTAATTCATGTATATAGTATATACTGCGGAGAAGGTGGAATGGAGCCACACATGAATACAGTAAATGCAACAGGCGAAGTCATGTTTGTTATGGCAACTCAACAAAATATTTTGTGCGTGATTTTTGTGGCACATCTTAATTGACAATCATTAACAGACTTTATCCACCCATATGCGTTGGCTAAGGTTGGCATGGCAACACCATACTAACTTATTCTATCGAATTTTATAGTGGAAAAGTCCTATCTGAAAGTACATTTTTATGAATATGTATTACGAATATGTATATAAAAATTGACCGTTCTGCTTAAACCTAAAAGCTGATGTGGACTACAGCAATAACAACGTCATTTTGGACAAAACAGGTATTGTCATCGTATGCCCAGAAGAAATTTCGTCGGAAGATTTTAAGATTTTTTTCGTAGAGCGCAGATATTCGACTTGAACCTAGTAAATGAGGAACAGTTCGGTCATACATAAGAGCAGAATTTGAGATATTGTCTGGTTAATAAATTTTTATTGGATTTTTATGCCAAAATCCAGATGGGTGGATAAATTCTGTTAATGATTGTCAATTAAGATGTACCACAAAAATCGCACACAAAATATTTTGTTGAGTTGCCATAACAAACATGATGACTTCGCCTGTTGCATTTACTGCATTCATGTGTAGGCTCCATTCCACCTTCTCCGCAGTATATACCTACATGAATTAACTGTGAGTTCAGAATAAATTAGTATGGTGTCTTTTATATATGCACTATAGGAGGTTGGATTAAAGTTTGTTGCAATCGAATTTTCTTTAAAAATACATTCAGCGTAATGAATTATGTTAACACCCAGTCACAAAAGGGTGCGGAAAAGCAGCTGATTTAAGAAATTTTGCATTCAATCTAAATATGTGGCTGTGGAAGGATTATTTGTTAGTGGATCCAGCACCATGAATGTATGAGTATATAAATTTGCAACAATCAATATCCAACGGCCGTCCGGTTTAACAACACAAGCTGTCGCAAAACATGCCTTAGTAAGAGCCCACGCATACTACCTCAAACGTATCTAATTGCGATCGGACTTTTTGAGATTCCTATAGTCGAAGAAGCGGGGAATCGAATGGTGTTAGTTTTATTAAGATTGAACAAATGGTTAACGAGATACAGCCCATTGAATATCCAGATTTTTGCAAATATTCCGTTTCACCTAATCAGTTATTAATTAATTACGGACACTAATTTACATATTTCGGATCGGACTTTTCCACTTTTAAATTGGCCGAGGAAGGCTCGTTCGACCAGTGTTAGTTTAGTTGCGGTATCTATAAGGGTACTCGAGTAATTAGAGTTTTTCTATACACGTAAATTCCCATAAGAGGGGGCTGGAAGACGGCCGGCCAGTTTAACAACGCAAGCTGTCGCAAAACATGCTTACCTTCGCCCACGCCTACTATTTCAAACCTATCTAATCGGGATCGGACCTTTTGACATTCCTATAGTCAAAGAAGCGGGGAATCGAATGGTGTGGGTTTTATTAAGATTGAACAAACGGTTAACGAGATACAGCTCATTGAATATCTCGATTTTTGCAAATATTCCGTGTCACCTAATCAGTTATTAATTAATTACGGACACTAATTTACATATTTCGGATCGGACTTTTCCACTTTTATATTGGCCGAAGAACGCTCGTTCGTCCAGTGTTAGTTTCGTTGCGGTATCTATAAGGGTACTCGAGTAATTAAAATTTTTCTGTACACGTAAATTCCCATAAGAGGGGGCTGGAAGACGGCCGGTCGGTTTAACAACGCAAGCTGTCGCAAAACATGCCGACCTTCGCCCACGCCTACTACTTCAAACCTATCTAATTGGGATCGGACATTTTGATATTCCTATAGTCGAAGAAACGGGGAATCGAATGGTGTTGTTTTTATTAAGATTGAACAAAGGGTTAACGAGATACAGCCCATTGAATATCCCGATTTTTGCAAATATTCCGTTTTACCTAATCAGTTATTAATTAATTATGGACACTAATTTACATATTTCGGATCGGACTTTTCCACATTTAGATTGGCAGAAGAACGTTCGTTCGAACAGTGTTAGTTTTGTTGCGGTATCTCGAGCGGTACTCGCGTAATTAGAGTTTTTGTATACACGTAAATTCCCATAAGAGGGGGCTGGGGGCTAACTTAACATAAGTCAAAAATACAGTGATAATGTGTAGAAAGAAACATTTTTCACATTTTTTTAAAATCTGTACCGGAATCTCACAAAAGTATTAAGTTATATTTTAGTTTCAAAACATACCAGCATATTTTGTTTTTGTATTTTATTGCCATTGAATTAGAACAATTGTTTACTATCGTTGATTTGTCCTGTTAAGTAAATAATTAATCTTTTTTCATGCCTTTACCACCATTTTAGCGTTTCGGTGACCCGTTGATAGTAAATCTTACACAGAGGGAAAATTTTTGAAAATTTAAATATGGAAACAATTTTTTTTTAACTTGAGCAACAAAATACTTATTTCAGGATAAAAGTGTATTTACATGTTTACAATATCTGGAAAATAAATTGCTTCCGCATTGTCGAGATTAGTAAATGCTGACGTTTGCGAACATTGTTGCTCGCTTCTTCAGAGCTAAACTGAATGTTGTGTAACTGTGTGTATTCCAGTCCGGACTGATCCAGTTCGCCATTATATGATATCGATAAGTGTTTAAATAAATGTTATGTGTAATTTTAACCGTTACTTGGACTACTGACGTTTGCTGCAACTGATGACGGGGTGACCCGAAAACTGGTTATTGCGTAGCAAGATTGCGAAATAAAATCGATCATCGAAACTACAATCTTTATTGTTTTAATCTTTAGCATTACTACCGATGAACATGGAGCTATTCCTCGCTAATTCACCCTGTATATTTAATTACTTGAAATAAATACAGCAAAACAAGTAATCTCTCCATGAAAACGATGTAGAGTGTTCAATGATGTTAATGTTTTTTATATTAAACATGTTTTATGTTTTGATCACCATCACAAAAACGTAAAAGAATATCTGTGTACCCAATCCAAACCAAAATCATTTTTTAAATTATTTTTTGTTTTTAATATTTGCCCAAAAGCTTGAGTCAACGCCAGTACCTATTTTGTTCAACTCAGTACTCACCTACGACACCTACCCCGGTGTATGTCCCGCTCTGCCTCAAGAAAATTGTGGTCACCTTACCTTTAGAGAAAAGACGGTAGCCCAGTAGATAATTTATTTTTGTTAAATTAGTATGCCGCTTAGGATAGCATAAGCGGAGTGAAGATTTATTTGAAACCGCAGATTTTACTGTCGCGGGCAGTATAAGTCATCCTTATACTACCCAGGTATCATATTGAAGTGTAGGCATTTTTGGCGTCAAATTCTTCGGGTCAATAAATAGTACCTAGTCCTGTTAAGCAGTTGGGAGAATAATACTTTTATGTAAGTAGTTGTAGCCGAATGTTTTAATTTTAATTTTCGTAAAAATCTGAAAATAAGCAATTAATACTTACAGGTGATATAATAATACAGGTACGAGAACCCACAACGATGTGAAAGGTCACAAAATAGTTCATTCTTTACAGAGGATCAATAAATTCGTGAAATTAATTCGTGGCCTATATTAAATTATCTTAAATCGGTTTCTTTTTGTTGAATCGTAGGAGGTCGTGGGCTATTATGATTTGATGTTTATGGGGTCTTATGATCAATGCCTTGAAGAAAGTAACGGTTATTTTATACAGAAAATATATGTGGATGTAGCAACAGTTAGATTTAGCTATAAAGAAGACTAGCTGGTATGTTTGAATTTAGGTTACTTTATTGGTTTCCTTGTCGTGTAGTATATAATATACTGTTAAAAAAATATCCCACGTCAATTTATAATTAACCAAAATAAAGACAAATAAGTTTCATAACGTCACATCCCTGCGAATGGTCAGAACCCACATATTTTTGTCAAAGTAACAAAAACACTATCACGGTTATATGTGAATACCAATTTGAGTGATAGGTATGTTTTGCCATAATTGCAATGGTTGTAGGAAAAGAAGACCACTATAAAGCAAATTTTACAAGCGTAAAATTAATGATTACTATTCACTGTTCGAGATAATCGCACAACGTCCCATTTTCTGGAAAACGTTATGATCATCGACCCCCAACTACCGTCATCAGACTTTCTTTAAAAATTTTAAAATAAAAAAATAAGCGTTTATTGTATTACTATATTTATTATAGAACGTCAATTACTATGTGAGCTTCAATTACAAATCAAATTTCATGTTATCCCGTACGTCGATTAACCTGGCATATCCACAGAATCTTGGGACAATCATTAAACGATTTAACCACACTTATCTGCAAGCAATATCTTTTCATTTCGGTTATACTGCTTCGAAGTTAACTTTTCAAAACTATTTTTGTTATAACGACTGCGAATCTTTTAGGCAATTTTGCGATGATGTTGAGTTATGCCATTGCACCATTAATGCACACACCATGGGTGCTATGTGACGTAATAGGCTTAAACTATTTTGTGTTTTTTTGCATCCTTGCATTTTTTATATCTGGTACGTTTCCGTGAAGCAGTAAAACAACGAAATGAAAAGGAATAGTTTACAGATAAGTTGGTTAAATCGTGTAATATTAGTCCAAATGATGTGTGGTTAAGACATGTCCATCAAGTTACGGAACAGCCTGTATTAAAGACTTTAAAAACACGCCTTTCATTAAAATACATACACTACGAGTCAAAATTAACACACACACACGCACCACTAAATATGTTTCTTAATTTTAAAGTTTTTTTTTTCGAACCGTTCGTGATATTGATCTTCTTCAGTTTTATCTTGATTCATCAGGAATGATGCAAATGTTAGTTTCGACCATACACAGGATGCACGAATGAGTACACATTTTTTGATACAAATTTATAAAACTTTGTTGTACCAACAACATGTTACAGCTATAACCACGGAAATCAAGTAGAGTCAAACAGTAAAACAAACAGATGTAAATATATTTTTTTGATAATTTGATTATGTGACAACTATGTGATTACAGTTTGTAATAACCGAGATAAAACAAAAACAGTAGGGACAAGATTAAACACACTGTGACAAATATACCAGTAAGCAATGGTAATCTTTAGGTCTGAGTTCGCGTCTTGTTCAGAGAAGGAATCCTTGTTTTGTGAATACAACTCCAACAGATATGAAAGGGCATGCAACAAGGGTCGACTATGAAACGTACTCTTTGTTCTTACACGCTGTATATGCTAAAAACTGAACAACCTAGAACTCTTTAAAAGAATCATAAGATTCGAATGAGCGGCTCTAAAGAAACTGAGGGAAAATGTGAAACTGTGATACATTTTTAGTGGTACGTAAAAAGAAATGTACTAAGAAATGTATTACTATTTATTGTTATTTCCATTTAACGTTACTAACATACTTTCTAGTTTTATTATGAAAAATTTAGTTTTTGGGGTTTATCAAATGGGGAAAATTTTATTTCTATTACACACCTTGAGCTTTCATAAACTATTTATTTATTTTCATAATGTTAACTACTTATTCAAACTATTAGAAGAATAACGAAGTGTAAAATGTTCAATATATTTGTCATGTTATTCTAATCAGATAACGCTGTGTATCCATCCTCACAACTGTTGTGCTTCAGCTTTTATTAACTCAAATTTGACTTATACAAAACAAAGTTGTAACATACAAGAAGGAAGAAGAAAGTAAAAGTAAGAAGTAGAATGAAGAAGAAAGAAGAAGAAAGAGAAATAAAGAAGAAAGAAGAGAAAAGAAGAAAGATGAGGAGACAAGAAAGAAGAAGAGATAAGAAGATAAAAAGAAAGAAGAAAAAAATATCAGTAATTTCTTTCAACGTCATGTTACGTCTACGACGTCACCTCTACGATGTCACCTCTACGAGCGTTTGCAATTTCCTGGTTATGAGAATGCGCAGAGTCATGGGTGTAAGCGCCGTCGATCTAAACTCGAGTTAACAAAGTTATTTGTATGCAATCAGTGTGTGCGTTCCCGGGCCCTCGAGATTGACTTCCTAAATTGCGCAAGAATAATTGCAGAAATAGAGGATCGCAGCCATCTATGCTTCTCCGAAGCCGACCGAGATTATAAGTTCTAATTTGCATTGGCCTGGGCTAGGTGAGCGGTCAACGCTGCGCCACTGCCTATCATGCTTTACCAACAATTATGAGGGGGTAATTCTGTTACTCGCGATACGTATCCATATATAATTGGAAAATATACGTCCATGGATTACGCAAGTGCGCAAGTAAAACTTTTCCTGAATCTCACTGAATAAAGTGATAGAGAACTGTCTGTGACGACTGTTTGAAAATTGCCAATTTTCGGTATCACATAAATGTTGGGTCCCTTTAACAATTACCATGTGTCTTATTTCAAATCTGAAGATTTAAAAAAGGAAAAAACGAACACTGAACTTATTTGGGTTTAAAGCAACTCTCTTCTATTACCTTACACGATTTACTATACTGTTTTTATTTTGTACCATCTTCTTTTTATCTTTCTTCAGCTTCCAACCGGTGCGATTCCGGATATGGGACAAAAGTTGATCTTCTAATAAAATACACATTAAAAAATCTAAAGATCAAACCAAACGTCAAAGTAGAAAATGACGACGACATAATTACAGTTTACCAGCGCAGGTCGATCAAGCGTCATCTAAATTATGTCATTTGTAGTTGGATTACCCCGTCAGCTGATTGGAACCCAACCGGAAATGTACACGTACTGAGAACAAAACATGGGATAATTTACCTACAGCTTCAAATCCCTAATCAAGACCTTCATTAGACCCTCCAAGCCCTCATTTGACCCTCCAAGACCCTAATTTGACCCTCGGAGACTCTCATTTGACCCTCCAAGACCCTCGTTTGGCAGTCCAAGACCTTCATTTCACCCTTCAAGACCCTTATTTGACCCTCCGAGACCCTTATTTGACCATCTAAGACCTTCATTAGACCCTCCAAGACCCCCATTTGACCCTCCGAGACCCCCAGAGATCCTCCAAGATCCCCAAGTTGTATAAATAAGCTCGTACACTGGTCGTACATCATTAGTCTTTAAAATGTATAACTAGTAAACTGACATGGAGAAAACATTTTCTTTTACCATTGTGAATGACGTAAAGACAAAAACGATAGTGAAATAGTTCTACACACAATGTCGCCCGGTTGAATTTAAAATATATTCAATTCCTGGTAACGTTGAGCCTGAGAGATGGCTTCGAGAAGCTGTGAACCAGGTGATTGTGTTTGCTACAAGTCACTACTACACCCTGCCGTTCAAGTAGAAATACACGCATGTAGTGAGGGGTTACTAGAAGATTGGGGATGTGTGCGATTCCTAGAGGCGACAAAAATAACCACCGATACCGATAATTTATGGGATCCACTCAGCGAAGGTAGGGTATGTGTGCCATACATAGCGGCGATACAAATGTCCACCAATGATATCTGGGGTTTACTCGTTACCATTTTTACATCCAGAATACAGGGTGTAAGTACAAACACGTTTGAGATCACATCAAAGGACGACCATCCTCTGGAAACCCCTCTTGGAGCCCTCAACTTCTATAAATAAGAGGTCATGCTTCAATTGCTATCAGAACAATTATGAAGTTGAGACATGACGGACATTGACACAGACCACGGATAGTGCGGATACACAATAGTCTACCTGATGAAAATCATCATCGTCGTATTACATCATAGATAATTAAAATTAGTTAATGCAATAAGACAAAACAGTTATCTATTAAAAGAGGACAAAGCGAGCATGAGGCTATGCTGAAAGGAACTTATAAACCTAATACAAAAACCAAGACACAATCTGAACTTAACCTATTTATAAAGCGACAACCTTCATCTGCCAAAACGGATTTTTTTAAGGTAGAACAGCCTATTTTTCATATGATTTCATATGACGTATACCGAAATACTCCGGTATACTCCTGGATATTCCGCAGGATTTCCATCAAGTCTCGTAAAATTTCAATACACTTGAATACTGAAGGAATTAAAAATTGATTCAATACCGCTAAAGACGATGTGGAATAGAAACTCCGGTTGCTTTGGAAGAAAAACAATCACACTACAACGGTATGTTAGATGTAGAAATTTTAAGCAACAAATACAATAATAAGTATTATTGTATTATTGATCGAGATTTTCCTCAACGTGCTGCGAATAGTCCTCCTGAAATTGCGACTACGACTCAGTGCGATGTGAATAAGAAATGGTGCGATTACACTACGGATTCCCAACGAAATATATTCCCGTCTTATTAAGTTGTTAACTGGGCATTTTTACCGTACCTATTTGGATGGCTATCCTCGATCATCGGCCCGATAATTATTGGGTTGAGGATGTGTCTCCTTGGCCAGCGAATAAATTATGCCAATTTACACCACCAACAGGTGGATCGCACGTCCACGAGATCACTTGATCTCCCATTACTTTCGTCGCGTTTATTGATACGAATTGATCTTAATTAAGGCGTATTCTGATGTGTTTTAAATAATTGGTTTTTATTCAATGGGCCATATATCAATATTCACTTTAGAAGGCATCATTTCCCGAATCCAAATTCAGATCATTTTGATCAAAATCACACATAACGCTGGTAGCGCATGTACCTCCCCAACCATTCCGGTTCTCGGGCTTATTTGTAAAATATTATTTTTCTAAAGTATCAAATTCTGAATGATTTGAGCTAGCAACGTAAAACACTGTTTTACCAGCTACCCTGGTGCAGCAAAAAAGTTACTTTAAGTGGGTATAAAGATTGTTGAAGTAAAAGTACTTCAAAAATCTTCAAAACATTAGAATGTTGCTATCGATCAAATATTTTTTTTTAAATAGGTGAGGTTTAAGAAACGTATATTATTCTATTTTTAATGACAACCATGTCAATAATAATAATAATAATAATCCACGCCTTAACATCCCCCAACAGCTTTCGCCACTACGGGGGCAACGGCAGGCCCGAATTACAGGCAGTTTAGCTTTAATTATTAAATATTTCATTTTTAATCATAAAAACAAAAAGTTATGGAAGAAATTAGAAAACTGAATGTGGTTATTACTCGTATTCGATTAGGTTTTATTTTAAATAATCATTATAAGCCAGTTAGCATTTCATGACTCATTGAACATTTAGTACCTACAGATAAGTCGTAAACGCAGCAAAATTTGAACAAAAATTACTCTTTAATTATATTATAATTATCTTCTGTATGTGGGCATGTCGAGTTTCAATAAAATTTCAACATTAGTTATCTGTTGCTATCAGTACTATCAGGTGCTTTGAAGAGTGTACTCGTGTTTTTCGCGGTCAGGGATACGTGACTGCCAGACAATCGAAATTTGAGTTCCGCGGGTGATACTGGACATCAGGGCGTTCGCTCGTGGATCAAATCCAGCCAGTTTTTACAACAGTTCATAACAATGTCCCAGAAAAACGTGCAAGGTCAGGAAATAACTATTACAACACCAAACGAGTACGCTTTATATGCGGCTTTAAAATATATCAAGAGGAAAATCAACCATTGAATGATGTCATCCAAAAACTCAATGCACAGCAATTATTGAGTGATAAAATTGGCTAACTAAAAGCAGAAATTGTTTATACTTCAGATTCTCAACCAGAACAACATCAGAAAGAGTACTGTACTGACGAGGAAGAATTGGCAAAAGAAACTGAATGGGCAAGAGTTAAAAGCAAAAATAATAAGAAAAGAAAGATGAATACTTCATTGAGTCCCACGTCAGCTTCAACAACAAGGCTCAATAACTATACAATCAGAAGCAAAAAAAAGTACCAGCCCCTCCTCTAATGATACTGGATGACATTAAAAATTATGAATCGTTTTACGAAAAAATTGGCGAACAGATTCAAACAAAATATTTTACCACACAAATAATGAGACATACTGAGAAAAGAGGACCACATTTGGCACTCATATGAGAACAAAGAAGATAGGCAAATTAAAGTGATGGGTAAAAACTTAATAAAATTCATAATATAACCAATATAATGGGCTGCAAAGTAAGCATCGAACTGCTAAGATAATCCAAATTAATCCCTCAATGCAAAAGCTGTCAAGCGTATGGGCACACTCAACGATATTGTAACAGACCCCCGAGGTGTTAAATGTGCAGGAAAGCATCTCACGAACGGTTGCAAGAAACCAAACGATGTGGGCGCTAAATGTTGGCATTGCGGAGGAGCACATCCAGCTAATTATCGAGAATGTGGCGTAGCTATAGAACTAGAAAAAATAAAAAATCAAAATATGAAGACCTAACACTCAAAGGCCCCACAAGTTCAGTGAGAAAAAAAAGAAAATAATAACCAAAGGACAGAACCTCAAGAAAATAACGGTAACATTAGCCAAACTTTACAGATACTAGGAAAACTAAATAAACAAGAAGCATTTATCACTACGTTTGATGAGCGAATATAAAAATTAACACACAAATCATTGGGAGCTATTCCTAAAACAAAACCAAAATGAATAGTACACTCAAAATACTAGCTTGGAATGCCAATTGGATTACTGCAACATCAACAGGAACTGCAGGCAATCCTTGATACTGAAAACGTGGACGTGTGTCTCATTTCTAAAATTCACTTCACTAGACAATAATTCATTAAATTTAAAGGATTTAAAACATCACACTATCGACGCTAATAACGCAACTAAAGGAGGGAGTGCAGTAATAATTAAAGAAAATATAGAACACCATAAGGAATTTAAATATGAGGCAGAAAAAATACAAGCAACAGCAGTAAATATACAAACAAAGAATTACCCGCTTATCGTGGCAGGATTATTTATATTGTCCGCCTAGGCATTCAATAAAGAAAGATGATTACTTAACTTTCTTTGGACAAC
The DNA here is from genome assembly GCA_964023965.1 of Melinopterus prodromus. Lineage (NCBI taxonomy): Eukaryota > Metazoa > Arthropoda > Insecta > Coleoptera > Scarabaeidae > Melinopterus > Melinopterus prodromus. The sequence goes on from OZ030392.1 coordinate 28,810,158, forward strand.
TGGGAAACAGATTCATAATCGGAGGAGACTTTAACGCCAAGAACACTTACTGTGGCTTGAGGTTGACTACAACTAAAGGTAGAGAACTGCTAGAAGCAACCAACGAGATTAGTTGTCAAACAATATCAACATACTGGCCAACTGATCCAGAAGAAGTACTAGACCTAATAGACTTCGATATAGTTAAAAATATTACCGATAATTTCCTACAGATAGAAGAATGTCATGACCTAAGCTCTGATCACTGTCCAATACTTTTGACGCTGAGTGAGTATATTATTCAAAGGGAAAGTAATCCAACATTGGCAAATAAATACACTGCCTGGGAAAGTTTCCGACAGACACTCGAAGAAAGGGTAAATCTGAACACACCACTAAGGAATGAAGAACAACTCGAATCAGAATTGGAAAAAATTGTTTATGATATACAACAAACTGCCTGGGAGAACACCCCTGATAGATAAAAAAGAGTAAAAGGAAACAATTACCACAAAGAGATAACAAGATAACAAGAAGAAAATGCTTCCAAACTAGAGCACCACGCGACAGGCGAGATTAAGCAACCTCACTCAACAACTCAGACGAGATATTAAAAAAATTAATCTATCAACGCCTACCTGAGGGAACTATCCAACACCAGCGAATCACACTATTCGCTCTGGAAGGCAACCAAAAAGCTCAAAAGTTAGATAATTCAGATTTTACCGATCAAAAATGCTGATGGAAGCTGGGCCAGGAATAATGATTAAAAAAGCCCGAAGCTTTTCTGAGCATTTAGAAAACATATTTCTACCCCATCATGGAGAAGACCATATTGAAGAGAATTACCAAGATGGCACGACAATAATGCCACACCAAAAGAAGTTCAGAACCTAATCAAAAATGGCATTAGTCGAAAAAAAAGCCCTTGATAACTGGAGAGGTACTTAAAGAACTTCCAAGGAAGGCCATAGTTAAGCTTACAAATCTTATCAATGCTGCCTTCAGACTAAGGTATGTTCCCAAACTGTGGAAGGTAGCAGAGGTGATCATGATACTGAAGCCTGGGAAACCTCCACACGAAACAACGTCTTATAGACCTATCTCTTTGCTGCCCATTATGTCAAAATCTGCGAAAAATTGCTACCCAATAGATTGAAGCCAATAAGTGAGAGTAAAAAGCTTATTCCAGACCATCAGTTCGGATTTCGGAACAAGCACTCTACTATTGACGAGATACAACGAATAACCAACATAATCGAAAAAGCGTTAGAGGAAAAAAAGGTTTGTTCTGCAGTCTTCCTATATGTGGCACAGGCTTTTGATAAAGCCTGGCAGGAAGGACTGAACAATAGATTAGGAAGTATCCTCCCGACTATTAACGCACAACTATTAAAGTCTTACCTGACTGAGGGATACTTTAGCGTCAAACAAGGTGATGGCTCGGTCCTTAAGGAAACAAAAGCAGCAGTGCCGCAAGGTAGTGTTTTAGGGCCGGTCCTTTACCTACTCTACACCAGTGACCTCCCAGCATTAGAAAATAACACTGTCGCAACTTTTGCAGACAACACGGCTATCCTAGCTGTTGGGAACAGCAATGAAGAAACAACGAGAAAACTCCAAACAGCTCTTGGTCATTTTCAGGTCTGGACAAAGAAAAAAGGAATCAAACTAAACGAACTCAACTCAGTACATATTGACTTCACCAACAAGAAAATACAACACATCCCGGTTGCTATTAATAACCAAATAGTATCGTACGCAAACACAGCCAAATATCTCGGCATGACATTAGACGCTAGGCTCCGCTGGAGAGCCAAAAGAAAAGAGACGAACTATTAATTCGTACTGGCTGCTAGGAACAAACCCCACGATGTCTGTAAATAATAAGCTTCTCTTGTACCAGCACATTCTAAAAACCGTGTGGACGTATGGTTCTCAACTCTGGGGTTGTACCAAAAAAAGTAACATTCAAATTGCCCAGACCTTTCAAAATAAAGTATTTATATGCATTGCCAATGCGCTTTGGTACATTAGGAATGTTGATCTCCACAAGGACCTCAAAATGGAGTTTGTTTGCAAAGAAATCGAAACAATGGCAAGAAGTCACGAGGTAAGGCTTCACCATCACGTAAACGTTGAGGCCATCCAGCTCCTCGACAACACCGAATTAATCAGAAGACTCAAGAGCAAGAAACCTCTTGAGTTGGTGTGAATGTGAGTTAGTGGCAAAAGCAGAGTAAGTGCAAGCTGTAGGTGTTAGTTCTAAAAGCAGATACAGTGCTACGTAGTACGCAAGAAAAACGTGCCAAGTATACCCATAGTAAACATAGAACAAGTAGAAGCTTTAGCTGTCGGCTCCTTTGATGTCGGCGTCCCAACTTTTCAGATATATCGAACGGATGCGGACTTAGTTCGCTAAAGGACACTAGATGGCGCATGCAAAATGGAACTGCTATTAAATAAGAATTGATTAAGAATAAAGTGATTTTTCATTTAATTATGATATAAATTCCTCTAATATTGTGAATGACGATGTTAATACGGGTTTAAATATTCTCTCTCGATAATTCAGTGTCGCCCTTCTGGATATAGTTTGTGAAAATGAAACTGGATGGCGCCACTACCAGAACGCCAGCACAATTTAGATATGAAATAAATACCTTAAAAATTGTGAAATTCGATGTAATGCCGTTTTAAAGATTCCCTCTCGATAATTGAGTGCGAAATTCATTAATATTGTGTTTGAGCATAAAACATGCAAGCAGAAATAAGTGAGCGCCATCTTACGGGAAAATGATGAATATGGGCCGCGGCCACGCCAGGCCACGCATGCGCCCTCAGAATCTTCCCAAAATATTTGCCGGATTGAATCTACTTGTTGTATGTTTACTATGGTATACCAGGACCAACTGAGAGACATCGATGGGTGCCTGTTAGGCAAAGTTATACTAGTAAAATAAGTTAGAATGAGTTACTCATTAGTCAATTATGACTAGATTGTAATGCACTTATAAATAATAATTTTAAAAAACATTATTTATAAATCAGTCCGTATTTCATGACTTTTTCTTGTTGATCTTCGCTTATTTACTGCGAAATCCGTGGCGGTGTAACTTCTTTCACCCCATGCGGGTGCCTATTTCAACGGGAACTGCTTTTATATGTTTGCTGTGAAAACTATACTTATTAAATAACTTTTCTGGTTATCTAACGTTTAGTTCCGATTATCCGTAAACAAAGCAAAATTTTAACAAATGTATTTTTTTTACTTAAAACTCTTGTTTATTTTGTTTCAATTTCTAACACTAGTTACAAATCAGCCTCTATTTAATTATTTTTCTTGTTGATCTTTTACCCAGTTATGTCAAAAGCCAGGGGAGTGCAAGTGCACCCCTTGCCCCTCTCTGCCGTTTTTAAATCTTAGTGCAATACGGCTGGCCATTCATAAGGAAAATATTCTTAAGACACATTTCTACAAATAATTTATTTGCGCAAACAGATTAAAATAATTATCAAGCTGATGATATGCACTATAAACTAACAAAACATTAAAAAGTCATTCTGTACATTTTTTGTTGATATCTACATAACTCAAGAAAGATGGACGAAATTTTGTTTCAGATAAATAAATATACAAATACGCAACCTTGGCAGCTTTTACCCGTTCTTCTATCTGTTTAAATGAGATTTCATTTTTACACTAAAAATGGACATCCGTGTTTATCACTGTATTTTGGACTCTTATGTGTCTTTTATCTTACAATTATTTTTTACCACCTAGTATTTTAAAATCTATGAATTTTTGTGAAAATTTGGCCAGATATTTTGAGTTTTTAATAAAATTATAGTTAAATGGTTTTGTGTCCCTATACCTTGATATTGTGGATACACAATTTAAGGAGCAAACTCCGTCTTTCTCAGAGAATAATGTAGACATTTAAGTAAATATTTTTGTCCTACTTAAAACCTATTTAATGATGAATGGTGTTGCAAGAAAATTATCCCCAGTAAAGATAATTTAAATTAAGTGAAACATTATGTGTTCCTAAATCAACAACAATTTATGAACAAGATAACAAAAAATCGCAGCAACTCATTAAGCTATTATAAAAATCACAAACAGATAAACAAAAGGTAATCTTCGGCAACCGGATTCTTCTTAATCGGGCTTAACGAAGAGGTACATCCTCTTCACATTAACGCGAATCGAATAAAGACAAACCCATTAGCTTGTTAGAAAGCATGAATCTCCGAAAAAATCTAGCGCGTCGTTTAATTGTTCTCTTCAACGTCTTCGGTAGCGGCCGTAGCCTTAATGCCGTCCTTCACGGGGTAAGAGCTTCACGTCAAATCAGTTTTTTGAGGCAATAAAGAACATTTTTGCCACGCACCGTAATCGACGAGCATTAGCGGCAGCGAGGTACTGTTTGTTCAAGACGTCCACCCGACTGAGTGAACAAAAAAAGGTTGGATAATGGATTCTTTAATTGACGGCGGTGCGTCTCTCAGACCTTGAAGCCTTCCTCTGCAACGTTTTCACTCTTTTTCGCACCGCGCACCGAGGCCGTCACTATTCGGCGCATTGTTCTCTCCTTCGATGCATTTGAAGACATACGTAGTATACGTACCTAATTACAAATATCTTTGTGTTGATTGGTATGAAGTGCGTGATAAGTAAAAGTAATGACTACTTCACGAAACACCGAACAATATCGGCGTTATGTTAAAATGAAATAGGCAATAAATGTTTAATAGGATGGGCGAACGAAGTAATCTCGTTAAATTATCGATTTAACAGGCAAGAACGTGTGTATTATGTCGAGGTTACTGAGTGCTGATGGTTCTCGTTCGATGATTTGACATGCAAAAAATGTTGACACCAACCAACAACGCCAAGTTTTGATTATGCCCGGTTTTATAATGTGACAGATAAAGTTACTTTAACTAAAGTGAACATCAATTTGAAAATATAGTCAGTTGCAATCTTCAGTGAAAGTCGACTAGTGTCGTTATCAAGTTGGTTATTAGCCGGGTGAGCGATACAAGCATCTCTACAGGCGATGGCGGTACTATGTCCACGAAGCAGTTCGCCACTAAATATTATAGTTATCTGTAGTGTATACCGGGTCACCTATAGGAGAGGTCCTCCCGTTTATGTTCATCATTGAAATTTGAAATGGCACCATATATTCTATGTGTGATATTTTCAATCAGGGTGACATTCTCAACACAAAAACTTATCGATCGTCAATTTTTATCACCAAGGAAGCGCAAAAATAACTTTGTTGTGTATTAATCTAGGTGGCTAGGAATCGATGAAAATAGTCGAAAATTGTCAAATAAACACTAACTAAATCGATTTTGCCCGACATTGCATTGCTGGCGCCCTCTGGCGTGATTTAATTGGTTTTTGGCCAGTGAGTCATTTTTTCACGGGTACCCAATGGCTACACCCCATGGAGGAAGGCCACACCCTGATTATTCGATAGAAAACATCTTTCCGATTACAATGACACCAAATACTTGATAGTTTAATTAAATTCTTAACGTACAAATGTTGTCAGAAGCAAGGGAAAAATACTGACCTATTGATCTAAGTCAGCGCACAAGTCAAAGTCACTCAATGGACTACTCGAAGGAAGTACCCTGATTATGCGAGGAAAAACATTTTCCCGACACAATGATACCAAATTCTTGATATTTTGCTGATAATAATCGTAACGTGAAAAATACGTGTGACTTTGATTTGTATGCTGAGTTTGATCATTAGGTAAATATATTTTTCGATTTCCTTGCTTCTAAAAACATTTGTACGCTAAGAATTTTAATAAAATATCAAGTATTTGATGTTTTCTATCGAATAATCCATGTGTGGCCATTGGGTGCCAGTGAAAAAATGACTCACTGGCCAAAAAACAATTAAATCGCGCTAGAGGGCGCCAGTAATGCAATGCCGGTTTTATTAGTTTTTATTTGACAATCTTCGACTATTTTCACCAATTCCTAGTCACCTAGATTATAAACAAAAAAGTTATTTTTGCGTTGCTTTGGTGATAAATATTGGCGATCAATATCATTTGTGTTCAGAATGTAATCCTGATTGAAGATATCACACAAAAAATATAGAGTGCCATTTAAAATTGTAATGATAACGTCATTTCCAGAAAAACCGGAAGTCATATTAACCTCAAGAGTATCCAAAAGAATAGCATTTTTTCTCCATTAACACTTTCCCAAATTTCATTCGTCCAGCTCTATAGACGGAAACAAAAATAAACGGGAGTATCTATGGCGTGGGTGACTTAATTGATCTTTTAATTTATTAATTAATTTTTTAATGGTTGGTAGTCTATCTGTCTGTTTCCGATCGTTTCCGCGGTGATGCACTTCGACCTTACATTTAAAATTCGAATTATTGTTCGCGGGTGCGCCGTTTAGCACTGGTCGCGTTTTGACGATTGGTACCACTGATGCGTTGCTGGAGGTTGCGTACACGGCAAACGTCCATTTTAGGTGTCTGTTTACTTTGTTGAGTCTGCTAATTCACGTGTGTTTTGGTTGTTGGTGCTGTTAGCGATGTTGATTTATGCAAATCAGTAAATTGTTAAGTTGTTTTATGTTATGTTGAAGAAAGTTGTAAGGTGACTTGTTGATGCGTTTCGTTTCAATTTTAGAATTGTTTTTAGCGAGGCCATTGCAGTCTGCCTACCACTACTGTTAATTAGTTCGAGCTTGTTGTCTTGGACGCTCAGGAAAAGTGTGTTCTTGCCTGTTTTACGTCGTTTGCTCCTTGTATATGTGCAGTGTGCACTTTGCCATCCTGCATCAAGGATTCATTGACCGTGTTTAGGTAACCTCATATTGCTGTGTTTCTTTTTCCAACTTAAATTGTTACCTTTTTAATTTCGTTATAGTTCCTGAGAAAGCATAAAATTAGCTGCGAAATATTGAACTTAAATAAAATGGTCAACTCGCAGTGAAGCTTTTGATTAAAAGACCCGTTATTACCCAATACTTCTTGAATTTCTTGTATTTCGTAACTTTCTGTGACTCCCGGGAGTTTTTTAATGAGAACTTGATAGATTCACTCAAAAAAATGCAGCTGGTTGTGATGGCACGGTGAGCAATACTGGCAAAGGAAGATGGTCTGAGAGAGCGTCTAGTGGTACAAATGAACTGCGTCGTCTCTTCAAGCTTTTGGATAAATTAACAATTGGCCCGCGAAATTTTTCTGGTCCTATAGGATAAGATTGACAGCAATGAGAATCTTCTTAGCACTTGGTTCATACTTAGTCAATGCAGTGTCATACTCGGTATGAAGGTACCACAAATGTACACGCATACATATGTCTACGTACATACATACCTACATAATATGTAGTAATATAAGTAACTTACCTGTAGTATTAATTGTCGAAATTTAGTACATCGTTGATAATTCTGACCCATTTTTTTATTTGTCCGTATTTAACTCGTATGAAAATACACTGCTTCATTTGAAATAATAATGTAGTTACATATAAAATATTAAAAGTAATGGAAATGAAACTCACTCTCTGCACCCCGCAAACTTAGGAGTATAAGTGACGACCACAACACACTGCGAAGCAAACTGCAAACCGTCTTGGTGGCGACATGTTGACGCCTGTTGTTGTCAAACCGTAAGTTTTTGCCTTTACAGTATAAATATTACCTTTTTGGAGATTATTCACTCCAAAGCGAAGTTAGAAATCAATATTACACAGGGAATTAATGTTTACTTTTAGGAGTTTTATCACTCCGTCACAATGTTCAGTCATATCAACTCCAAAAAGTGTACTTTCTCTCATTTTGTCAGTTATTTCAACACCCTGCATGGTGTTAATTTTCATTTCACAGCTCCAGTAAAAATTTTCACCATTTCGGATATAAACTATTTTCAACTCCGTGCTGTGTAGTTAAATTAACTCCGATATTACGTATATCAACATATTTTAGCACACAATCAACTGATTTTCGGAGAAAAAATCACTCTTTTTTGTGTACAACTAACTACTTGCAAATTCTCTCCGTAAACTTTTTATGTGTGTAGGCTGCACGCAGGTTTGACATCGGATTTTCCATTTAATTCTTTGTATAAAGTGATATATTTAGTGATATATTTTCCATTTAATTCTTTGTATATCACATTGAATTCTCTTAAATTGAACAACTGAATTAACTTCTCTTTGCTGATAAATTGATTTCCCGGTGCAAACCGCGTTGACGACTTTGAAACAGTCGGCGTTTCGCACTCTGTTGCAAGAGCCATCTTCAGGAACCTACAGAATGCATGTCGATTTTTGTGTTTTTTTTATGAAGTAGTGTGTATTCCTTTGTCCGGCAATGCGTTTTTTTTATTTTTTCTATTTGCCTTACAACATACAAAAATACAATGGCAAGCTATTTAAAATAGCAGATACAAAATATCAAGATATCAAGTATTATGATGACGCGAGTTATGAAATCGACAAGGAGTTATTGGTAGACTTCATAGGGCACAGTCAACGAGGAATTACTTTGGTAATAAAGACAGGCGAAGAGGATGACGATGGTTTGGATTATTTGTTTTAAAACTTTAGACCATATAGTTCCATATGAGGTACACATTCCTTATAATAAGGCGAATGATACGAATTATATTATATGTAGGTACTTAGTTATTAATGAAAGTACTCTAGACTTTATGTAGTCTGTTATATATGATATTAGTTATTAATTTATTATTATTAATATTAATACGGAGATTATTGTTATATTTAGGATAAACTGTATTTTATTTATTGAGTATTGTGCAAACATGTATATTCATTTACTTGTTTTTTTGAAAAATAAATTGTTAAAATGTATTTTTGATTTTTACTGGTCCTCGTCATATTCCTAATAAGGATAAGAACCGCTCTGAAAAAAAAAACAACTGTATTTGGTACATATTTAACTTCATTACGTACACAAACAACTCTTTTAGGGAAAGAATAATTTCGCCAATAAAAGAAAAGCACCCCGCAACAGGGTAATTTTAACACTAATAAAGGAGTTACGTAACATCTCCACGGATGTATTTCACTACTACAGAAGAACTTTTGCACTCCGGAACGCGGAAGTTTGACACGCGGGGAGATTATTTTATGTCTATAAAGGAGTAAACCTGCATTTCCCTAAACATATATTTTCAACTCCGTTACAAATAATAATAACTATAAAAAGAGTGAATGAGCTCTGTGAAAATTCAACTCCGTCTGATTTAACTACATGCGCAAACGGTCGCGAGGGAGATCCATAGCGGTGTTGAATCGGTGTTAAATCCAACTCCGTATTTTTATGTGTGTACAGGCATATTTCCAAAACAACTTAAATGGGCATTAATAAAACCACTTTTCAAAGAAGGTGACCCAGAGATGATGGAAACTATAGGCAGATTAGTTTGTTGAATAGTTTTAAAAAAAAATTAGTTGGCAATGATCACACGTCAGTTAAATTTTTAAACAGAATGTGAATTATTTTCGGAATCGCAACACGGCTATATTAAAGGCATATCCACCAACACTGCCATTTTTCAGTTCACACAATCAGTAATCCAATATTTTGAACAAAATATGACAATTGCGGGCATATGTATAGATCGATCCAAGGCTTATGACTGCTTGGATAGAGAAGGAGTATTTAAAAAACTGAACAGCTAAGGTGTAGGGCTGAGGAGTGGATCAGGTCTTACTTTTCGGGTAGAAATAAACAAGTGATGATAAATAAAAGGAGAGTGAAGGGTATGTCCTCTGCTACTGAAAATATGGTAGGAATTCCGCAGGGCAGTATTTTCGGTCCGTATCTTTTTCCAATCTTTGTGAATGATTTGAACAACATAATAAACACACACCATACATCAGTTACCTGTTTTGCCGATGATACAAATCTGCTAGTGGCGAGTAGGGATTTGGATGAGTTGGTGAGGAACTGTGAGGTGATGTACAATAGAGCAGAATCTTGGTTGAACGCAAATAAGTTAGTAATAAATGACGACAAAACTAATGTATTAATACATAAACCGAGTAGTAGGAAGGAAACTTTAGCAAACATCAATCTGGGAGGCAGAGAATTGGAAGTAATAAAAAGCCAAAATTTCTTGGAGTGGTGATAGATGATTATTTAAGATGGGAAGGACACCGGGAGTACCTAGGCAGAAAATTAAGCAAGATCTGCTATGCAATTAGAGTCACTAAAGGTTACCTGGAACAGGAGACCATAAAAGCATTGTACTTTGCCAACTTTGAATCTCTGTTGAGATACGGTACAACTTTTTATGGAGGCAGTACGTTTTCTGGTGCTATATTCACTATCCAAAAAAGAATTTTGAGAATAATATTGGGATTAAAGTACAGAGAAAATTGTAGAGGAAAATTTAAGCAGCAGGGAATACTCACATTCTATTCACTTTACATAGTGGAATATCTCATATACACAAACATAAAGAGTTGCTTGTTCCTCTAAACGACAATGTTACGTACAATACAAGAACTCACGATTATCAATTCCCGATACACAGACTTTCTGTGACAAAAAGAAATCCAAATTATATGTGTACAAAAATCTTTAATAATCTTCATGAACACATGAAACGAATTCAAAATTTTCAATCTTTCAAGCAAAAAACTAAAGAACTTTTAACCCTGGAACAAACGTTGAACCCTACAGCTTAGATGATTACTTTGTTTAAGTAGTTTTGTTTTTTCTGTTTGTGACGCCATTTTGTTTTGTTGTATAAAAGTGGTTTTGTGACCCGATTCTACACATATACGAAATAAACTCTTTGTTATTGCTATTGTAATTGATATGTTATATATAAGCCGCAACTATCTAAGTACAGATCAGCAACATCTTCCAGATATTTGCACAGCAATTGATTTAGAAGAATATTCCTAGTAGCTTAGAAAACGAAATTCAGGAAAAGTAGTACACTAAAAGTGACTAACAATAGGAAATACAATTCTGTGATTGTATATGGCTACGCATTAACTTTCAATAACTATTTTAAAAGTGTACGAGCCGATGTGGTTCTATCATATAAAAACACCCCCCTGAAGTATCAGTGGATCGAAACATTTCTATAATTCTATACCTGAATCTCGCTATTTATCAGAACATAATCATCCAGTCATTCAGAAACAATGAATTCTTTGGCTATGCCAAAAATGTTTTATTAAAGAGAAATATTGATACGAGTAAAAATACTTTCTATTGCAACTGGTTTTCTATGACAACGCACAAATAAACTTTAAACTGGACTTGCAATTTCGATTTACGGACAAAACTAACTTCAGACAATTTCTGACTGCCTACCAATATTTGCTGTAAAATCATTTGCCTCACACTCAATATTAACATTACCCATTTACCATTCATTATTACCTACATTTGTATGTGCATCAACATCTGAGGTGTTTTCCATCCTGTGCGTTCACCTCGAAATTAACCAAATAGTAGAAACCGGATCGGCCTCCAATATTGGCACATCGGTTTAGTGTATATTTTGCCGGCCTGAACCGACAGAGAAACTTAACCAACCGACCGCACAGCGGTGATTTACACAACGGATTTTGTTCTTCGAACGCGACCGGCTATTGTTTGCGCAAATTCTCGACGCAAACACGTCGTCTTATCACATGTCTATTCTTAGATCGGAGAAGGACCTTCGATGAGTTTCATCAATCGCGAATAACTCCTTAACGGCAGCGCACATGTCCAATTACTAATTGCTAAGCATACATTGCGCATCACCATTAATCGTACACTGTAATTGCCGATGATTTTTACATTTTTGACACACATTATGAGATGAGCTGTGTATGATATCATGCCCTTACTTGGGAAATTGCTTCGCGACATTAACGATTTTTCTAGAGATTCCCACATTAACATAATTAATAATTATAGTTATGTTGCGGATGCACAGGTGTGAATCAGTGCATTTTTGTTGGTACTATAATTAGTACTTCATAAATTACATATTATTTTGTCATGCTTCTTGTGTGCATTTTATTTAGCTAGTAGATATTTATTAGAGGTCATAATTAATCTAGTGGTGATTATTCCCACTAGCACAATAAGCATGAATTACGTCCGAAGAGTGTAAAACTGAAGAATAATTCTCATCTACTAAACGGTTTTCTGTTTATTCATATTTTTGCATATTACCTTACATCTGCAAAGTAAAAGTACAAACATTTTTAAACTCAACATTTTACAAATTTTCTCAAACGTAGATACCGAATTTGGCTTAAGGCGCTAGCTCACCGTTCCACAAGTACCTTCCAACGTCGAACCGTTGACAGTTCGTCTCAACGTGTGGCCGACGCACATTGGGGTATTAGACCCAAAAACCTGGTCATAAGTCAAATTTCTAAATTGAAAATTCCAAAAAGTAAACCAGTTTCTGGGATAGGTAAAAGACCGATATATTAAAAGGCGGCAATATTTTTTCACCTGAGCCCTGAGCCACGTGTCCTTGTCAGCCAAAAGTTGACAATTTTACTATGGCTGAACATAGACGCACATAAGTTGACGCTCTTAAAAACGGTTGCAATTTTGTATTTTAACGAAAAATGTGACTTTTTTGTTATACATTCTTTAGAACCAAGTATGAACTTTCATTCGACATTATTTTTATTAAAATTTACCCACAATTTTGTTTATTGCAGGGCCGAGAACATTCGCTGTTATAAAAAAAAAAACAGTTTTTTGCAGAACTTGAGTGTTTTAGTTTAGTGTTTAGGTTTGTTAAGCTTTTGAAAGTGGTTCAAATTATAGTATACATATTTGACATTACAACTACTGGAAAATCTGCTGCCGATAGGTGCGGGTGCGGTTTTTGTGATTTTATTTCTAATACGTTGTAAAAGAAAATCCAAAAATTGATGTACCGGCTTATATGTAATCTGGTGCAATTTCTTGATACCGTGATAGTAGAGGTTATTTAGAACATATTTAACCAAATTTAGCTATATACAAATGGTTACGGTTATCGAGATAGTGACAACTTTATGTTCAATGCATCTTGTATGTTGTAAATGCCGTACGTATATTTTGTACGTATATTTTTCCGTTTTGGATCATGTATAGCAAACAACCCCGATGACCTAAACTCTTAAAAATCATCCGAAAAAAACCTTAAACTTTGTACTTGTATATGCATTTCTTGGAAATTGGTTGCTTGAAGCCAATCGGATTCATATTCAAGGCAAGAAAATACATCTAAAGCACCTACTCGCATACACAGTTCACTGGTTTAAATTGGATTCTTGTTGAGGGGAAAAATAGTAATTTTGTGAATAGAAACTGGTTAGGCGTTTTCGATAAATGTGTTTATGCGGAATGCGAATGCGGTTCAAAACATGCGTATTAGGGTCATACCACTAAAAAACGACCGTTTCAGTTTGAGGTATAATCAAATTTCGAAAGTTGTCATGGAAACAATAAGTATAAATATTAGACAATTTCGAAATAATACTAAAAAAAATCTGATGTGGCCAGGCACATGACTTTATCACACAATATATAAAATTAATAGTTTAGCTGCACGAGAATCTATTCTATTGAGATAAATCGTAGGTATTGTCAAAGCATCAGCACTTGACTACACTACGTCATTAGAATAATAGTTATTTATGTCACTAATGCCGAAAGTACGGAATAGCGCGACGAGCGGTGATGCGGCGCGTCACCGAAGGCGGAGTGTTGCCGTCGCATGTGAGTGAGTCGCGCTATCTAGTTTTTGGAAGGAGCGACATCAACATTTATTGCGTTGCTTTTTAAGAAATACGTATTTAAAAAAATAAATAAATGATTTCTGTATAGTAAATGCTAGGTTGGTACCACTTTGATAATGTATATGTACACTGTACAGGTTGTCCCATTTTTTCCCAGTATTTCCCAGATAAAAATGTCATACTATGTAAATATTTCATATAGATTTCATTTGGTCTCCTTATTTCGTATTTTAACAGCTGTATTGTAAACAGCTATAACAGAAAAACCCAATAAATCCGTATGAAACATTTTACGGAGAATGATATTTTCCCCCTTCACCCCTCGCGGGGCATGATTCACACCATGGGGAGTCATACGGTATAGGAGTACCGGGACTGAGGTCAATCCTCTTATATGGACAGTAACTATTACCACGGTCCCTACTAGACACTGTGACAAAGGTACAGGGAATTAAAACTGATTTTCATATAGAACCTTAAAATATACAACCTGTACTAAAATTAATACAGTATCATCTAAATAATTAGATAAACTAGTTTTTAATAGCGTTATTGTTGTATTTATTTGTTTTCTAATATTTAGTTATTTTTAATTAATTTTGCAGTTGTTGTCTGGTAAGGATTGTCAACAAAAATCGAAACAAAGCAATGAAATAAAAGGTGCTATTGTTTGACTGATCACTCCCTTAAACTATTTCCTAATTTGTGTCATCAAATACGACTGGAACAACTTCTGCCTTTGTTTACAGATAAAAACATCTGCACGTTATATTTATTCTTATAATTTATAAACAATAAGACTATAATAATACATAATGCCGCTTCTCAGGAAATGTTGAACACAAATTAATATTAATATTTATTATGAACAATCTGAATCTAAAATAATCGATAGCCAAATCGATATTATGCTTTTAAAGAAAAATCCTTACAAACAAAACATTTTATTATATTTGAACTATTTAAATTTGTAAAAGCGACTCACATATAATAAGTTCATTACATACGTATCTATGACTATATAATCCCCATCATTATACGCGCCAAAAATTATAATGACAGTTCGTTCAAATAATGACCTCATTATTTGAACCAACTGTCATCATTATACAACGCTAGTGTCAAAGTCTGTCGAAACCTACGTGCATGACAGTTATTTGACAGTTCGCCTCGCAATCATTGACAAATACATTTAAAATATTTTGCATAAAATGAAATTTATGAGTCGTAGATAAAACGTCGTATTTGACTCGCACATAACGGATATAAATCGCGACCATGAAGTTTACACGCGAGCCGTAGGCGAGCGTGTAATTTATTAATTAATTTATTAATCGAGTTCGTCTATGATAAAACTGGTGTTGGTATTAGCTTCCTATTCTACGAAGTGAACACCTCTGCTTGCGCGCTGCAACCTGTAACCCGCTCACGTCAAGCACAATTAGAAAAAAAGATCATTGCAGCCACATGGCGTGAAAAGGCGAAATCAATTCCTAATGAATTTCGTTAACTAATACAATTACCTAAAACTCTAAATCTTTGTTACTTTTCATCTATATGAAAAATTAAGTTTCGAAAATTATAACGTTTTCGCGAGGGTACCAAATATGATCGTATTTCAAACCGACAAACATTACTTTTTAAGGCAATTAAAACAGAAATAATTTTACATACTTCAATCAGTCGAATCCATCTCGTAAAAATTAAATATTACTATTCATTTCCGAGATATGCAATTTTAAAGTTCACCGTTTTTGGTCTATGTTCTCGCCTAGGGTTAACGCTTTCATGAAAGACCAACTTTGAACTCAACTACTGAGCTTAGTATAAAGAGTTAAGGTGCGTTTCCATTAGTGGCAATGGCAGTGGTAGTAGACGCTATTATAGTATTTCTACTAGATACTTGCTAATGACTCATATTTATTTACATGCAAACTAATATGTGTCACTATCACGCGTGGTGAGAAATACTATAATTTCGTCTTCTACCACCACCATTACCACCAATCGGAACGCACCTTTAGGCTTCCCCCTTCCAGGGCTGAATGCAGTAATCATTTGTCTATGTAACCCAATAGTAAAAATTCCCCGAATCAAATTTTTATTGTTTGAGGTTTTGGCCAGATTTTCGCGATTTCGTCCCACAGTGCCCTGGAGTCAATGTCGGTATTTTGACTAGTCAAAGAAGTATTTACAACATTTGAAACATCGTTGGTTTGGTGCGCGGCTAAGGAATTATTAATTCATGTATAAACGGACGATCATGAAACGACAGTTTTTTAAATTATATTAAGATAACTTCACAGTAATATGGATTTTAACGTAACCAACAAACGAGTGAAACATAACATGAATTACCGAATAGAGCACATCTCATAGTTTTGGTAAGATAATAGAATAAGCCGAAGGTAAAGTAATTTCAATTTATAATATGTAGTATTGTATTAATGACAAATCAGAAAAAAGTTGAATGTCAATTAAGCAGCACATAGAATATTGCAATCCATTTGCTGTTACGCAAAAGTTTACGGCTGTCAAAAGAATTAAACGGATGATTTAAATACATTACGCTAACGTAACAAACGATATAAACATAAAATGAAATAACGAATGGGGCTATAGCCGGGTAGAGTGCAGTGTGCTGGTATAAATGCTAAACAAAAAGTCTCAAATTTCTCATAATTTTGGTAGAAAGATAACGAACGAATGCGTTAAATGTAAAGTAATTTCAATTTATAATGGTATCGTACTAATGAGTTTATTGAATTTTAGACTGACATATACTTGGCGAGCTCATCCAGAATCTTGATGCTCCAAGATATAAAGTGCCCAATGCAATGTGTTAAAAAAACTGTTCAAATTGTCACAAGTAGAACGTAAAAGTTGTTGGAGCAACGTGCTCTGGGGCGTAACGCTGCCCACGCAAGCAACGCAGTGTAAGCAACTTTAGTTATTAGTTTTTGTACCTAGTTTAAAATGATAATTTTATTTTAATTTTCGTATATTTCTTTTTGGTTGCGATAAGACTATTGCCCAATGGTAAGTAAAACTTGTAAACGATAATATATTATTAATAATTAATTTTAATATCCGATATCAAACTTGAATGTTTTACATCTCGGACCCGTAAAAAGAAAACATTACAAACAAATGAACAAATATGTAATGACAACAATTATGATTGACCAGGTAACAGTAATAACAATGTATCCAAGCTTTTTGTTGATAGAAACTGATGTTGACTTCAGAGCAATTCAAATCATAAATGTCATCCTTATAGATCAGTACTAATACACACTTTAGTACAAGGAGATGGTGCTCGTTAATTAATGTTTGCTATTAATGCGAGATCGAATTATGTCCGGATTGTGCTATCGAAAGATTATTTTCTTTGACAATGCAACGTTTCCAACTACTCCGGTAGTGGTAAATAGTGACTCACAGAAGTCTCAAAAACGTAAAAAGTAAATGTTTGGTGTGGGGTTTATTACAAGAATATACTTGGACATTATTTTTTTATTAATTAACAGCACCTCATAGATACTTGTGTATAACACCTAGTCTGATTACTATCTAGCTATATTAATCTAACCTAAATTGCTACGTATAAAAAGTGTTCGATATCGTGATCCCCATTGGTGTAAGTTAACTTTAGTTTAGATTCTGACGCTTTAAACTTCACACACGTTCCTCTGCTTTGTTCACCTACAACTCACATAACACTGTGCTCTGCTTTTTTAGTTCTTTTGAGTCTTCGCACACTGTCACAATTGCCAAGAAGCTGAGACTGCCTCGACATTCGTTTGCTGGACAAGTCTATGCTGAAGATTCGCTGGCAACTTTCCAATTTCGTTGGTTACTAATTCCATCTCAAGATCCCTGTGGAGATTTCAGTTTCTTATATACCAAAGTGCACCCACGATGTTTCTTAGCACCTTATTTTGCAAAAGAATTGTGCCAAATAAGTAGAGGAGCACATTATTAACCACAATACAGGGTATTTCAAATATAACGGCTAACCTTAAACGAATATATGCCCAAGGACGTAATAACAATATTTTGTCAAATAACGTTTGTGCTAAATTAACGCATTATTGACAAAATTATTTTAAAAAAGCAGATACCGACACTGTTGAGAACAAAAAAACTTCAACCGGCCACTGTTGTGCTGCAACCATGGGCGCCCGCAGAAATATTTCCAGAGGGGTGCAAAACGAAAGCCGGCCTTGGGTTGGGTTAAGAGTTACCAACTTCAAACAATAGGGTTAACGGAAACCGGACCTACCGTTCATTTCTGTCATATCTACCCCAAATTGTAGGTGGGTAATTAAAAGACGTAGAATGAAGTTTTGTCCCATGGAAAACTAGCCCTAAATGGCGATAATGTCCGTTGAAATACCAAACGTGTTTAAATCATTTGCTCCAGAAAAGTGTTTATAACTTTTGCAAAAATTGTTGCATTCATTTCTATCATACCCCAAATTGTAGGTAATTAAAAGACCTCTAGTACTCTTCGACGATCGGAGTTTTGCCCCATGGACAACTAGCACTAACTGGGGTTAATGTCCGTTCCAAAAGCAAACGTATTTCAAACTTTTGCTCCAGAAAAATGTTTATAACATATGAATAAAGTACTGCTAAAATTCCTATCATACCCCAAATTGTAGGTAGTGAACAGACCTAGTAGGCCATCGACGTTCGGAATTTGCCCTATAGACGACAACCCCTAAATGGCGATAATCTTTGTGTGAATAGCAAACGCATTTCAATCAGTTGCTACAGGAAAATGTTTATAACTTTTGCAAAAATTGTTGCATACATTTCTGTCATACCCCAAAATGTAGGTAATTAAAAGATCTAATAGCTCTTCGACGCTTGGAGTTTTGCCCCATGGACAACAACCCCTAAATTTCGATAATCTCCGCTCGAATAGGAAACGTATTTCAGTCAGTTGCTACAGAGAAGAGTTTATAACTTTTCCAAAACATGTTGCATACATTTCTGCCATACCTCAGATTGTAGGTAATTAAAAGTCCTAGTAGCCATTCGACGCTTGGAGTTTTGCCCCATGGACAACAACCCTTAAATGGTGATAATGTCCGTTCAAATAGCAAACGTATTTCAATCAGTTGTTACAGAAAATGGATTATGAAAAGTTACATAAAAACTGTTGCATAAATTCCTATCATACCCCAAATTGTAGGTAATTATAAGACCTAGTAGTCCTTCGACGCTCGGAGTTTTACTGAATGGCGGTAATGTCCGTTAGAATAGCAAACGTATTTCAATCAGTCAACTTTTGCAAAAATTGATTACATAATCAGTTGTCACTTGTTTGTTTCTGTTTTTTTTTTTTTTGTAATTGAACATCTATGAATTTTTATGTGTAAATTAAGCAGTTTATTAATTATTTTATTATTCAGTACTATCATTTTATTATATTTTTGTTGTGTTTCAAACACTCAAATCAAAAAGTCAGCATGTAGTTCATGATTTTTTCTGTTGATATTTCGCCTGTTATATCAGAAGTCAGGGGGGTGCAAGTGCACCCCCTTGCCCCTCTCTGCGGGCGCCCATGGCTGCAACTGGACAACAGCGCCTGCAAAACATCTGTTAGCCATGGTTTAACGTTATTTCTATAACACCCTTAGTTTTGCTTGTTTTTACTTATTTTTGATAAATTAAATTAAGTTGAAATTTAGACACTATTTAGAATCAAATCGTTGATTTGAAGAATCAACATGTTTGGTTGATTTTTGCTGTACACATTTTTTGTGTGAAATTATATAATATGTGTGCGTTGTTTAACTTGGAACGACGTGAAACAATGATTAAGGAATACTACTTGTCACAAATCTTTTCACATCGAAAAACTACGTATTGAGGTTGAAGGCAAACATTTTGTTGCATGAACGAACACATTACCACTGATTTTGTGTGCTACTTAATAAAAGTATTCTAGACATCCAGAAAAATGATTATTGAAACACTTGTTTGAATTTATGAATAGAATCCAATACTATAAAATATAGCTTTTCATTTAAGAATACATTATTACGTCAACGTTGCTTTTTTTTCAAACAGGTTTTTTTTGCACCGCTGTTTTGTTATTTCAATGGGTGGGTTAAATTCTAATATAAGCTATTATACTCATAATCAAAGGTCCTGTCAAAATTAATGAAATGGCAATTAAAAGTATAAATATTTAGAAATTGCTGACCACGTATTTTGAGCACACGTGTAATATCAATTGCTGGAGATATATTAACAAACAACCTGAGGATAAATTCGCACACAACAAACTTATTTTAACCTCAAAACTCCCATAAATTTTTAAATACTAGTAATGTTGCCAATTTGAGCAGTATAAATATTCTTGCAAACGTCAATAAGAAGAATTGCGATACCGATGTTAGAGTTATAGAGTTAAGACTTATGCTATGTCTATCGACAAATATTATAACGATAACATTTTATGTACCTTCAGTCACTTAAGGTCGACTTGCAATTACATATTTAAATGGTATAGTAAATGGTATAGTAAAACGTATCTAAATTTCAAATACATAGTACATGTTAGTGAGTACTATTATTCTGTCCTTGAGTAGCGTATCTATTCCTCTTTATTAGTTGTTTTATGTACGTATGATGTTAATAATAACGCTTGCAATAAACAAAGTAATTAAAGTTTCATGTAAGTTTTACTTTTGTTCACTTCACATAACTACAATATACAATCAGTTAATTTTATATATGGCAATAACATCCTAAGTAGAAGTCCAGGAATTACATACAACTCTCGCAATAAATATTACTAGCTACCATTTTTTCAACGAATTCATTCGTTAAATTTTATATGCGTTTCGCAATTTTGATGATTGCTAATATTAAGACTAAACTATCGCAATACTGGTAATTTTTTATGCAAACTTATCGTACATACATAAAAAGTTTCCGGAGAGAATTAGCACGTAGTTAATCATACACAAAAAGCAGTGATTTTTCTCGGAAAATCAGTTGATTGTATCCTTAAAATAGTTGATATAGGTACATAATTTTGAAGTTAATTTAACTACATAGCATTTAGTTGACAATAGTTGATTTTCGAAGCGCTGAAAATTTTCACAGGCAATATGAAATCAAAATTAATACAATTGATAACCGACAAAATGAGAGATTTTTTGTGTGTTGCACTCCGTGTTGCAGTGAATAATTTCCAAAATGGCACGAAATATTCAAGAAAAATTTACCTCTTGGTGACAACAGTACGCTATAATGTCACAACCAAGAGTCGTACAGTCGTACAAGAGTCGTAGTCGCTTGTGCCCCTAACTTTCAGGGTTCAATTGAGTTAGTTTTTGAGTATTTTTTAGGTTTTGATTACTTTTAATTTATTACACCTACGTATTTGGCATAGAGCAGTATATTTTCATCCTCGTAAAATACGGAAACAACAAAAGTGGTTAAGAACTGTAAGCGACATCTTAGATTTCGTCGCAATTACTACGACAGATAACGATATTACTACATAGTTATGTATCTAGTATGGCTTCCAATCCCTGGATTACGGGATCCCGGAATCCCGACAAATAAAGAACTTTTTCGGTATCCCGGGATTTAAAATCTAAACCCGAGATCCCAAAAAAGTGAAATCTAAATTATTTTCTTATTTTTTAGTTAATTGGGCGTAAGCACTGATCTACAATTAATCAATTGAGCTGGTATTTTTTTTAATTATGAACTTCAGTCTCCAAGAGCATCCTTTTTAAATAATTTAAGTATCAAGCATAAAATGTTCGTTTACACTAATATGTTGCTATAATAGGAAGAACAGAATTTGGAAGAAGTAATTTAATATGGAGGCAAATATAAATCGTATCAACTTGCTTAAATCTTTTTCGTTATTTACCCTCATCGAAAAAAAAATATATAAACTAAAAAAAAAATGTGGCGTCGTTCTTTACCTGTATTCAGTGATGTACTACAGAATATAAAATAAGTAAATAGGTAATAAATACAGCGGAAAAGTGTCATCCAGTTTAAGCATTTTAGCTTACTAAACAAAATATTTAGGTCCGAAGCATCCCTAGTTTGTGACAGCGTTAATATGGTCATTTTTTACATTCTTCAACGCACAATATATAATTATCGCTTTATTAGTGTATAAGTTTTGTCAAAAAGTGCCATTAGATAAAGAATCTATTTTTATAATGTGGGTTGGGCTATTTGAACTGTGTTTGAGAAAACCGAAGGACGTACAAGTAATATTAATTTTTCCATTACAAGAAATTGAATATTTAATATTCTAAGAAGTTGCACTGAATATTTCATCAGTTTTTAACAATAAATAACGTCTTCACTTGAAAACGCGTTTAAAACTTGGTTGTACTCGTAAATATACCTATCGTTCTTTTACAAACAAAAATCGTTTCATTTAAAATGCAAACAGTTAGTCTACTTGTATAATTTTACAGTTGTCCAATTTTATCTTAAAACAACAATTCATCGAAATGTTTTATTGGCATGAAAATTGACATTGACATGAAAAAATCTGATGTGGCCATGCACATGACTTTATCATACAATAAAAAAAAAATTAATAGTTTAGCTGCATGAGAATCTATTTTATTGAGATAAATCGTAGGTATTGTCAAAGCATCAGCATTTGACACAACCTACTACGTTATTAGAATAATAGTTATTTATGTCACAAGTGCCGAAAGTACGGAATAGCGCGAGGAGCGGTAATCCGGCGTGTCACCGAAGGCGGAGCAGCGTCGCATGTGAGCGAGGCGCACTATGTAGTTTTCGGCTAGTATCTAGTTTTTGGTAGGAGCGACATCAACGTTTATTGTGTTGCTTTTTAAGAAATACGTATTTAAAAAAATAAATACAAAATTTCTGTATAGTAAATGCTAGGTTGGTACCACTTTGACGAAACGTCAGGTTTAAAGGTGAGTTCCGATTGGTTGGTAATGGTAGCTAATGGCGGTGGTAGAATACGAAATTATAGTATTTCTTACATTTCGTGATAATGACACATATTCGTTTGCATGTACATAAACATGAGTCACTAGCAATTTTCTATTGGAAATACTATAATGGCGTCTGCTAGCACTGCCATTATCACTAATGAAAACATACCTTAAAAAGGTAATTCAAATTCTGACAGATTTATATTTGTTCATGACACATCCCTACCAACATACTAAACTACTAAAACTACACTCATCGCTATACTTTATTTATAATTTTCTCAATGTATCATTTTTAGAATTAGATATAAAGACGGGTTGATATTTCTTATCAACAGACAATCAAATTGGTGATATTATTTTGTTTGAAATTTGTATTTTATAATTTGCCGCATTACAGCGGCAATGTTCCATAGTGGTTCTCCAACCTATGATGAGATCAGCTGTTTTCGAATGTGACAACACAAAAAAATATTTGTCAAAATCCTGGCTACTATGTACTTTCATATTGATGCAGATGCGACCGATCTCGATCAAATAGTATTTGCTCTTGCAGCTAAACTATGAATTTTACCAAAAAATTTCATAAACATAAATTATTCAAAATTTGCTCTGCTTTAATTTATTATTTAACTATTTTGACGAAATTACAGAAATGGCGGCTCATTTGCAAAATCCTTGAAAAATGCTTAGAATAAACTACCAGTTCTTTTGGATCCTTGTGAACCAAAAGCTTTTCAGCTCTAAGTTAGGTCATAAAATTTCTAAATATGAACTTTCGTTCCGATACCTTCAGTAGTATCTCCGGAATCGTCTCCACAAAAATCGTTTACACACACACACACACACAGACACACACACAGACATTTTTTTGTACCTTGGTCAAAAATGTTCAGGGGACCCAAAAAGGCCTATTTAGTATAGTATATTTAGTATAGCCTATTTAGTATAAAGTATATTTTAGGCGTTTTTTACTGACTGGATTTTATAACGTTTGCACCTCAGGCATTTTGTCATGAATCACGGGATCAATCCCGAGATCCCGGGCTTATAAAATCTGTAAACCCGAAATCCCGGGAACAGTATATTGTCTGGGATTGGAAGCCCTAGTATCTAGATATATTAGCTGCGTTCGGATATTGTACACCGGTACACTTTTTACACCCAATAACACGTAAGTGTCATTTGGACGGTGTACCCGGTGTCAACGGCGTACATTATCTGAACGCAGCTATTGTATAACTTTGCTGGTACATTACTCCTTGGTTGTACTCAAAACCTTTTTTATTTTTGTACATTTCAGCTGCCTTACAAGCACAGTTACTGTAATTGTTGTGCGTATTGCCCGCACCCTGTGCCAGGGGATGAGGTTTAATTTCCCATTGTTAAAAGAGGTACATTCGTAAGTTTTTAACAACGAATATAACTGAAAAATATTGTTTTCTATTTACATTACATGTTTTTTATAATGTTTTTTATAATAATGAAAACTAAGACTAGAAGAAGAAATCCGCACTTTTAAGTTAAAATATAAATATTAATATTTCCGTTTTTACGATATAACACATAAAACTAAAGCTGGGCACAAAAGCGTTAATCCGTTAATCGTTAATTAACGAAGTTAAATTTTTCGTTAACGAATTAACTTTTAAGTTAACTTTCAAAACCATTAACGGACTGATTAACTTCCGCTACATTCATCATGCGTTATTTCAAGTCCGTTATATCGAAAATATCAGTTGCAATAGGCATTCGTGCAAGTTTGCACTTGGTGTGTGACGTATGCCTATGGGCGCCGCGAAGTCCATATATAAAGGTCCGTTTACACGCTCATGCCATTTGCACAAACTGGTTTGCGCAAGCCAATTTGTGCAGTTGAACTGAATGAAATGATCGCGTTCACACGTTCAGTTTAGTTGGTGCAAATGTGAATCAGTTCACTGTGGAGAATCGTCACAAAACACGGTATTTACTGTGTTTTTACTACACTATTTCAAAACTGGAGAACCAAGAACTAGTTCTTGCAACTGCTGCCATTTGTATAATAACAAAATTTGGAAATCGAAAGTGCGCAAAAGGAAATGGTCTAAACCTTGGTTACTAAAAAGGAATCTGCTTTCTCATGTCAATTTAATTGCCGAATTACGTAGTCAACCCGACGGTTTTTGCAACTACTTACGCATGGACCAAAGTACCATACATTTGCAACATACATATCTTCTTCTCCGGCACCCGATTTTTCCGATGGTAACACTTTTTTTTAATTTCTTTCGGTAGGGGGTGCGCAATGAGTTCATTTTTTCCACTACATAATTCTTATTTGGCTCTGGTTTGACGAGTTGAATATTTTCTATTAAACTATTATACCCGTACGATTTAGCGTTGCGGTAACTATAATCTGTACTGTTACCTTTTCATGAACATGGAAAAGATTGTAACTATATAATTTGAAGATTGAAACTTATAGTGGGAGATCAGTCAAATATTTTTGTGTTTTAAATTTTCATTCCTTCCAATATTTCGGACAATTTTTGTCCTTCTTCAGAGTTCGGAAAAAGTGATATAAATATCAAAAACAGGAAAGGTGTTATAAGACAATTTTACTCGTTTTAAATATATATGTGTATATACCTATAAATTCACAAAGAAACTTTTTCAGCTGTTACAAAACGGAGTAGGTACGACTACAAATTAAGATTTTGGTAAATGACAACGTGCTGTCAACAAACAAACATCTTTCAGGTAGGTTACATGCTGTCAACAGTCGACGAGTTCGATTAACTACTGATATGCATGCTCAAAGTTGGAACTGAGGCTTGTGCCCCATTTACACGCTCATGCCAAAGCACCAACCACAAGCTGATTTTCTGTCACGACAGATTTTACACAAGCCAAGATTTTTGGCTTGCGCAAACTTCATGCCAGCGTTTACACGCAACGATTTAACTGTGCAAATCGATTTGTACAAGCCAATTTGCGCAAATGGCATGAGCGTGTAAACGGACCTTAAGGTATGCGCGCGAATTGTGTTGTTATTAGCATGTTTTTAGTTACCTCCCAGATCCCAGTGATTCCCGGCAATACTGTCAACCGAATCAAAATTTCTGACAAATCCTGGCAAATTAGTTGTGATGCAGATACAAGCGATCTCGATCAAATAGAATATTTTGGTGTGTGTAGTCGGGTTAACGCTGGTTCGCCAAAAAAACTGCTAACGCTTCACTAAACTATTTATTGTATATACCTACATACTGCACCGAGCGACCAACAGACATAGACTATCCAACAGAGTCAACTGCTAAGCATGAGTTTCAAAGTTAAAGTTTGCTCATGCAGCTAAATTATTAATTTTACCAAAAATGTCATAGTTATACAGAACTTCCTCTACTTTAATTTATTATTTAACTATTTTTATGAAATTACAGAAATAGCGGCTCATTTGCAAAATCATTGAAAAATGCTGAGTAAACCTCCAGTTCCTTTGGACCCTTTTGAACAAAATTTCTTTCTGCTCTAAGTTTAGTCATGAAACTTCTAAATGTGAAGTTTTGTATCGATATCTTTAGTAGTTCTCCGGTATCATCGCCCCAAAAAAAGAAAAAAACGGATACACACGCACACTCATACACAGCCACTCAGATATTTTTTTCAAACCTTGGTCAAAAATCATGGGGCCCAAAAGCATATATTTCCGCTAAAAATCTATTTTTTTCCACGCGATTACAATATTACATAACCATACTAAGTATGATAATTTTGTAATTTTAACTTATGCAATATGCATGCAACCGAAATATTCGCAGTTGTTCGGGTTTCATACATGCGGCAGATCGGCGCTCAACATAACCTATATATTTTTATTATAAAAAGTTAACGATTAACGGTTAACTTTAACTTCCGTTACATTTGTACCAATTTAACGGACTATTGGTTAACGAGGTTAACTTTTTCGTTAACGGATTATCGATTAACGAAGTTAACTTTCTGATTAACTTTGCTCAGCTTTGCATAAAACTTATTAATTCTCATAATTGATTTTTCATTTGATTTTTGCTGCCCCCACAATATTTTCACCATTTAGTATAGGTACATTTAACTTCTTCCCACAGACAACTTGTCAAATAATAATAACTACAAAAGGAGTGAATGTACTCTGTAAAGATTCAACTTCGTCCCATTTAACTACATGCGCAAATGGTCGCAGGGAAATATATAGCGGACTTGAATCTGTGTGGGTCAAAATACATTTCTATAAAATATGTTCATTACGATAACGGCAATATCGCAAAGTGAGACTAATGAATTACCCTGTATACCCGCAACAATTGATGTCGCCGTTCCCAAATTTTCTTTCATTCCTTATTCAACATTATCAGATCTCATTCAGTTTCAAATTCCTTAGCAAAGATAAGTGGTTGTCGCTGATGAAACTTATGAGGTTTACTTTGGCCAATAATATTAGTATGAAACATTAATTTATTTTGTTTATATATTCTTACTACCTTTTCTAATGCAACTCCTTGTAACACTTTCTTAAAGTTCATCTTATGTGGACGCGTCTTTACTTTGCTCCCTCATGTCACGTTACAAAAATGCAATCAAAGCGTTGCTAGATATACGCAGCAGCAAGGCTGAGTATGTTTTAGGTCATTATGAGCGGACCGGGCGTACATACATGCATCGCCATTATTACGACCGTCACTTTTTTCCAGTTGCATGCGTCCACCATCATCAAAATGACTTTATTGTTGATTTATGCAATTAAGAGCATTAACGATCTGACTGAAAGGGCCGTTTTACCATTACAGATGATGTACGAGTTGGCTTCAATTTTATGGTATTTAAGATGGCTCCCAGATATCAACCCGAAGAGAGATTCCAGACGCTTATCTCTCATAAATTGCAAATGGACGATGATAGATTAGCTTTCAGCCCGTCGGACTATGCGCGCTTAGATTTTATGTACTCCCAGTTGAGTATAGTTTCATCTTATTGTTTACCTAAACGGTAGGGCATATTATAAAAAGCATTGCTTGTATTGCAGCCTGTTAACGATGAAGTCTAAACAGAGATATTTCGAATTATCGTCGTTACTTTTTGGACTTTAGTATAGGTGATATTATATCTATTGTGGTACTTTAAGAGTAATTACTCTTGCATCTAAGGACAGTACATTCAACATGGCAACTGCATAAAGGTAATACAAATACAGTATATTCTTGAAACCGTGAAATAACTCATTTTGATCGTGTTCATTTTATCGAGGTGTTACTGTTACTGGGTAGGTAGACAATAATATTTAATAAATAGTTATAAAAATAGTAAACATTATTAAAATACTTAAAACGGCCTCTACTAAGAAACTAAAATAAAGTATGGAAAGGGAGTCCATACAGAGTATGGAAACGTAACAATATCTTTGAAGCGGTTTGTTATTTAAAAGAAAAATATTCGGGCGCGTCGATTGTTAATTATCAAAATACACTTATTTGTAATAAATTAAATCGATCTTCAGTTGTTTTAGGATTATGACATCATCGACATTTTTTTGTGAAAACGGCTGAGTAGAAAACAGTTAAAAATTAGATTATTGATTAGGTTATTGATTACTTTTATTTGAAGCGAAAAGGCGTTTTTGGTTAATTTCTTTGCGCCGATTACCAACCCGGACGTGCGTTTCCTGTTGTTTCTTTTAGGGAAGCGTCCACACTCCACATATCATTTAAAGAATCACTGTAAATGCTTCAAAAACATACAACAACAACAAACAATAAGTTATGGTACCTAAGAAAGTTTAAGATTCACTATGAGTTAGTTCATTTTGTGGTTTGAGGAGTTTAGCAGGTATAAGTTAGCAACAATGAAAAAAACAAGGTTTTTTTTATTTTGAATATATAACGCGATAGGATTTTGTGTGGGTCGGAATCGTCTAGATGGCAAACAATTCTATCCAAACTCATTTTCGGATTCAATTTACAAACTCCATGTTCTCCAGAGCTGCCAACACGATTGAATGGTCCACAAAAATCAGTAAGAACCATACTTTTCTTCCACTTAGGAGCAAAGGCTTTCGAGCATTTTTAAAAATAAAACTGTCTCAAAAGTTTTCTCATGTTTCCGTGCTTTACAGTCCAGTGATGTCAAACTTGCGGCCCGCGGGCCGCAAGCGGCCCGCAACACCCTACTATGCGGCCCGCGAGCCGTTGCTAAAATTGTATTACAAAACAATAAAATTTTAAAAATATAAAACTGATTAGTAACATTTTTTTAACTACTAAATTTGCAATGAGCTCCGGAGACGGAATTGCCCGAAAATACCTTTCTCCTTCGGAGCAGGTACACTAGTTAGCACTTATTAAGTAGCAGAGCAGTAACTATTTTTATTTGGGTATTCCTACATTATTGGGCTTACTATAAATAGAAAGCAAATACATTAAAGGTGGAATTTTCGTAAATATATCGTTCAAGTGCTATTTTCACATATTTCATGCATGTTACAATGAGTTTTCGGAACATTCTATGCCCTAAATATGAACCGTGTGTTCCCTATCAAGTCATCCACCGAAAAGTTCAGCCCACGCCTCCACTTGTGTTGCTCATCGTCGCGAAATTTTACTCTCTAATAAGAAACTAAAGACATTTTACGACTTGTTTTCATTTTTTCATTTTTCATTTTTAATGTTCATCATTCTGTATTTAGAGATTGTGGCTAATTCTGATCTAGACTGGTAAAAAGATTTAGGGGTTAATGAAAAATATGTTAAAAATTTAAAGTTGATTTTCTCCTCAACCATTTTGATCATTCTTGCACTTACTGGTAGCCTAAATCTTCAGAAGATGTATGGATGAAGAATTTTCATTTCAACTTTCAGTTTTGAGTATAGACAGGGTGCATAAATGATGCTATGATTTTTGCCTGAACTTTAAAGTACACTATAGAGTTCCAGCTATAACAGACTGGCAATAACTGGAATGACACTGTAATATATTTTGAACATGTTGATTTTCGATTCACTTCATTGACTTTGTTTTTAAAGGCCATACAACAAGAACAGTAGGTAATAATAAAATGGCACGATTTCAAAGTTGATTTTCTCTAGACCCGATTAACTGGTTTTGATGATTTTTTATTCACATGTGAGTTGATTCCTCATATACAGGGAGAAAGAATTAGTCGGTATACATTTTTTTACAACAAAATATTAAAAAATTGATTCTTTTTCAATATTTTCGTTAATATAATTTAGCAACATGGTATAAGAACCATTAAAATGAAAAAAAATCAAATGAGATAAAAAACTGTTTTACCAGTTACTCACTTTTTTGGGTCTTTTTGTATGCGGCCCGCCGCAGATCAGATCAGAATTTTGTGGCCCGCGCCCACAAATGAGTTTGACACCACTGCTTTACACGTACTCATTTTGTCGATGAGAATATTGTTTCGAAAGCCCTGTCTTCAAATGTTTTCAGAAAACACGTGTGACGCGTGACTCGTGACACGCGTGACGTCACGCGTGTTTATACAGTGTGTCTCACGGGACGTTGGATTGTATGGGTACCTTTGTTATTATTGGAGATATAAAGTTGGTTAAATGGACAAAGAAGTGCATATTTGTCTGCTATTTTATAATCCGTTCAGAAAACAGTTGAATGCCAAATAGTTCCCAAGCAATTTTGAAAAAAAAATTGTAATTTTTTAATTATGTTCATAACTTCTTTATTTGTGATCCCATCAAAAAAGCGTTTTGACATTAAATAAGCATGTTTTTGTCTACAGTTTGATTAGGTCCGTTTAAAATTTTGAATTCGTCAGAAACCATCCAAACTTTTGTTTTTCTTATGGACACCATATTGGTTTTATACATGTTTGGATTTATCATTTCTTTCTGAGTAATTTGGTATTCCACATGCCATGTTTGGATTACAATAAGATCATAGAAGTGACTGAAAATTGTAGACTTTGAGAATTCCTGAAAATCGCATTGTGACATGGTAGACGTTTTGTGAAACAATGGGATATCTACAGGCTACACATCTGTACACTACTACTCACTTCCACTAGTGATTTGCTTGGACAATATCCAGTATACTATGTTTCTACTGAAGATGGCAACATAGTTGCTGAAATACGAATTTAGGTTTCTAAAATACTTGTTGTGGTTACGGGTTTTTAATTTTATTATTAAGTTCGCCACAGTCTCCAAAATATTGTCATGTACACTACTGTTGAAAAAACATTGGTGAAAAGGCAGAATTTATAAAAAATAATATTATGGTCCGACGAAACATTTTTATAACTGCGGTATTTTTAACCGATTAACCGATTTACTGGACCAATTTTTTATAACATATATTTAAGTTCGGAGATGTATCGGCAATATTGCTCTCTGAGAGCGGGGTAGAAAGAAAGGACGATAAACCGCTGGCCTTACGATAAGGTATGTGGTTCCAACAAGACGAAGCACCTGCACATAATGTCCGAATTATGAGGATCTATTTAGATATAAGAAATAAACGGAGAGTAATTTCTACCTATTCAGTATCATGGCCACCAAGATTGCTATGGAGTGAATTAAAAATACGGGTTCTTATAATGTTAGAAAGTTGGGGAATTATGTGACACCGTCATCGCCGCTTTCAATTCGATTGTCAGAAGAACCCTCGATAAGGTCATCATATTACGGAATGCTGTGAAAAATACCTGAGTGAAAATGGCGAGATTTTTGAAAACATTATTTAGTTTGTTAAAATGTTGTTACTTTTTTATGTTGTGTAGTTAGTACAAATAAATACAATCCAAAAGTTTACTGTAACTTGACTATGGGCACATAATTACTGTATCACTCAAATGTGTTTTTCATGGCACCATGCGATTTTCAGATATTATAGAAAAACTCCAATTTTGTCGGCTTATTGTGTTCTAAATATGGCAAGTGGCATACTAAATTACTCAGAAAAAATTCTGAATCCAAACATGTATAAAACCAATACGGTGACCATATGAAAAACAAAAGTTTCGTTTGTTTCTGACGAATCCATTGGCAATTTTTTTTTAAACTGACGTAGTCAAATTGTAGGACAAAAGGTGCCTTTATATTGTCAGCGTATTAAGATATTAAGCGTATTTAAGTAAGCGTATTTTGATGGGATCACAAGTAAAGAAGTTATGACCGTAATTAAAAAAATGACATTTTTTGGTTATTTTCAATATAGCTTGGAAACCATTTGGAATTCAACTGTTTTCTGGACAGATATGAAAGAGCACATAACTATGCCCTACTTTGCCCATTTAACCGACTTTCTATCTCTATTAATAACAAAAGTACCCATACAATCCAACGTACCGTGAGACAGACTGTAACAAACACAATATTTCCGGGCGACTTCGCTGCGGCGGCGCTGTCGCGTCTGCTTTCTGTCACACTTGACAAGTATAAACGTGAGGTATTTCAGTCTGACCAATCTTTGCGGGGTAATCCATGTAGAGATTGTCTGCATCAAATGAAAAAAGCGGTATCGTAAAACAATTGATTTGTTTGCGTTGTCTATTTCCTTAGTTTTTCTTGTACTTTGACATTTTGATAGTGCTTGTCCTAATCCGCCAACTATGGAGAAACCTGCCCCCTTAAAACATAATGTAGCGTTATGGAAATGTAAAGCTACAATAAAACTTTATACAGACACATAAATAATTCAGAACGCTATCGTTAGCGAAAATAAACTTTAAAAGCTTTAACAATTAAAATTCTCTGTTATTACTGGTGATTATAAATACGACAACAACAATGTACTGCATACATTGTGGCAGAATCGGCCAAAGCAACGTATATGCCATTAAATGTGCATGAAATAAATAGAAATAATTGGTTGCGGCTGCAGAAGATTCCCAACAAAATATTCTCCAATAAAAATTTATTGCATCGATCATTATTTTTCAACACAGTGTGTTGACGGTATATAATACTCCGCCCAGGTATGTGGTACAATTAGTAATAGCTCGAGCGAATATGACCGGGATCGGTTTCGATTGCCATGCTGTGGAATTTATCCCACACGCATGCACATTTCTAAATGACCATCCACATTTAATTATGCACAGAATCCGCGTACTGTTTCGTAGTTGGCGACAGTTCGCCCTGTGAAGCAGTTGCCACAGTGGGGCCAATGCTATGCGACAACATTATCTTTACATGAAACAGTTGATTTATAAAGTGACACCTATCACCTATCTTCATTATATCCATCTCATATTCCAACATATCTTGCGGCAATCATACCACTTCCAGCAAACAGTGCTGCCATATTTTTTGTCAGGCTCTCCAGAAAACCCGTATAAAAATTATTAACGACTGGACAACCGTTACGTATTAGAATTATCATGTATTTTTTACTTTTCTTTTTTCTGCTATGTAGTATATGTAGGTATGTTATGAGTTATGACATTTTACATGAAAAGCAATTATAATGTGCAATGGTAGTTTGGGTGGTACAATATCTGCAAAACAATACAATTGTACAAGGGACAAACCTAAAATAAGACGTGATACAATTCTTTGATTGAAATATTTAACCTTGAACTTTAAAGCTACGAATAGATAATTGCTATTACTCTGTTTATGGGATAACGCGCGTTGGTCTGCGAGAGACATCGTTATCGAAATATAATTCGATACCGTAGGCTTGACGGTCGATTACACGCCTGTAATCTGTATTTTTTTGTGACATGAATTATTCTACACGAGGTCCCTGTGAAACTTTTTAATGATGTTTATTCCCATACATATAGGGGTTTTCTTTGATACCAGATTTATGAGTTTGTCATGAATGGGTATTTTACTACTAGGTTAGTGATTAGTGTATTTTCAAGCGAGTGCATATTTACATCTTATCTATGTTTTTACTTTATCATACGCAGTATGATGAAGTATTGTAATCGTGCCGAAAAAAAATGAGATTTTAGCGGAAATAGGTCTTTTTGGGTCCCCTGAACATTTTTGACCAAGGTACAAAAAAAATTTCTGTGTGTGTGTGTGTGAGTGTGTGTCTGTCTGTGTGTATGTGTGTAAACTATTTTTGTGGCGACGATTCCGGAGAAACTACTAAAGGTATCGGGACGAAAGTTCATAAGTTTCATAACCTAACTTAGAGCTGAAAAGTTTTTGGTACAAAAGGGTCCAAAAGAACTGGTAGTTTATTCTAAGCCTTTTTCAAGGATTTTGCAAATCAGCCGCCATTTCTCTAATTTCGTCAAAATAGTTAAATAATAAATTAAAGTAGAGGTAATTTTGAATAATTTATTCCTATGACTTTTTTTGGTAAGATTAATAGTTTAGCTACAAGAGCAAATTCTATTTGATAGCGATCGGTCGCATCTGCATTGATATGAAACTAAATAGTAGCCAGGATTTTGACAAATATTTTTTGTGCTGTCACAGTCGAAAACAACAGAGGTTGGAGAACCGCTATGGAACGTTGCCGCTCTAGTGCAGCAAAGTACAAAAACAAATTTCAAATAAAATAAGATCACCAATTTGATTGTTTGTTAATAAGAAATATCAACCCGTCTTTATATCTAATTCTCAAAAACGATAAATTGAAAATTGTAAATAAAGTATAGCGATGAGTGTAGTTTTATTTTAGTATGTTGGTACGGATGTGACATCTACAGTGTCATGAACAAATATAAATCTGTTAGAATTTGAATTAGCTTTAAACTTGACGTTTCGTCAAAGTGGTACCAACCTAACATTTCCTATACAGAAATATAACCATTTTTTAATTATTTTTACTTTATCATACGCAGTAAGATAAAGTATTGTAATCATGCCGAAAAAAAAAATTGAGATTTTAGCGGAAATAGGTCTTTTTGGGTCCCCTGAACATTTTTGACCAAGGTACAAAAAAATGTCTGTGTGTGTGTGTGTGTGTGTGTGTGTGTGTGTGTGCGTGTGTGTGTAAACGATTTTTGTGGAGACGATTCCGGAGAAACTACTAAAGGTATCGGGACGAAAGTTCATATTTAGAAGTTTCATGACCTAACTTAGAGCTGAAAAGCTTTTGGTTCAAGAGGGTCCAAAGAAACTGGTAGTTTATTCTAAACCTTTTTCAAGGATTTTGCAAATGAGCCGCCATTTCTGTAATTTCGTCAAAATAGTCAAATAATAAATTAAAGTAGAGGAAATTTTGAATAATTAATGCCTATGAAACTTTTTGGTAAAATTAATAGTTTAGCTTCAAGAGCAAATCCTATTTGATCGAGATCGGTCGCATCTGCATTGATATGAAATTGCATAGTAGCCAGGATTTTGACAAATATTTTTTTGTGTTGTCACATTCGAAAACAGCTGATCTCATCAGAGGTTGGAGAACCACTATGGAACGTTGCCGCTGTAGTGCGGCAAATTATAAAATACAAATTTCAAATAAAGTAAGATCACCAATTTGATTGTTTGTTGATAAGAAATATCAACCCGTTTTTATATCTAATTCTAAAAACGATACATTGAGAAAATTATAAATAAAGTATAGCGATAAATGTAGTTTTATTTTAGTATGTTGGTAGGGATGTGTCATGAACAAATCTTAATATGTCAGAATTTGAATTACCTTTTTAAGGTGCGTTTTCATTAGTGATAATGGCAGTGGTAGCAGACGCCGTTATAGTATTTCCAATAGTAAATTGATAGTGACTCATGTTTATGTACAAGCAAACTAATATGTGTCATTATCACGATATGTAAGAAATACTATAATTTGGTATTCTACCGCCGCCATTAGCTACCATTACCTACCAATCGGAACGCACCTTTAAACTTGACGTTTCGTCAAAGTGGTACCAACCTAGCATTTACTATACAGAAATCATTTATTTTTTTTAATACGTATTTCTTAAAAAGCAACACAATAAACGTTGATATCGCTCCTGCCAAAAACTAGATAGCCGACTCGCTCATATGCGACGGCGACACTCCGCCTTCGGTGACGCGCCGCTTCACCGCTCGTCGCGCTATTCCGTACTTTCGGCATTTGTGACATAAATAACTATTATTCTAATGACGTAGTGTAGGTAGTGTCAAATGCTGATGCTTTGACAATACCTACGATTTATCTCAATAGAATAGATTCTCATGCAGCTAAACTATTAATTGTATATATTGTATGATAAAGTCATGTGCCTGGCCACATCAGATTTTTTTTAAATACATTGTTTTCAAAAAGCAACACAATTAACGTTAGTGTTACTCCTGCCGAAAACTAGATAGCGCGACTCGCTCACATGCGAAAGCGACGCTCCGCGTTCGGTGACGCGCCGCATCACCGCTCGTCGCGCTATTCCATACTTTTGGCACTTGCGACATAAAAAACTATTATTCTAATGTCGTAGTGTAGGTAGTGTCAAATGCTGATGCTTTGACAATACCTACAATTTATCTCAATCAAATAGATTCTCATGCAGCTAAACTGTTAATTTTATATTTTGTATGATAAAGTCATGTGCCTCGCCACATCATATTTTAAATAGGTGTCGCTTGAAATAAAAATGCTTTGACCAACGAAGAATGTCACTTATGTAAACTATAATGAATTTCTGGCACGTTTTTGACAAAGATAATTGTTGGATCGATTTGTTGGATTAGGGTGAATATGGGTCAAATGAAACCATATACGAATACTTAAAGCTCTCTAGCAGTGGCAACTTTTTCTGTGTTCAAAACGGTATATCGTTTACCATCCTTGAATCGGGAGTTTCAGATTATCTGCAAATCCGATATTAATATACTAAAAGTGTCACCATCATTTGGGGTAATTTGTTTTGTCTCATTTTTGTGTTATATAAGTTATTAAGGTAAACGTCCCAAATTCAGACACTGTCCTAAATTCCGACATATTTCTGTTTATTTGGATGCAATAAGAAATTTACAACATTAAATTTTATTTTAGGAAATGCGGTTTGTTGAGTTGACATTACACTTATCAACTCGCAATCGTTTCGTATTCTACCAATGTTCTAACGGCCAGAATATAACCTAAAAGCTTGACTCATCTTGATAATTGAGTGTTATGGTAAAGTTCATTTTTTCCTTATAAGGTAACTGCAATACCACGTCTTTTTACAATCCTACAGGATAACAGTAATTAAAGAAAATTCTAATAATATCTATTTAGGCTGACTAAAAATGCTTTATATTTTCATAATAATAC
Source organism: Melinopterus prodromus (assembly GCA_964023965.1). Lineage (NCBI taxonomy): Eukaryota > Metazoa > Arthropoda > Insecta > Coleoptera > Scarabaeidae > Melinopterus > Melinopterus prodromus. The sequence goes on from OZ030392.1 coordinate 28,847,095, forward strand.
GGTGTACTACTCTTTTAAACACTATTATTTACAAATTTATGGGGTCTGGGAATTAGGTACACGTAAATATAGCAAGGCCTTAAATCAGATTGTTTGTCGGATGTGTTTCCTATGTTACAAATAATTGTAAGCATTTTGCCAAATTCCGACACGTGTGTCGGAATTACGGACATCATTAATCCCTAATTATTACACTAGCAGGAGAGGGTAGCGATTTTGGCGTTAATACACCACCTCTGGAGATAACAGTTGAACTTATGCCATTTCCATTAAAAATCGTTATTCTGGCTTGAAACACACAAATAAGCTAAAAAGAAACTGTTCTTCTGTAAAATTATTATCTAATGCTTGGTGAGAGTATTTCTTAATAAAAAAGAGGATAGCACAAACGAAATGCATTTTAGAGAAATAGGAAACTAAGCGAAAAAGGAACGGAATAAAAAGCTGCGCCATTAAAAACACAAAAAATTCCAGATGCAAGAAACATTAAAATACAGATGAGGGAGAGAGGGCAGATTCAAGAAAACTAAGGACTTATTTTATACTGTTTCATTAAAAATGGTAAATGTAACATAAATGTTTACATTTCCTATTTAACAATATTAAAACACTATAAGTCTTATTTAGGAGCACTGTCTGAATTAGGTTCACTGAGGTGTCGGATTTCGGATAAAAATATACGCTTAGTCTCGGAAGTAGGGGCAATTGTTAAACTTATGAAATATAATTTAAATTACATAACTATCTCTTCTTTAAAAATGAATACCCAGATATCTTTAGAAAGAAATATAAATTCTACAGTTACAAACGTAACAAAAATTCCTCAACCTGTATGAATTTTGGGCGCTTACCTTATTATGTATTAATTATCAGACACAATTATACTGTATTATAGCATTGTAACACAGTTTTAGATAAACAGTTGAAAAACGGTAATCCAAATGCATCAAACACGATTTATTTTCGATTTTTTTTAATCTGTTTTGGCCGGATTTGGCCACTGTGGAGTCGGACAGGAATGCTCATAGGTACATACTTACTATAGGTGGGTAGGTATCTATAAATAAGAGTGTGATGACGGACCGGGTACGGACCGTGACCTTGCGGTCCTCGGCAAGGACGCCACTGGCGTCCGTCCAGCCTAATCTGCTAATTGTGGATGTGGCGACCACAACATGATGATGGTGATGATGATGATGATGGGGAAAAGAGGTGAAAAAAACATGACGTGTTTGCTTTTCTGCGCATTGCCGTTAAGGATTATGCGAGAAAACCTCAGAACTTGTCCACATTACACCTGCAGTATTGTATGTACAGGCTAAACGCACTAGATTCGCTTATTACTAAATGTGAAAACTGCTGCAGAGTTAAATCAACTGCTTAAATAGAATTTATAATTGATATTTGATTGTATTTGGAGGGTGTAATGGTCCTGTTCTTAATTATGAACTTTTGCCACAAAATAGCCATTAATTATTTGCATTTTCACATTCTTGTGCATTGTCTATTCTTGAAAATACCGAAACAGGTCAAAAGGTAATAAGTTTTTGCAAAGTATATTAGAAACGTATGGAGAAAATTTCATATTATTATGTGCATCCGCTTTCCAGGAAATTTGTACACAGCAGCCCCACATATGGACACACCTTTTGACAGATATCCGATTACAAAGTGCAACAATTTTCGGATCAGTGCTTCCATCCAACACGTAATCAAAGTAGTCCAACCGACTAACAAACCCCCCGCAGAGTTTGGCTCTATCACCTTATTGACTTCCTGAAGTTGGCATGTATTTGGCGAATTTTGTAACTATTTGCATGTAAGATCAATGTATGAATGCAACAAGTTGAATTAAATACTTTATACGTTTCCACTCATCTGCTCTGTGGATGTCCATTTGAGTTTGTCGACGTGATTGCAGTATGCTGATGATTGCTCTTTCTTCACAAGGAAACATTTTTGCGGTGTCTCGTATTTGGAAATCCAGTCAATTCTGCCGACTTACATTGTAATACTTCTAATTTCGCAACGATAGAGGCCAGCGCAACAATGATGGGTCGTGCAATTCGACAATTCGTACATGCATCAAATTCAAGAGATCACTGTAACAATTTTTAAAATCCCCACGGTGTTTTGCCAGCGGGGCCTACTTTCTTTTTCCCAGTGGTGCAAAGAAAACCCCGAATCAATAATAAAAAAAAACGAATAAAGATATCGTGAAACCTAAAAAACCCAGCTCAGGTCTTGCCAAAGTTGCACATGCCTGCTCGAGATGCTAAAGCTCAAAGGTGAGGTTCTCAGGAAAATGTTTGAATAAATCAAATTTTTTTGCTTTCATATTTTGCCACCTTGAAATGTATAAAATAAGCCCCTGAAAAAGCATTTTTTATTCTCGCAAGTTTTACGGTTTTATAGCCTATAGTTATCTCCAGTAAACATTTTCTGAAATAAGACGGCGCAAAGAGACGTGTGTAACACAACACCTATACAGCATTAAGACGGTAGCTTTTAGGTTTCACTTGGATAGAATGATGAACATCCCATTGGACACACACGAGAGGTCGAATGACTTAATATAATAAAAGAAACCGCACACAACAGCGGATATAACACATCTCTAATAGACGCATTACATAAAAAGATGAAATGGAACAACATCGTGAAACTCATCTACCCGCACACCAACACTGCATACCAATACAAGAGGCTTTCTTTTCATCCAACCCTACATAAGAAGAACAGTCACATAATGAGGATCAACAATATAACAATAAGCAACCCAACGAGGAATAGCGTAGCCAATTTAATAATTAACAACAAAGATAAAATACCACAACTAGAGAGAAGTGGTGTATATGATGTATAGTTGAAATGTTCTGAGTGAGACAGGGTTTACATTGGCCAGTCGGGTAGAAACCTCCAAACACTGTGTACCAACATAAAATCGAAACCGGACATACATTCAAGATTGAAGACATGAAATTGATGAAGGGGCTACCGAAATCAACGGTAATGGAGTACACCGAAATATATTATATCCACAAGAAGACGGAACGTGATACGAACACTACCAATTTATTAAACAACATAACGGAATTCCCAGGAAATTACCTATTCAAGTCCAAAACAAAGACCGAAACACAACCATCTTAAGACATTGAACTATAATATTACATCTTCCAAGTATGACTTTTAATGGAACTTTTGGGCTCATATTTTGATTTCTATCGTACAACCATTCCCCACACAGTGACATACACATTAAATCTGAAGATCTGGCCAGTTACACCATACCTGACGCGTTGACACGACCGCATTGCACGCAATTGAATATAAAATTAGATAATTTAGGGGTGTTTTAGAACAAAACCTTCGTTCGTGAGCATCTACACTAGGGTGACCGCAAAAAATCGATGTCGGAATTTTGTTCGTCTGGAGTCATCTCTGGGGTGGCTCTCAGTTAATTTGGTCTCGAATTCAGCAGTAACATTTGCAATTACTTCTGGAGTTAGCTGCTTTTGTATTAGATTGTCACTGATACCTGTGTCGTATTTTCCTTTGTCTATCTTGGGCCACGCAGTGAGGAATCTCTTAAAAATGTCTGGATGAGGAGTGGTTGATCCCATTTTTGTGTCGAATACGCCTCTTAACAGAATTTCCAAGATATGGTGACGGCAAGCTAGGTATAACAATTCTCTTCCTAACATTTGCTCCAATATGACGCATGCTCCTTTGAGGCTTCCCGTGTTCGATGCTGTAGTGTCGAAGCACATCGCCTTGACGGTGTTGTGAAGACCCCATTCATGTAGGCATTCATATACGGCTACGACTTGCTCCTCTCCAGAGCTGTTTGCTGTTACAGGAACTCCCAGCAGCTGTTCCTTTTCGCCATATGAAATAGCAATAGCTATTCGCTCACATTGTTCATTTTTTAACACCCGGTAAAAGTTTACCGTCCCAATGGACAACCACGGGCTCTTTTTCAGGAATGTTTACTTTATCTAAAATTTTTGTAGTATATTGTTTTCTGAACATTTGCCTTCTATAATGTAATAAACTTTTCGAGACTTTGTACTCATGAGGGTCAAGGTTTAGTGCTTCTAGAGTAGCTATTAAAATTCTTGTGGCATTTATGTCGGATACCTTACATCGATCTAACAAAACGGACAATTTCATGTTTAAAATCTCTTTAACGCCCCTTGCAAATGAAACTTTCATCCTCTTGCTCTCACATGGTCCTGGATCTTCTGCAGCTTCTTCAGGGATGTCAATTTCCTCCAAGCTCTCAAGTTTCTGGTAGATGCTTCCCTCTTCAGTCTCCTTCTTCTCGTTCTTCGAACTTATCTTCACCACCCGTCTCTAAGAAGCAACAAAAGAAAGAGAAAAAAATATATAAAAACTTGCCGTTTTAGCAGAATAGTAATAATACATAGGTACTAAATTACCTACTTCTAATTATCGATAGGTATTATTTAAAAAATATAAACTCAATCATAAAGATACCAAATGATGCATGTACAATTTTCTTTCAAGTATAATGAAACTATTTACTTATTTGTTTATCTATTTTTTTAGAATAATAATTTTAAAAAAACTCACCAATATCAAAAGTTTCTTCTTGGATTTGTCGGTTCATTTTTGCAAGTTCCTTTTGCGCGGCTTGATTTCTTCAGCTCGAGACAACTTGAGATCCACTCCAGTCATGGAACCTGGGCAACCCTTCTGCCTCTGTTGCACGAGATATCTTCTTCCGATTTCATCAGAGCCAAGGCACCTTGTTGAGCAATATCAAAGAAAACATCAAACTTTTCAAGAAACTGTTTAAATTTGTTCTTGACCGTTTGCGATGTTTTCTTCCGGTCTTTTTGAAGAGTTCTCCACTCGGCGTGAAGTTTTTCCAGCTTAGTAATTGCATCTAGCTCATGTTTAGTTGGAGTTCGAGCTATCTCCCAAAAAATTAACACTTCTCGTATGGTAAGTTTTGCTGATTCTCTTAAAGTTAATTTCACAGTACGTAAATTATAATATAAAGCACACAAGACTTGACGATTTGAGGGTCGTTTACAACCGGTGATCTGGTGAATGGGATAGCCCACAAGAAATATTTTATCCTCGGTCCGGCTTTGTACACCTGATGTGGATGCCATTTCAGAGTCCTATAGGTAAATAACAGTTAACTTTAATTTCAATAAAATGTTTTCAAATGGTTTTTAAAATAATACTATAATAGTTAAAAAAATCTGATGTGGCCAGGCACATGACTTTATCATACAATATATAAAATTAATAGTTTAGCTGCATGAGAATCTATTCTATTAAGATAAATCGTAGGTATTGTCAAAGCATCAGCATTTGACACTACCTACACTACATCATTAGAATAATAGTTATTTATGTCATAAATGCCGAAAGTACGGAATAGCGCGACGAGCGGTGATGCGGCGCGTCACCGAAGGCGGAGTGTCGCCGTCGCATGTGAGCGAGTCGCGCTATCTAGTTTTTGGCAGGAGCGACATCAACGTTTATTGTGTTGCTTAAAGAAATAAATGATTTCTGTATAGTAAATGCTAGGCTGGTACCACTTTGACGAAACGTCAAGTTTAAAGGTGCGTTCCGATTGGTAGGTAATGGTAGCTAATGGCGGTGGTAGAATACGAAATTATAGTATTTCTTACATATCGTGATAATGACACATATTAGTTTGCATGTACATAAACATGAGTCACTAGCAATTTTCTATTGGAAATACTATAACGGCGTCTGGTACCACTGCCATTATCACTAATGAAAACGCACCTTAAAAAGGTAATTCAAATTCTGACAGATTTATATTTGTTCATGACACATCCCTACCAACATACTAAAATAAAACTACACTCATCGCTATACTTTATTTATAATTTTCGCAATTTGTCGTTTTTAGAAATAGATATAAAGACGGGTTGATATTTCTTATCAACAAACAATCAAATTGGTGATCTTATTTTATTTGAAATTTGTATTTTATAATTTGCCGCACTACAGCGGCAACGTTCCATAGTGGTTCTCCAACCTCTGATGAGATCAGCTGTTTTCGAATGTGACAACACAAAAAAAATATTTGTCAAAATCCTGGCTACTATGTCATTTCATATCAATGCAGATGCGACCGATCTCGATCAAATAGAATTTGCTCTTGAAGCTAAACTATTAATTATACCAAAAAATGTCATAGGCATAAATTATACAAAATTTCTTCTACTTTAATTTATTAATTAACTATTTTGTCAAAATTACAGAAATGGCGGCTCATTTGAAAAATCTTTCAAAAAGGCTTAGAATAAACTACCAGTTCCTTTGGACCCCTTTCAACCAAAAGCTTTTCAGCTCTAAGTTTGGTAACAAAACTTCTAAATATGAACTTTCGTTCCGATACCTTTAGTAGTTTCTCCGGAATCGTCGTCACAAAAATCGTTTACACACAGACATACACACACACACACACATACACACACAGACATTTTTTTGTACCTTGGTCAAAAATGTTCAGGGGACCCAAAAAGACCTATTTCCGCTAAAATCTCAATTTTTTTTTTCGGCATGATTACAATACTTTATCTTACTGCGTATGATAAAGTAAAAAATCTGATGTGGCCAGGCACATGACTTTATCATACAATATATAAAATTAATAGTTTAGCTGCATAAGAATCTATTCTATAGAGATAAATCGTAGGTATTGTCAAAGCATCAGCATTTGACACTACCTACACTACGTCATTAGAATAATAGTTATTTATGTCACAAATGCCGAAAGTACGGAATAGCGCGACGAGCGGTGATACGGCGCGTCACCGAAGGCGCAGTGTCGCCGTCGCATATGAGCGAGTCGCGCTATCTAGTTTTTGGCAGGAGCGACATCAACGTTTATTGTGTTGCTTTTTAAGAAATACGTATTTAAAAAAATAAATGATTCTGTATAGTAAATGCTAGGTTGGTACCACTTTGACGAAAGGTGCGTTCCGATTGGTAGGTAATAGTAGCTAATGGCGGTGGTAGAATACGAAATTATAGTATTTCTTACATATCGTGATAATGACACATATTAGTTTGCATGTACATAAACATGAGTCACTAGCAATTTTCTATTGGAAATACTATAACGGCGCCTGCTACCACTGCCATTATCACTAATGAAAACGCACCTTAAAAAGGTAATTCAAATTCTGACACATTTATATTTGTTCATGACACATCCCTACCAACATACTAAAATAAAACTACACTCATCGCTATACTTTATTTATAATTTTCTCAATGTATCATTTTTAGAATTAGATATAAAGACGGGTTGATATTTCTTATCAACAAACAATCAAATTGGTGATCTTATTTTATTTGAAATTTGTATTTTATAATTTTGCGCACTACAGCGGCACGTTCCATAGTGGTCTCCAACCTCTGATGAGATAAGCTGTTTTCGAATGTGACAACACAAAAAATATTTGTCAAAATCCTGGCTACTATGTAATTTCATATCAATGCAGATGCGACCGATCTCGATCAAATAGAATTTGCTCTTGAAGGTAAACTATTAATTTTACCAAAAAATGTTATAGGCATAAATTATTCAAAATTTCCTCTACTTTAATTTATTAATTAACTGTTTTGTCGAAATTACAGAAATGGCGGCTCATTTCCAAAATCCTTGAAAAAGGCTTAGAATAAACTAAAAAGCTAAACTATTAATTTTACCAAAAAATGTCATAGGCATAAATTATTCAAAATTTCCTCTGCTTTAATTTATTATTTAACTATTTTGACGAATTTACAGAAATGGCGGCTGATTTCTAAAACCCTTGAAAAAGGCTTGGAGTAAACACCCAGTTCCTTTGGATCCTTTTGAACCAAAAGCTTTTCAACTCTAAGTTTGGTCATGAAACTTCTAAATATGAAGTTCCGTGCCGATACCTTTAGTAGTTTCTCCGGAATCGGATTCACAAAAATTGAGTACACACACACACACACACATACACACACACAGACATTTTTTTGTACCTTGGTCAAAAATGTTCAGGGGACCCAAAAAGACCTATTTCGCTAAAATCCCAATTTTTTTTTCGGCACGATTACAATACTTTACATACTGCGTATGATAAAGTAAAAATCTGATGTGGCCAGGCACATGACTTTATCATACAAAATATAAAATTAATAGTTTAGCTGCACGAGAATCTATTTCATTGGGATAAATCGTGTCTGTATTAAAATTAAACTAGTTAGCCAGGATTTGACCGATATTTTGATAGTCAATAGTATCAATAGGAGGTATTGTCAAAGCCTCAGCATTTGACACTACCTACTGTCATCAGAATAATAGTTATTTATCTCGCAAGTGCCGAAAGTACGGAATAACGCGACGAGCGGTGATGCGGCGCGTCACCGATGGCGTCGCAGTTGCAGTCGCATGTGAGAGAGTCGCGCTATGTAGTTATCGGCAGGTGTAACATCAACGTTTTTTGTGTTGCTTTTTGAGAAATACTGAGTGTGACAGCCATAGACATTTCTGTGGTGACAGCACAAAAAAATATTTGTCAAATCCAGGCTACTATGTAGTTTCATATCAATGCAGATGCGACTGATCTCGATCAAATAGAATTTGCTCTTTAAGCTAAAATATTAATTTTATCAAAAAATATCATAGGCATAAATTATTCAAAATTTCCTCTACTTTAATTTATTATTTAACTATTTTGACGAAATTACATAAATGGCAGCTCATTTGCAAAATCCTTGAAAAATGCTTAGAGGAAACGGCCAGTTCCTTTGGACCATTTGGAACCAAAAGCTTTTCAGCTCTAAGTTTGGTCATAAAACTTCTAAATATGAAGTTTCGTCCCGATACTTTTAGTAGTTTTTCCGGAATCGTCAGCACAAAAATCGTTTACACACACACGCACAGACACACACACACACACACACACACACACACACACACACACACACACACACACACACACACACACACACACACACACACACACACACACACACACACACACACACACACACACACACACACACACAGACATTTTTTTGTACGTTGGTCAAAAATGTTCAGGGGACCCTTAAAGACCTATTTCCGCTAAAATCTCAAATTTTTTTTCCGGCACGATTACAATACTTCATCATACTGCGTATGATAAAGTAAAAACAATAACACACACACTTGCAAAATTAAAAAAAAAAACTTAAAATATCTTCACTAGATAATTGTTCGATCTAACCAGCTCAAAGGCACTTTAGAAACTAAATTGAATAAATAAAAGGTCCGTTGTACGCTGAAGTAAAATCACCATCCCTAAAATAGAAATTAGATTCACCCTCCTTTTTACCTGTCAAACGGGTCTTTCCGGTCGTTCTTTGGTAAAGTAGTCAGGTAATCCCCATATAATAAATGATTAAATTTGAACAAAAGGCTCTTTATGTTTGAAAATTGAGTTCTAAAATACTTTTTAACAAAAAATTTTTAATTCCGAGACACATTATGTAAAAACCGTAAAATTCTTAGAATACTCCCAAACTGGCTCCTGCTGGTACCAGGTCACATTTTTGGTGCCAAAGGCTGTTGTAACTCTGTTAGACTTAAAATAACAACAATTATGTATGGAATACAGGGTGTTTCAGAAATAACGGCTAACCTTGAAGGAGCAAATTCACCAAGGACAGAGAAGCAATTTTGGTGAAATAACCTATAGTCTATTTCAAAGTTTTCAGTACTAACAAAATTGTATTGAAGAATTCGTCTAAGGCCGGCCCTGGTAAATAGCCGAACGCGCATGACCCGTCTACGGTTACAAAAGTCCGTACAAACAATTAAAAATAGAGAGATTAGTACGTACCCATGTCCAGAAATGTCAGGCGGATTTACAAACATTGTGATTATTAAACGTTATCGTCGAACAAAACAAACTAAATCGGTGGAACCACACAACTACGCGTCTCGACCGATCAATGTTATGTCGCATTCTAGGCATAGAATTGCTATTCATCCGTCTCTGGTACTACACAATCACTACACAAATACACCGACATTAAGATTCCACAATCCAAATGATTTTTATTGTTGATAAACCAACAAACAGCAGACCGACCGTGACCACGCTTGTGTAAGTTCATAGCAACCTGGCGAATGTAGGTCATTGTCACGCTCAGCGAGGTGGGAGCCGATATGTTCTCGGCGACGTTGATTTGTCACCAGTTGCAACACAACTGTAGTGGAGTGTTGTCGATTGTCTTCCGCTGGTCAGGGACGGACTCCGTCTTTCTTCATTAATTTTCTCAATAATGCGTTAAGTTAGACCATACGTTATTTCACAAAATATGCTTATTACGTCCTTGGGCATATGCTCCTTCAAGGTTAGCCGTTATTTCTGAAACACCCTGTATAAATTTTGAAGAACAACACTAGCTTTCTTTTGAGATACTACGCGTGTTTCTATTGTTTACCGTTCTGTAGTTATGGCTCTATATGTCAGCTTTTTGGCAAAAGAATTTGATTTTTTCAAACTTTAAGCGACGGGCGGCAGGGGTTAACGTCGTTTAATCCAGCTCAAATTTCGGCTATCTCAATATCTGGAAAGGGCAATCGTTTTGTGGGGTCCAGATGAACAAGATTCCGTCATTTTTTCCCCCTCTATGAGATCTGGTCACCCTAATCTACACTGAGGTACAATACAATGGCAAAATCCAACACAAAGCATCTAGCTGGAAACATAACCTAACTTATTGAGATTTATTAATTCCACCTGACGCTGAAATAAAGTATAAACCACTCACCGATGCTGCTCTCCGTTTTGATGCCTGTTTAGTGACCGCTTTGACAGTGAGTTGTTTGTTTTTAGTGTATTTTATACCTTCCGAGTGACATAATTAAATGTATCGTAGACATTTGTTAGTCGTTTAATGTTGATGCCATTTTTTTGTCTATTTTAGTTTGACCGGATGATGGCCTGTATCAGGTTTAAATCGATCGTCATACAGTATAAACAATAAAGAATACTTTCCATAACAACTATTGAAATTTATCTATTGCTATATTTTACAATTATGGGAAAGGTGGAGAATTTCATCAATATTAACTTATTTTTGTACATGAAAGTGTAATAAATATATAGCAAAAGAAAAAAATGTTAATATCTCTTACATTTTGTTTGTAAAACTGTCCCAAACTTTTTACTTTTTAGGTATCTACATGAGAACCTCCCCTTAAAAGGAAACTCTTACATTTTAAGTTCTGAGGAGTTTTCTCAGCTAATAGTTCACAGAATCGTAAATGCAATACACCAAATTAAAGATAACAAGTATATAATTGTCCTTCTATTGGTAGATTTTTGTTATTTTTGTTTCTTTTTGTCACTGAATCTGACATAAAATTGACTAATTTTGCGATATGGGAGATTTGATTGGAGGACTTTTTGGTGGACTTGGAACACAAGTTAAAATTGAAATGTAACTACCATATAATAGAATTAAGTTTCTATAAGTACGAATTTCAATTAAAAATTTCAATACATGATATGTTTTTTTAAAAGAAAATGCTTAATAAGTTTCAGGCTCATATAATACCTGTATGTCCAAGTTTTTGCATTGAAACTATACGTTCAAGCGAACCTTTGCCAGTGATGTAGTAAATACCCGGCTCAATTCTGTCGAGGGTTAGTGATGCGTTTTTATGAATACTTTAATTGCATTAATGCTTTTGTATATTATTCACATTACTACTTTTTTGATGTATTTAGTTATTAATAATAATAATTCTGTAATAAGGTTTACAAACAGGGCCGTGTTAACAAAACACTGCACCCGGGCCGAAAACAGAGCGAACCCCCATCCTTATTTTTGCCAAAATTGCTTAAATTGCTAATTCAAAAATTGCTGTAAATGTAATCAATAAACAATAAAAGTCCGAATAAAGAATAAATAATATATTGAAATAGGTACATACGGTTACATACGCATCTTACCGAAAAAAATAAAACTTCTTTCTACACATAATAAGATAACATTAATGAATAAAAGGAACATGTTATATAATGAAAAGAACAATAATCTATGCGTATTGGGTACATTCTAGAGTAACATATTCAAAAACGAATGTAAGTGGTGTATATTTGTATTGCACCATTTAAACCATATACTGTAAAAAATTCAGCAAGTAATTCGATAAATTAACGATTCCATCGCCAAAAGTCGAGCGGCTTGCAGACACCGATTATAACTCAATTATCTGAACCTTTTTTAACCGCCTCTAATACGTACATCTTTCAATATTTTTCAGAAATTCTTTCCTGTAGTATATCCACATTTCTCCTCGTTAAAATGATTCATCTATTGTGATAAGCTTAATAGTTTTGATGATATCGATAAAAATATGAGTGGATAAGATTAAATGTTTCGGAATGCCACTTACACGTCTACAATTAAGCACAGTTTTCACGAAACCTTGTTTTGTTGGGCGGTTGAAACAATTTCGCAAAAACTAACGGGCCGATTTAAAAAATTCTCGCGGCATTGTACTCTCGCGCAAACTAGGATTATTGAAATTTGAAATAATAAATATGGATAATTGTGGAATTGACAGGGTCTTTTAAAAAAAAGAATTAAGCAAGACGAAAAAAATTATTTTTTTCCAAGTAAGTTGGATAAAACATTTAATTATTGATGAAACCGGTGTATTCTAGTTTGCCCGATAGCGAGTCAATCCACCAATGCTGGAATCCACGAAACATCGCGTAAGTTTTTGCGAAATCGCCCAACGATTCGTTGGGCGATATTATTATCGTTATCACTAAAAATATTAAGCTTATCACAGTAACTGATACGTTATTTTGGGGGGAAAAGTAGGTATACTACTGAAAACAATTTACGAAAAATGAAAGCTGTATTGGGGGTGGTTAAAAAAGGTGCTAATAATCGACATATACAGGTGTGTTATTAGTATCCCGGCGGTCGATAGCTACTAAACGTAAGACAAAGAAAAAAAAAATGTTTAAGACAAAAGTTGTTTGGCGTAATAGGTTCTATGACGCAAAATTATCGTTAGATCTCAATTGTTTGTTTCTATGATTAATTAATGCTAATAGTAATTATTACCGTTTTTTTTTAAGTTGTATTTTAATGCAGTATTACTGATTTACAAATGAGAGAAATGAAAGAAACAATAAATAACAAAAAAAATGGCATTATTAGATAATATTACACATTTTTCTTTAAATTGTAAATAACATGATATATTGATTTCCGGGTGGAAACCGCGTTGTGGACTTCGAAGCAGTCGACGTTTCGCGCTCTGTTGCAAGAGGCATCTTCTGGACTAAGTTATCAAACCAAGCGCTAAGAAGATTTGTAAATAACATGAAAACGACTATAATTGGACTTATGCCATTCTTAACATAAATAAAAGGGAACTCTGGGGGCAATTCAACAAAATATACAGACTGTTCCATTTAAAAAACTCAAGGGAAAGTCATTCGAAAAATATCAAAACGTACTAAGTTATATGAACACCTGTATAGTGAATCTAATATCTTTTGATACTTTCATCTATCTACTGGCTTTGACTATTGTCTGACATAGTTTAACGGCAAAGTCTGCAAAAATGTCGTTTTTACATAGTTTTAAAGAAGATCCTGCAACGAGCATATTTTGGGGAAATAATTGAATATGTCAGGAACTATTAACGCTGACAGTTAGCAACCTATACGGTTGGATAAACAAAATTTATTAGTGTTGATATAATAATAAAATATGCAGGGCGTTCCATTAAAAAAATGTACATGTTTTCCGTCACGTCTATATGCAACACCCTGTATAAATGAAAATAATTTTACGTTATAGAAACTGGTAAGTCAAACAAGTTTTGTGTTAATTTTTTTTTCTTTTTCAAACGATTTCGTAACTATCGACCGCCGGGATACTAATATCTCACCCTGTATATGTCGATTAATTTTTCGAATTCGAATCGTATTCTTTAAATATTGTGTAATAAAATACGAAACACAATATCATTAATTTTTAAAAATACAAAAACAGAATGTACTTGTATTAATGTAAAATAAGGATAAATATGTCTGCATAACTCTAATGCAACTTTATTTTCCTAACCTTCAAAGCGACAAAATCATCAATTATTTTTTCCATATCTAATAATCGAGCAACACTACATTCGATTGAAAGCAAATTTAAATTGGCAAGCCTGTCCTGAGCCATTGTAGCTCTTAAATAATTTATTACCAATTTGAGTTTACTGAAAGACCTTTCAGCTGATGCAGCAGTTACCGGTATACTAAGAAATATTCGATATGCCGTTTCCATGTTCTTATAATTGGCAGTTAACTTAAATTGATGAATTAATTGGAGGATTTCTAAGTGTTCCATTAATTCAAAATTATCATTTAGAGACCGAAATAATTTTTTTGCACTAAAATTTCACACACAAAATCTTGCCCGATTGAATCACTTCCATATTTCTTTGTATGGTTCAGAGTATGGTTTTTTAATAGTTTCTTCATCATGTGAAATAATGTTCGAACCACTAAGGAAAGCAAAAGCTGACGAAGTTTTTCAAATCTTCATGTAAGTTGCTCAATTATTGTGTCAATAGCCTCCATATATATTAAACGAAATTTTTCTGATTCGATTATATCGGTATCCTTACTTTAATACTGTACCCATGTTTAGTACTATTTTTGTAGGTTCAGTAATAAATAATTCCACATACGTGCAACAAATAAAAATAGCTACTTATTTCTCCCTTCAGGGTAGGATTTTGGCGCCCCTGAGACTTGGCGCCCGGGGCGGGCACCCCCTTCGCCCGCCCCCCCTTAACACGGCCCTGTTTACAAATGCAATAACATCTTTGACAGTGTCTGGTATATGATTACTATATATAAAATTCTAAATAGAGCGCCCTGAAAATTTAAATGAAAATGCTCATCCGTATCCTAATTAAATTGTCTTAGTGTATGTTTTATATTTATTCTCACTGAAAAAAGCACCCTGTATAAATCGATACATGCAGATGATTTTACAAATTTGCAGCAAAGTTAATTATAGTCTTGATGCAGGCAAGGTAAGCTCCTCTTAATGTATCCATCAAATGTGAAGCGACTAACCGTAACAAACATGACTAAATAAAATCAGTCCTGATTAATTTACCTACCCTTTTTTTCGCCGGCATTTTTCATCTTTGCGACGACGGGGCGGTCAGTGATGTGGCAAAAAGCAAATTAATCCCGGGTAGCAGTAAACCTAATAAAGCTCAGTTTAATTGCTAGTGAACAAAACGAGGCGAGAAACCGGGCGGCAACGCGTGATAAGGCAGTACTGCACTGCGGGCTTCGGTCGTATTTACAATATAAAATATCAATCTCGACATAATCTCTACTTATATACTGCTAGCTTGAACGCAATAATTTACGGGCCGATAACGTTCGCTGAGCGCCGCCTGCTTTTTTTTCAGAACCGCTGCTTTTATCTGGTGTAACTCGCGCTAAGGGTAGATACTGTCGACTCCCAGCAAATTTTACAACGTGCACGGACATTTGTTTTGTCATCGTACCATCTGGGTACCCTTAGGGTTATTCGCAAACAGCAGACAAGTCGATTCCATGGAGATCTACACGACCATCATATCACCAAGTCTGGAACGATATTTCTCCACTATTGGAAAAATCTGTATCCCATGCATAGAAATTATGTATGTTTCTCTTAAATTATCAATACAAATAAAATATTACTTATTTTAAATATAGGTACCTATAAGATTTAAATATTTCGTTCTCAACACACCACCTGTCAGGCCTACTGTATTTGTATGTGTATTTCCTAGCCAAAATTACTGGATAGAAAATAGTTTTGTGGTGAAAGTCTGTGGTGAAAAATCATGAGTTCTTCTGTATTCTTGTTGTGTTTACATGTACTTATTGATACAATAATAAAAATAATAGACCTTATTTAACAACATGCCCAAAAATTGAAAAACTCAAAAACAGTTTTTGGATACACCATTCAATTGAAAAAAAAAATAGAAAAGAATCTCTCATTTCTACACTAATGCTATAACCATTAAAGTAGAATAATAATGCTTCACATAAATAAGCAAAATAATCAGTATTTGTCTTAGAATTAAAAAGTAGCCAACACAGACGTTGTAGGTCATGAAAAAATCTACAAGTTTTGTAGAGGTGATATAACATGACCTCAAACCTTCCGAGTAAAATGCGAAGAAAACATTTTAACTAATGTTTAAGTATTTATAAACTTAATGAATTCATTATTATTTGTGTTAACTATTCACAAATGGTTTATGAAAAGATCTGCTAAAGTAGTAAAAAACGTGATAACATGAATACAGTACAAACAGTACTTTAATAATTAATAATAATAAATTACCAAAACTAATATTCTGACATGCTTGCTTACTTATCTGAAGCTTTATTATTCTAATTTAATGGTTATAGCATTAGTCTAGAAATAGAAGACAGTTTATGTTGTATTTTTTTCGTGCAATTGAATAGTGTAACCAGTTTAGAAATTTTCTTACAAATTTAAACTAATGATGAACAACTACTGCAAAATTTATTGTTGCAAAAGTCATTTTAGAATTTTTTCAATTTTTGTGAACGTTATTAAAAGGGATTATTATTTTTATCATTGTATCAATAAGTACATGTAAAAATAACAAAAATTTTCGATGGTTTTTCAGCACAGAATTTCTTTTAAAATGAACTGATTTTGGATGAAGAAACTAAATATCTTAAAAACATCCTGTTTTTTGTATAATAAAAAATTGTATGCATATTAACGGTATAAAAAGGCACGCTTTCACAAAAATGGATTAAAATTGATCACAAAAATTGATTAAAATTTAATTCGTGTTGCGACATAGAAAAATAAAAAACAGAAAAATTGTTTTGGCATTCGCATTTTTCTCGGAAATTTGGAGATCATTGTAAAAAGTGACCCTTTTGAATGTTGTAGATTTTTTTATGATCTACAACTTATTATAGAACATTTTTGCATAAAATATCAAGTTTCGCCGCTATCAAACCACCCAAATACACACTAGGCCTGCATTTATTTTTTTACGTTCACTATGAGCCCCTTTACCATTTCCAATGATAAAGTCCTGTCTACAATTAATACCCACTCTCACTGTTATTAGCCTGCACTATACATGGGTTTTGCACCTAAAACTTTACTTCCTTGAGTACATGAATCAGACATATTTTATCATATGGCGTGGATACACTAATTAATACATATACATTACCACAACAACTGATACAGGTTTATCTATAATTTGAGTATAAGATGTGAGTTTTGCCTAAAATTCAAAGTTAAGCTCACTATGGATGCTTGTTTTGTTGGACGTTGTAGCTCTACTTATTCTACTGGTTCTGATTTCATTAATAGTTGATTAATTCGGTTGATCTGGCAGGCCACCCAATGAGACCTTTATTATTTTGTGATAACTTCGTAAAAGTGTTATACATGGATGTAAACCATTTTCCTTTTTCTATTTAAATCTTACAAATTATGTGTTCATAAGAAATAAACAAGTTGAAAAGCGCTCAGCTATCGAGTACGTACCAAAATATCTCCTGAACAAAAACGTCATATCAAGTAAAAACACTTGACGGCTTCTTTTTCCGTAATATCAAGTTATCCCAGTAAAATCTAAAAACGAAAAAAAAAAAAACTGTTTTGAAAGGACTAAGGATATGGCACGATAGTTACCAACTGTGGCCTTATCGCCCTTTTTGAATAAAGGTGCGCGCGTCTTGAGGTTTTTAGGATTGTTAGGTTCGAGAGAAAACGTACCCCTACCGTATACATTTACAATTGAAGATGAAACATCTATAAACTTTTTATTAAAGAAATTTTACCAGTTATTATTGAGATGCAAAAAATACAATAAATATAATAAAATAAAAACGTAATGACTGTTACAAATCGTTATAAAAGATGTTTTACTAAAATACATGTATTTTTAACATTTTACTATAAAATAATCTAAATACATATGAACAAATCGATTATTGTCGAATCGTTCACGACTTACTAAAACAATTATCACTTAACTTATTTTCATTAGTTTACAGAATTACACGGCGTCTTTTGTGACGCAAAAACTGAAAACTATCCAATCTATTTTGATCTGTGTTTTCTTGTACCCTCCCCAAAAATACTAAACCTTTCTTGGTGAAAATCCTACAGAAACTTGTGGGGTAATTTCTGAATTATATCGAAACAAACCAGTGGCGGTTCGTGCAAATTTGTTTTGGGTGGGCGAAAAAAATTAATGGATTTTATTGGTCTTGATAAAAATTCTATGGTAGTCACTACCAAATAAAAAGCAATACCAATACCAAATTATATGCCTAATTCTTTGACATCTGTGACGTCGTCGTAAGACAAGTTCGCGAAACTATTCTTTAGTAAGAAATCTACCAAATGTACCACTTGCGTTATCTCTTCCCGTGTTCCTGCCAAGATTTCAACAAATTACCATCATCATTCTACTCGCAACTGTATCCACTAACCGACTAACCACCAAACAAAACACTAAACATAACCCCAAAACGGCGTTATACTGCAAAATTTCGGGAAACAAGATAGCGCGAAGCCTTGCAATTCTATTTGAAAACACATGACCATCACGTCGACAGACGGACCAATCACATCTCGAGTCCGCACCGCTAGCTCGCTGACGTCACAGCCTGGACATCACGATGTAAACACAGATACCATACACAATACAGATACAATAGTCAGTAGCGCATGCGCGTTGTGTGTCAGGCTCGCTTATGGGCCTATTTCAGGTCGGTTGATGTGCGGACTCGGGGTGTTACGCGGCGGAGGCTTATGACACCTAACCGTGGTTTGCTATTGCTGCGAGTTCCGACGTATTTTCGCACGCTAGAGAGAGCGCGATCCATCTAGAATCTGGGTAGCAGAGAAAGCAGTATCAGTCTCCGTGTAACACCCGACGTATTTGAAAAATAATTACATCATGGGTTTGGATAAAAGAATGGAAGATGATTTGTATTGGATAATTATAAATATTTTGGTTATTGAAAAATGTGTGTAAATAAATAGGTATTTTTTATATTTTTTGTACGTGTTTTTTTTTTGGGTGGGCTGTACCTACCCTGCCACCTGAGCGGCCACTGAAACAAACAATGTAGGATTGATAAATTTTTTGTTCTTGTACTGGTGGTACGCATGACTGTATTTAAGCAATCTTGTTCAATTTAATTGACATCGTGAATCTTCCGAGATCTCCATGTACATCAAGTTCTGTGAGACATACTGTATTGCATTATGATCGAATTTCACACTGTATAAAGCCAGTAATTTATATGAAGCTTTGTGGCGCGCACTGTACATTTGATATAGGTGTACGGCGACGCATTCTTCTAGAGCACCGAATTAGCATATCAGGTGCATAGAGCTGGATAATAGCATCTTGATTCGCTTATAGCTGCAACCGTCCCTCGGCGCGATTCGACAACAAAACAAATCGAATATTTATTATTAAGCGATAAATGGGCAAAGATAAACTATCCGGATAGCGATGTGACCGGGGATATACAACAAGCCGATGGGGCACTATTGACGGCAGCTAGGTGCAGATTGGTCGAATAAAGCAAAAATAATTAACATGTAACCCGAGGCACATGTTTTTTCTCCATTGTAAATTTACGACTTTTATCTGTATTGTGAGAGATATAAAGTAGAGATTATGGGAAGCAACTTGTGAAAACATTTTATTGACCTGGCATGCTGTTAAATTGTAGAAGAAGCAGTATAGTATGTTCGTTGGGTTTATGTGCGCAATAATAATACTAAAATTTATATCGTGTTTGTCTGCCTTATAACGCTCTCATGGTTTCTATGGTGTTTCTTAAGAGACAGTAAGTACTAAGTATACATTATTTCTTTAAGGGTCGGTATTTTTATCTTCATCTAAGAGCAATAGTGCAGGTTTGCGGAATGTTGAACTACGCTACAGGTTCGCAGAAGTACCAGTGCCCCCGCGAAAGATAAAATGTATCAACCCTATTTTTTTGTTTAGAAATCTCAAAAAAATAAACTCAGAAACTACCCCACAAGTTTCTATAGGACTTTCACCAAGAAATTCTTAATGTTGAATTCGGAATGTTGAAGAAAAAACAGATCAAAATTTATTGGACAGTTTTTGTTTTCGTGCCGCAAAACAATGCAGTAAAGATACTACTGTCGAACTCAGACAATAAATAGCTGTTTTAATAACATGTGTGCGAGGCGAGAATAATAATTTGTTCAGATTTTCATTATTTTATAGTAAAATGTTAAAAATATATTATGTATTTTGGCAAAACATCTTTTATAACGTTGTGTAACAGCTTCATTACATTTTTTGCATCATAGTAGTAAGTGGTTTTGATTCCATCCAGCACGATCTGTTACTAAGAAAATGACTATAGATGTACCACAAGCAGGGAATTGTCAATACATACGTAAAACTGGAAAGGACGCGACATGGTGAATAGGTGAAGCAAATGCATTTGGTATGCAACCAGCAGTTATGTGGGCTAACCATCGCTTTCTATCTCATACTTACAATGGCCGTATGCGGTTTGACAGTTTGACATTTTTTATTGAGATATCGTTTTCAATTAAAAAATAAAACACTACTTACACCAACTAGGTACTTTTAGATAATATTGGCATCTAGAGTAATTCAGAACATAAAACATAAACAGTAGCGAAGGTTAGTTAGTGTTTCAGGAACCTGGTTCTAGGATTGTGTAGCGATCAACAACAAATAGAGGAAGGCTGGTCATCACCCAGACAAAAACCACTAAGAAAGAGGAAACCATTTTGTATTGTAGTTAATTATTAATAGTTAAGAATCGAAATACCATTATTAGATGATACTAAATAAACTGTATAAACTATTGTGAAGTGTATTTATTCCTTCGGAGAAGCTACCATCTCCGCTACAGCCCCAAATGAAGATGCAATGACGTCAATGTGGCTACCCACGAAGTGACAAATTGTGTAGTGTCGCACACAAATAAATTGAAATCAGCTAACTTCTTGCTGAATATATTAAACCGTTTCTCGTTGAACTTCTTGCGCAAGAAATTGTGTAGTATAAAACGGCTATTAGATTATATTGCATAATTTACTTAGACATTATGCAGTCTAACTGGTGTAGAGCATACCAAGGATCCCAAAACTACGACCCGTGGGATTTCTAGCCGGCCCGCGGATAGTTTTTAAAATAATACCTATATTAAAATATGTGACATACATTGAAGTACATCCAATCTACTTGGTTGTAATAACTATTTGTTTAATAACTGTTAAAACAAAATTAGATTAAACGAAATGATGGTTTCATACTAATGTAACGCATACGCTCTTTATTAATATCACTCCTTAGATAGGTAATTTGTATCATACACCATTGTGTGAAATTCTTTATTTAGTCTGTACATTATTGAGTTTTTTCTATGCTATAATTGTACATGAAAAGTACAGCTGTTTGGATGTCTCAGCACCATCATGAAGATTAGCTAGGGGTTTTTCAAATTGGTGTCACTTGCTTAATCGTTTTTTATTTTTGGCTTGTCAGGTTCATACTAAGGATGGACATTAAGGGTATTAAGTACACCTTTGGAGCACTTTAAAGCCCAGCTTTAACGAAAAGAAATGAAGCCATTCTCAACAAACTGGTTGTGTACCAATCTACACCTATAATAATTGCAGGCTGGGTGATTTTGATACCATCAATAGTAGTCGTGAAAGATATCATAGGATAGCTTTTTTCAAATAAAATAAGTTTTAAATATAAATAAAAAATACATTTAATTAACTATACCAGTTTTGACACTACTGTCATCTTCAGTAGCATAATAATACAAACACAAAAAATAAGAAAACGAAAATACTTATATAAGCAGAAACTCACGTCAAACAGTAAAATCAACCATCAGGATGTCCGCTGAAAAAGTAAAAGCTTTCAAAATTTCTTGGAAAACATTCTTCAAAAATCAATATCAGTGAATACTACGATCAGCATGGGACGAGGTAAAAGTCTGTCAAAGAGCGTACAGCAAAAAAATCGCAATAATCATTCTGTGATAGAGGTAGTATTTTTTGACACTGGTTATGTTCTCATATGGCTTTTCTCTTAAAATGTTTGGGGACTCTTCCTCTACACTGCCACATGAAAGTGTATCTTAACGACAGAACGCCGCAATCAGTATGGTTGCGATTACGCATGCGTAGTGTGTACAGTGGCGCTAGTGTTGGAACAGCCTGCTGTTACCAATATTCTTTATATCATTTTGTATTTATATGATATTATCAAAATATCTGTCAAATCCTGGCTAACTTGTTTTATTTTAATGCAGACACGATCGATCTCGATCAAATAGAATATCATGCAGCTAAACTATTAATTTTATATATTGTATGATAAAGTCATGTGCCTGGCCACATCAGATTTTTTTACGTGTTAAACAATTACTCTCCGAATTAAGAACCAAATATTTTGTATGGTGTGACTAAAAGAGCATATAAAGTGTTCTATGTCACATTTTAGCTTCATACCTTTATTCAGTCAGGAGAAATTGCACAAACGAATTATCCTACAAGAGTTCTCCCTTTTTACTTTTGAAGTACGGACCCTAAATTTCAGAAACTATTAAAGAAATCGTTATTTTTCATTTTATAATGAATATTCATATGTAAGTACTAAGTACGATAATGTGAATCTGAAGTTTAGTTAAAAACTGAAATGAATGTTTTGTTGTGAGAATTTTCATTTTGAGAAATTGTATGTTAAGCAGAAACCATAGCCAATAAGGTGATGGTTAAGTGTTCAATTTCTTAAAAGAAACCCAAAGACCACCTGCCGATTACGGTTAACAATAAGTGCGTGTACAATGTAATTATATGTAATTATGTGCTCATTACCACATTATAAGCGCATCTAAAATCAGCCGGAATAATAACATTTGCATAGTAATACTCTCGCCATCATTGTTTCCCTTGCATCGAAAGACATATCGCCTTTGAGTAATCTTTATCGCCGTTATGCTAATATGAGGATCCATCAAATTACACTTTGCGCGAATGCACATAACCATCGACAATTTAATAAAGTATAAATAATCCTTTGGCGTGTTATCTGCTCTGAAATTCAGTAGTTCAACGTTCTAAATTTAGCTTGAGGATATGACTGGACGCGTTATAGCATTTATCAAATTATTCTCGGTTATGATTGCATAAATTTTGCATAATAAATAAAATTTTTATTGAGCGTTCTTTAAAAATCGGTCAGTATTTGACATGTTCACTAGGCCTAATTATAACATCCTGAAATAAATAAATCTAAGACGTTCAGGAACCCCGTAATTATTCTCACATTAGATGAGCCGTTGCAAATCCATTTCGGATACCCCGGAGTCTTTCATCTCAGCGAGGTTTTGAGCTTCGAGACCCATACGGTTGCTGGAAGTCATTAGTAGGTCGCGTTTTTCGTGTTTGCACAAAGATAATTAACAGTTATGATGCGTACGTACACAATGGTTAGACGGTAATATTTCATGCAAAACTTGGACATTAACTAGAACTTAAGTATAGTTACTTAAGTTGTACAATTTCTTAACTGTATATACGCCTGCAACGCTGGTACATACACAAACACACACTTATGAGATAATTTAAATTGTTTGCCTATGTAACACATTACAGGAACCGTGTGTAAAACTGAAACAAATCTCTCCACCGCCACCGGTTTAATTACTTTTATGCTTTTATTGGTTCACACGCTAACAGGTTGTGGTTTTAGTTATTCTAACCACAGAAGATCATATGAAGTAATAATAACTCCATTTTGTTGTCATCGAGATAACTAGTATTTCAAAAGTAAAGACAAATGTAATGGGATTGTTTTTTCTTATTATTTAATGTTTTTATTAGCTAATGTCAGAGTAAAATTGGCGTCCACTGTCACCAAACTGAATCGATTCCAAAGAAAGGCTTGTTCGAGCGTTACAGGCGCAATGAATACTACTCCTACTGTTGCGATGGCGAATATGCTGTACCTGCCACCACTTGACATCTTCATTGAAGAGGTGGCTCTGGCATCACTGATCAGACTCCCCATAGTGGGATACTCCTGGGACAGATATAGCGGTGGTAAGCGGTTCGACCACTGGAGGAGGGTTGTGAAAGGTAAACAACCACTTTTAGATTTACCTACAGATCACATCATCCCCCATCAATATGTTTTCAGTAAATCCTATCTTACCAACCACCGAGGTCGACGTCAGCAAGAGCCTTAAAATCTACACCGATGGCTCTAAGAAACAGAATGGAACTGGAGCTTGCATCTTTTCGCACGACTTCCAAGTGCGCAGATCAATCCGTCTCGGTAAACTTCCTTCTATTGTCCAGGCGGAGCTTTTCGTCATCAAAACTGCTACTGACATACTAACCGAATCCAATAAGTCAGGCAGAAACATAGTGATTATCACTGACAGTGATAGGAAAGGAAAGGCTTCACCATCACGTAAACGTTGAGGCCATCCAGCTCCTCGACAACACCGCATTAGTCAGAAGACTCAAGAGAAAGAAACCTTTTGAGTTAGTGTGAATGTGAAACAGTGACAAAAGCAGAGTAAGTGCCGGTTGTAAGTGTTAGTTCTAAAAGCAGAGTCGGTGCTACGTAGTGCGCAATAAAAACGTGCCCAGTATACCAGGACTAACTGAGAGATATCGATGGGTGCCTGTTAGGTTAAGTTAAACTAGTAAAATAAGTTAGAATTAAGTTACTCATTAGTCAATTATGACTAGATTGTAATGCTCCTATTGAATAAAAAAATCACTGACAGTAGGCAATCCATCCTTGCTCTAGAAAGGTGTCGTTTCACCTCAGGGCCAGCATTGGAATGTCACAAATCCCTAGTAAAGGCAGTTTCAGGAATAATATAAAATACCCTCACCTAGATCAAACGGCACTCCACGAACAAAGGTAATCAACATGCCGATAGACTTGCACGCAGATCCGCAGGGCAAGCGGCCATCTCACCTGAACCTTTTATCCTGCTTTCCAACACCGCCCTGCGGAACACGGTGAGGGACATCACCCATAGCGAATTCCTTCACTGTGGGACAACAGACACAGGGTGTTTGCTGGCCAATGAGACGACCAAGTATCTTTCCATTAAAGAAGACAGGAAATACACGCAGCTTACCAGAAGCAAGCTTTGTCTTATTACGGGGCTCGTTACTGGAAACTGCAGACTACGGAACCATATGTTCAATGTGCATATGTCAGTAGCTCCTGCCATGCTGGCGAGTAGGACGACGAGACGGTAAGACATCATATGCGAATGCCCCGCTGTAGAAGACTAGAGCGTAAGTGGTCTTGGGGAACCCTGGCCAACCATGGACAGAATCAGGAACGCTCCTCTACCATGTCTCGTTGCCTTTATCCAGGGCCTGGACTGGCTTACGTGATCAGAGTGAACAGGGGAGGTCTGCACAAACGGCCTACTGAGGCCTGGGTGCTATGGGTCTTGTGTCCAGTCTCCTTCCCCCTACATACATACATAGTTGTTAATTCAATGGAAAAATGGTTATTACGTAAACTCGTCAGTAATGTAGAATCAACTAAAGAAGCGAATTAATGTGTTAATGAATTAATTAATTAATGTATTAATGACATAGTTGCTAATGTTCCACTATTTCTATATGTTTGAAAGTTTGGGATCTGGAGCTACTCGATCCAAACTTATGAATTAAAATACTCTCACCATATAATTCAACTAATTTTTGTTTCTGCCTATCAAAATGCATTGACTTTTATCAGATTTTCTCATTTTTATTTCCGCGTTCTGTTTTCGCATATCAAAATGCAAAAAACACCAATAAGTTGATATAAACTTCTGGTAGACAGGAAGTAGTAGTTGACAGTTGAGTTGAGAGTATTTTAATTTAAAAGTTCGGATCGAGTAGATCCTATTTCCATTAGAAATAGTGGAACATCAACAGCTTCTAATGCGGAGCAGTAGAACATGTATTTTTGTCCCATTTACAACCAAGTATTACTTAGGAGTTGTTTTGGGTTCGCTTATTAGGAATACTTAAAGATACTGGCTATTTTTACTGCCACCACCAAGAAAATGTTTGTTTATCCGGTTGTTAACATAGGTCCATTATCGACATTTAGGGGTTGTTCACAAAATAAAAATCCAAATTTTTAAGGGTAATTTACACTATTAATTACCTACAACTTGATAAGCAAACGAAGGTTATTCAACAAATCTTGATTGATCACTAATCAGCGATCCATTCAACCGATTTATCAGATTTGGAAACGTACATACATTTTCAGATATTTTACTCTAGCGTGAGTTTAATCATTGGCGTGTATCATGATGGGGATTATATAGTCAGATACGTATGCACCGAACTTATTAAATGGAGTAGTAGATAATAGTATATTATTCTATGAGCAAGTAATGTAAGCAATTTCTCACGAGAACGAAGTTTGCAGCACGAGCCGTAGACGAGTGCTGCAAAGCGTTCGACTGAGAAATTGCCATTACTTGCAAATGGAATACTATACTTTTTCTACGACCATGCAACGAAATTTTATAAATTAATCTTTGTGCATATAGGGACGGCTGTATGTCACTATGACGGTTTACAGGATTTTGACAGATTAAAATTGTTTGGTGCACTTGTCACTTAGCGACGTTGTCAATGCCTTGACAATGTCGCTAAGCAGTGTATCAAAACAATTTGGAAATGAAAAATCCAGAGCTGTGATTGGTTCTAAAGCCGTGAGGAATGAAATATTTCTCACTACTCGCGGGGTACGAGGAGCCAGGAATGAAATATTTGCCATGTGTGTGGGGAATGGTTAGTATTACTTATCTTAAATTGCCATGATAATGAATGCATTGCTCAATAGGAGTAGAAAAAATATATTTTATTATTATAGATATATTTTATATCGAATTTTTGAGTCTCAATGTAATGTTAGTTTGTTAAACATATTTAATTTAATAATTGAAAATTAAGTTTTTTGATAATTTTTGTTTTTTTACTCTAATTATATTTTTATATAAAATTATCAAAATAAAGTTCATTTAGATAAAATTCAATCTTTTCCTTAACCAGGATATTTTTGACTTAAAAAATAATAAAATCTATCAAAAATGACTCTGCTACTATGAATTCCGAAACTAAAAACTAATACTAGTACTTTGAAAGAACAAACATGTAAAGGCGTTTTTGAAGCGGTTTTGCTGTTATTTGGTTTAATAAAAACATGTAAAGGCGTTTCTAAGTGCGGTTTTGCTGTTATTTGGTTTAATAAATTAGGAAATTAGAACATTGAACAATTAATACGCAAACCATATGTGCCACACATGGCACACCTGGCCTGACATAACAGACTTTTTTGTGGTTAGATAGAATTATTTTACTTTATCATACGCAGTATGTAAAGTATTGTAATCGTACCGAAAAAAAAAATTGAGATTTTAGCGGAAATAGGTCTTTTTGGGTCCCCTGAACATTTTTGACCAAGGTACAAAAAAATGTCTGTGTGTGTGTGTGTGTATGTGTGTGTAAACGATTTTTGTGGAGACGATTCCGGAGAAACTACTAAAGGTATCGGGAGGAAAGTTTCATGACCTAACTTAGAGCTGAAAAGCTTTTGGTTCAAAAGGGTCCAAACGAACTGGTAGTTTATTCTAAGCCTTTTTCAAAGATTTTGCAAATGAGCCGCCATTTCTGTAATTTCGTCAAAATAGTTAAATAATAAATTAAAGTAGAGGCAATTTTGAATAATTTATGCCTATGACATTTTTTGGTAAAATTAATAGTTTAGCTGTAAGAGCAAATTCTGTTTGATCGATATCGGTCGCATCTGCATTGATATGAAACTAAGTACATAGTAGCCAGAATGTTGACAAATAGGTTTTTGTGCTGTCACTCGAAAACAGCTGATTTCATCAGAGGTTGGAGTACCGTTATGGAACGTTGCCGCTCTAGCGCGGCAAAGTACAAAATACAAATTTCAAATAAAATGAGATCACCAATCTGATTGTTTGTTGATAAGAAATATCAACCCGTCTTTATATCTAGTTCTAAAAACGATCAATTGAGAAAATTGTAAATAAAGTATAGGGATGAGTGTAGTTTTATTTTAGTATGTTGGTACGGATGTGACATCTACAGTGCCATGAACAAATATAAATCTGTCAGAATTTGAATTAGCTTTTTAAACTTGACGTTTCGTCAAAGTGGTACCAACCTAACATTTCCTATACAGAAATATAAAAAAATGCTGATGCTTTGACAATACCTACGATTTATCTCAATAACATAGATTCAGATGCAGCTAAACTATTAATTTTATATATTGTATGATAAAGTTATGTGCCTGGCCACATCAGATTTTTTAAATAAAGAATCAATTGAATGATATTTTTTGTATCTTTGCAATTTTTGATAACGGATACGGTTTAAGATGAAAATAAAACAAAATGAGAACGATTTATTATAAAGATTTATTCGACGAAGAAAATTGAACTGCACTATCCGCAATATTTTGCGCTATTATTTATTAACTGTATTCACTATTATGAAAAAAAAACACAGGTGTTCTTCGTAGGCATAGTGGTAAAAATGCAAGCATTACATAGCATAATAAAGAAATTTTGGTTAGAAGTAGTTTAGAAATCGTTTCATCCAAATACACTATCAATATTCATGATAAATTATTCTCATGTATTTTCTTTCTCCTGAACAGTACAAATACTATACATAAATTGCACGGTTACAAAAAATATCACATTAATTTCAGCAAGAAAATATTTGAAATATTTTTAACGTTTTACTTAGTATTTCGGTTACTTAAAGAGTAGGCTACTTAAACAGTCTGTAGGTAATAAAATCACTGCGTTAAAAAAACTATGGAACAAAAATTTAACATGCAGGGTGTGCTACTTAAGAATGCAAGAACATCATAGTTTTTATCGTTTTATGTTTGTAATTATTTATATTATATAAATATTAAAAAACATGAAAAAATGAAGCAATCATATTAGGGTTTTTATCGGAAAGTTTTGTGTTGTCAAGTTACTGTGCCAAGTTTGTTAATTTGGGTGCTTTTGGGAATACCAAAGAATCAAAAGTAGACAATTTAAATATTGTCTATTTTTATATACATTTGTATTATTGTTTATGTGCAATTCTGACCTATTGCTAGTAAACAATTGTTGTTGCAAAATAAAAATTAAAAGCAAGGGTTACATTAATTTTAATTAACTTTGATTATTAAACACCTGAGGAAAATTTTTGTTTTTCTTGCAAAATTACATTATATTTAAAATAATTGGGATAACCGGTTTTGTTAACTTTAAATGAACTTAAACAGCCAATGAGGCTATTAAATTATTATTACTTAAATTGAGTTAAATTACTTGCATGATGAGGGTTATATCTATTATCCTTCAACGAATCATTATCACAACACAATGAACCAACAAACGTAAATGATTTATTATTATTAACTCGTATTCGTTTTGTCGATCCGACAAATAATAACATTTTTTATGCATCATATCAAATTAGACAGGACATCAAATTCGTATATAACCTAAGACACCCACTTAAATCTAATAGTATCTATTATAAACTCGATATTAATAGATAGCGATCTTACAGATCGATATCAAAGCACCGGTTGCGCAATATAACCGCAACGTTAAAACTTTTTCTAAATGTTTGGCCTTCAAGCCTGCAATACAAAGTCTATAAATAAACGAGCTAGTCGAAAAAAGATAAAGGGTTTTTGTGAGAGCCGTAATTTAGAGACGGACACCGTGTAAAAATAAACAAACGAAGCCGGTAAGAGGGCGCGCAAGTCGTCCGAATTTGGCAAACCAGCTTAATAAATCGCAATCTGCGCTTTTGAAATGAAATCTCGTCTACCTGACCCGCCCACTTGCTGGGCAAAGCGATGGTCAATGACTCAATTTTTGCCAGTGCCCCGTTGAGCAGTCTCATTTTGGTATCTTATTGCAATGCAGCAGAACATTTTTAATTATACATATGGTGTTGGTGTTGTAAGCAGCCGAAGCTTTTCTTTGTCTAATTACACTCGAAATAAAATTGACTAGACCTATTTTATAATTGGGACATTTGCCATTTCTAAAGCTTCTAATACCAAATAACAATCAACGCTGCATTTCTAAGTTACCAAAGTGTTCGGCGACCTTACATTTTAAAGTATACTAGCTATTCAGTTTAAATACGAACGATTGAATGACCCATAACTTATGTCGGTAATGATTAGGAAGGTAAGTATATTAATCCACAGTGTTAGAGTAAAAATATGCCTTTTATTACCTGTCAGTACATCATAATGCAATATGATATTAGCTACCAGTCAAATTATACCGAGATATCGAAGAATCGATTAAAATCTTATTCTGTCTTTAGAAGAAATATATGTTTAGTATCACCAAATTCAATATAAAATAACAATCAACCCGATGCATAGACAGTAAGAATCAACTTCGTTGAATGCTTTAGTGCAAATATATAAAAAAAAGAAAACGTGCGTCAATTGCAATAAGATTTGCTATGTCTTTGGATAGTTTCTCAAGAAGCATCATCGTTTGCAATTTGTAATCTATAAATCGGAAACAATTTTGTTTAATCACTGGTATGGACCAAAACACGAATGTTCGTCAACACAGAAGTTATGGAAACGTGGGATAAGAATTTATGAGTACTTAGGCCTGCTGGAATTTCTCTCTGGACAGTTGGTCAACTCAGTGAAGAACAAGATGGACGATTTCAACAAGAATTGGAAGCAATTGAAAAACGTTTTCAAATAAAAAAGACCATGGTCTCAGACTACCGCTGTCCACTTAAAAGCGAATTAGATGATCCACTGCAAGAACGACGAATATGGACTAAATATTTTTGATGTATTTCTTGTGTTTTATTAGTTTCTATTAATCAGAAGTAGGACTCGCTTTTAGTCTAGAACTAGAAGTACCTACTGTGTCTGCACACACTTGATGCTTTTCAGCATCAGGATATTTTCTACTATGACTGTATTTTTTTCCGCATAAAATCTATTCATGCATCCTTATAAACGTGTATCGTTTAACTTTCAATTGCATTTTTACTTTATCATACGCAGAATGATAAAGTATTGTAATCGTGCCGAAAAAAAAAATGATTTTAGCAGAAATAGGTCCTTTTGGGTCCCCTGATAATTTCTGACCAAGATACAAAAGAATGTCTGTGTGTGTGTATGTGTATGTCTGTGCGTATGTGTGTACCCGATTTTTATGGCGACGATTCTGGAGAAACTACTAAAGGTATCGGGACCAAACTTAGAGCTAAAAAGCTTTTGGTTCAAAAGGGTCCAAAGGAACTGGATGTTTCCTCTAAACCTTTTTCAAGGATATTGCAAATGAGCTGCCATTTCTGTAATTTTGTCAAAATAGTGCAATAATAAATTAAAGTAGAGGAAATTCTGTATAATTTATATCTATGACATTTTTTGGTAAAATTATAAGTTTAGCTGCATGAGCATATTCTTTTGCATCGAGATCCTGTCTGCATTAAAACTTAGTTAGCCAGGATTTCGACAATTATTTTCATTCTGATAGTAGGTAGTGTCAAACGCTGGTTTTCTGACAATACCTAGTGTCAATATTATCAATAAAAATATCTGTCAAATCCTGCCTACTTGTTTTCTTTTAATGCAGACACGATCGATCTCGATCGAATAGAATGTCATACAGCTAGTCTATTAATTTTATATATTGTATGATAAAGTCATGTGTCTGGCCACATCAGATTTTGTTTTATAGAAATTGAAGACAAACAGTTACAAAAAACGTTTTTACAGTATTTACAATTAAACGGATAACAGTGGCAGTGGCGGCTCGCGCATTGGTTTGCAGGTTTACGCAATCCCAAAAAATGGGAAAACGGAAGAGTTTAATTATATGTACAAGTCCGCCAACTTAAAGTTGACTCGATGTGTACGCAGAACGAGAACAAGGACGACAGTCGGCGGAAGCGAGAGGCACTACGCTAGGGTGGGCCGAAAAAACGTTTTTAGTTTTTTCAAGTCTTAATACCGCGAATAAGTTGCGAATTAGGGAGACTAAGAAGGGGTAAAAAATAAATAAAATTGGTTTATATCTTCCGGTCGCGCATGGGCTCTAAAGTTGATATTTGTACAATATTGTTTTCGCTTGTTTAACATGTCCTTATTTAAATGGAATAATGCTAATTGACTCTTATGCGAACCGACAACGATTTAGAAAAAAAAAATTGTTTTAATCGGTTAAGGTTTTCTGCTCGCAAAATAACTTTCAAATCTAGGAAATTCTAGCGTTAGTTGTTACTCGCTCGGGCCCTCCTTGGCCCCCCTCCCCAGCTACCACTCTAGCCCCAGGGCCACGCAATTGCGTCTGCACTGATTCTTCGTGTTATTATTTTGGTATTCGCATTTATTTCAATGTTGGTTTTGTGTTATTACGGTTTTGTGTAACTTTGTGACTTAACGGCATGTTGTAGGTACCTTCCGGTGGGCCGAAAAAAAGTTTTTTTAAATCGTAATACTGCACAAAAGTTACGAATTAGGAAAATTACATTAGAGAAAGAAATGGGGTACAAAAAGAAAAAAATCGGTTTATATCTTCCGGTCGCGCATGATTTCTAAAGTTTTGCTGAAATTTGGATAAAGTCACATTTTTACGATAATTTTTAACATTTTTAAATTAGCCTCTTCCCGAATGCAAAAGCTCAAATTTTTATATATTAAAAGTATAAAAAATAATATTTAAATATTATTTAAATCCATCAACATCTTCCGGTCGCAAATTATTGTGGAAGATAAAGAAATTTTGAAGAAAATTAGCAAATAAAGATAGATGACAGTACAAGAAACTTATTTTGAAAGTCTGAACGTCTTTGTTTTCACTCACTTTTAACTGAAGCCCCTACCTTCACAAGGAGTGCCCGAGCGAGTTACGACTTACGTCAGAATTTGTTTGATTTGAGAGTTATTTGCTAGCGGAAAACCTTAACCCATTTGAACCACTTTTTTTCTAAATCATTATCGGTTCGCATCGGTGTCGAGTAGCAATATTCCATGTGAATATTGACATGTTCAGTAGGAGAAAAAATTATCCTACAAATATCAACCTTAGAGCCCATGCGCGACCGGAAGATATAAACCGATTTTATTTATTTTTTTACCCCTTCTTAGTTACCCCAATTCGCAACTTTTCCGCGGTATTACGACTTGAAAAAACAAAAAAGCGTTTTTTCGGCCCACCCTACTGTACGCTCGGCATCAACACCCGAATGATCCTCTCCACCAAAACTATCCCGTGTCCACTACGCATCCTAATGTTTACATTTCTCCGAACGAGTTCGGAGTGGTCGGGCTGTAATTATAGTATCATAGTCAATAAGCAACGATCTATAATATATAATTTAACAAAACAGGGAGTATTTTCTCTCGGATAACTTGGTAACAATGACAAATCCTGAAAAGTATGTCCAAACCAGGCTTAAATCCGCTTGTTCACGTACTAGGAATTGGCAACGCAGTTAATTAATTTTCTGCCATAGTGAACATAAAACATAACAGACCATTTATTCTGGCACCAAAGTTTAAAATCAAAATTTGGTTTTAGGTTTCCTCTTTAATAATTTTTCTGAATTTATGAATGAAATTATGAAATTAGTAATTTCCAAATTTAGTATATAAAAAGATATTAAATACAAATATAAAAAAAATAAATATGTTTTTGTTCATTCGTTTTGGTCTTCTTTATCTGTATCATCAGCTGCAGGATAATTCATCTATACTTCACTTTTGATATCTTCATATTCGGAACTGTATTCGTTATTTTTATATTCCGTTGATACAACGTCTGGTACTAATAATAACGATATTAGAAAATAAATTGATTCAGGGTTATGCCATGCGTCAAAATTATTAATTGCTGACGTTTCGCAAGCGATGTTGCTTCCTTCTTTATAACTAACTGAATATTTGTCGTTACGTCTAAAATCATTCCGTCCCGGAATCGGTCTCTTTCAATATCCAGGAACTCATGCCATACAATCAAAAACCCACATTTCAGCAGCTTATATCACCTAGATTAGCAAAACTAATTTTTTGTTGTTTATTATTACAATTAATTAAAAAACTCAAAAATTATTGAATTTTTGTGTCGTCCTATTAAAACACAACGAAAATGCATTAGATGCAATAAAAAATTAAAAGATTGACGTAATTTTTGGCAATAAAAAATCAATCCTACCTCAAGAATATCTCAAAGAACTGTAAATCCTCCACCAAAGTTGATTCGTCTAGTTTAATAAGATAAAAATTAAACAACCTTCACTTGGGCGCATACATAAATTGTATGTACTACATTCAAAAAATAAATAGAAATTAATTTTGAGTAAGTATGAGGAGAAACTATCTACATACTAAAAAAGTACAAAGTCTGATACTTTACAATGAGCTATAACTCTAACCGGGGATATGCGGGGGAATTTTATAAAAGTGTAGGCGAACTTTAAGGTTATATAATGTTTGCTACGTTGTAATAAAAGTTGCAAAAAACATGTTAAATTATATAACTGCATAGAATAAATTAGAAAAAAGTATTTACATACATTGAGGAACACCCTTTATTTTACCAATAAATAACGTTATTGTCAACAAGCCCACAGAAAATTCCAATTACAATGGTGTCAAAGACCCAAACATACGCTTTGCACAAATCCAAACTTTGAACTGATACAATTCTTAAGCGGTTTAGCGAACATTTTTACAATTTACTATTCTTATAAGCGAGTGACCAAAGAGTTGTTATGTAGGGCCAATTCTGTTTATTTTGAAATCTATAAAATATTTTGAGTCAATAATATTTGGAGTTTTGGTCAAGTTTTTGGGACTTTTTCACGTTGTTCGAGGGACGCATGTTAGCTCATTACCGAGCAAATTTCATGGGCACCGACCGATTGTTTATTCCGGCTAGGTTTGCAAATATCCCGCAACTGCGGGACTACCAGACAGCGACCAAGCCCCGGTATCTACGAGCGAAGCCACAAGTATTTCTGCAGTGCAGCTACCAGACTCAGCAGGCACTAGTACACTATAAAGCGCTAATTATGCATAATTAAAAAGGAGAACAATGAATTAGGTGCAGAATTTGTTCGCTGAACCATTCTGTAGTCGCAATTGCATCGATAAGGCTGAAATAAGCACTCTATAATAAAGCGCTAACATAGTTTTGTCTGGTCACGTTCCCTAGCAAAGAGGGTTGACCGCAGCCCCGACACCCCTATACCCTATAATTTTTGAATTGTTGCGTGCTAGATTGGTGATTTCAACAACAGTCGTTTATCTATGCATATACTAGCCTTCGCACTGTTGTTAATTTTTTAATATGTATGGGTATTTCAAAGAAAAATCTACTAAAGTAATATTAAACTATTTATTAACGATAACATAAGAAAAATGTTTATAAACACTGAATACGAAATAAACAAAACTTCTGTTACAATTTTCAAGACACCAACTTTGATACAATTGTAGATCGATACCGACTCCGCTGACGAGATTTCTCTTGAACTTTTGAAATGCAATTTAATTCAACACAGAGTGAAATAAATAATTTACTTGACTTCAGCGACAGTGCATTTGAACGTTCCATTGGTGACTGCTATATAAATTGTCGACTTTGGTTACCACAGAAGGATTTTAACCTTAAAACTGCGACATACGGCGTTAGATTCAGCAGTCAGATGCACTAGTGACTAGACCACTGAACCATCCTACCTCTTCCTTTTCCTTAACGTACGAAGAATTTAACAATAAAAACGTGAAGATGTGCTCAATAGGTTGTTAAGAGCACCTAATCCGTACTTTTCAGGTATACAAGACGAATCCATTACGATTACAATATTTGAGGTATGAACTTAACAGAAATTATGATTAAAATGCTCTTTTGAATTCTCGTCCTTGCTGGGTATGTAAATAACACAGTCACATCAATTTCCACTTTAATGGTTAATAGTACGTCTGATTTGTGGTCGTAATATTGCATGAGTGCGGACGAACGTCAACTTTTATTTGACGTCCGGAGAGTTAGATTTATTTCAATTATTCAAACTGGTCGTAGACTGTTAATTGCAGGCCTGAGCCGTTAAAACCAGACTGCCCTCTGAGCGATGAACGTGGATTAGCCGCACATTCACTTGTCTCAATATGTCAACGGCACGAAGGGATTATTTCCGGACATGCATATTCAAACGGTAAACACCGTCATTATTGCCTCACATACTCACAAGAAACGTCGGCGTTTCTTCTACGCCACTCCCGATTGAGTCCATTTAAATTAGAGAAGTTCATTTGCACACTGTTTCCCCGGTATAATTAGCCTCCACAAACGTAAATGCAATTAGCGGACCTAATGATTATTGTGATTGGGAATAACTGTCCGTTTCATAATATTCCTAATTATCGGTAAATTGATATTACTTATGTGCGCTTTGTTATAAACTTCGACCATTAAATTGATGGTAAATTACTTTAAATCATTGTAGTAAATTTATTTATTTGAAGGAGACCGCTATAATTCTTGTCTGGATATTTCGTGGAAGACCTTTGATACTCCTACTTGAGTTACACCCAAACTTAATTTATAACGGTGAATTCTAATGCGAAGGTTATAATAATACAGCCGACTAAATATATTTCGTAACCGTTACAACTAGATTTTTATTAGTTATACAGTGTAGAAATGAAGTTCTTTATTATTTGTGTTAGAGTAATAATCAAATTTGGGTATAACGATTAAAATTAGAGCGGATACGAACATGTCATTTTCAGATTTTTCTATATTGTTTTAAATGGCAATCTATATTTTAATTGTCCATTTAGGTAGGATGTTCCATAGTTTACATTAAAAGAAAAATCGAAAAAAACAGCTTTAAAGTTTATTTATTAAGTGAAGATTAATCAACTTAAAAACTAGCAGTAAGTGTATTGTCACACGAAGTCAAGTAAAATATACAAAGAACTGGCGTATTAATATATTTTAATTAATAATTAATCTTGCTAATTCAGATCTAAGTTTTATTATCCCAAACGACAAACGCACACCTTGCGCATTTTGAATAAATTTGAATTCGCTGCAAACAGGAAAGTCCTACTAGATACTGTTGTGTTTTTTGTTTCAGAACAGACCTAACAAATGTCTTAGCTAATATAACGAATTTATTAAGGCGGGTTGCAACAATCGAAAGAGGGAAACTACTGGGGTGAGGTTGCATGCATAGGTAAACTCAGTAGATATACTTATATCATGATTTATTTAATATAATACAATAAAGACAAAACAACTATATTCATCTGGGTAGATATGAAAAGATAAATATATACATCATACCAGTCAGCAAGGCAGAAATACTTCGGTTAATGACTATTTCCACCATTCCACCATGAATAAATTATTATTATCTTATTTTGTATATGATTGCAATGTTGGATCAAATACACTTTGGTATCGTTTACATCTACTTAACTTAACTTAACGTACGAAAAATTATACTTAAGGTACGAAGTTTAGATCCGTTCCATTTACATTCACTTACGTTGGGGTGTTTGACATACACATTTGACAGTGACACAATATGAAATCCATATTAAATCTATCGCTTTTATTATACAAATATGTTTATGTACACGCAAGTTGGTTCAAGGTTCCATCATCCGTGTTAATAATCCGTTAATCGAACTAAAAATATTGCAACACAACACAAAGATATATATATATTTATATATATATATATATATATATATATATATATATATATATATATATATATATATATATATATACTATATAGGGAATATGACGTAAATAGAATCCAAGAGAGAAGTAATTTTTAAAATTAATTAAAAGGATACGGTCTCAGCCCAGATTCGAACCGGGGCCTTCTTCCTTGCCGGGGAATTGCTCTACCGCTGAACTACTGAGCCCTGTACTAGGATATAGATTTGACCGTATCCTTTTAATTAATTTTAAAAATTACTTCTCTCTTGGATTCTATTTACGTCATATTCCCTATATAGTATA
Organism: Melinopterus prodromus; assembly: GCA_964023965.1. Lineage (NCBI taxonomy): Eukaryota > Metazoa > Arthropoda > Insecta > Coleoptera > Scarabaeidae > Melinopterus > Melinopterus prodromus. The sequence goes on from OZ030392.1 coordinate 28,885,359, forward strand.
TTTAAACCGATTAAACCAGTTTCCTATATATATATATATATATATATATATATATATATATATATATATATATATATATATGATAAATTTTGGGAAGTATCTTCATAAACTATTCAACAACAAAGATCATTTTGCGTGAATTTTATTGTATGTGCATTTAAAAAATAAATATTACGTTAATAAAGTAATACAAACATTCTTTTAACAAATGTCTACTTTGTAAATCCTAACAAATGAAAACCAGTATTAGCGTTTCACGTTTTTCTTTTTAAATCGTCGTGTAAAGTTTGCTGTCTTGTATCTATTTTACGCATCGCAAAAGATCTTTTTCTACTTTGCGTTCGTTATCAATTCTTATAGCACTGAACATCTTTTGCGACAGCATTGACAACATGTCTGCTTCACTGTCATCATTATCATGGCCAATAAAAAGTTATTGTATTCTTCATTTTCTTTGTCGCATCATTAACGCAATATAGCGACATTGAACAATGTAATTCTGACTTTGAAATCTTCAAAAATATAGCAAGTTTCATAGATGTAAAAATAAACACCAATAATAATGACACCATATCTTATGTTTATCTCTCAATCAATGCGTCTTGATAATTTCGTTAGTAACAATAATTCTTTTAAAGAAGAGTTTTAGTTATTTTCATTTTTTTCTAATGTAACATCACTGGTTATTTGATACTAGCTGTATTATTGTATTTTTTACAATACATATTCACATATTCCACATACATTATAAATCCGAGGCTGTAAGAGTAGCTACTTATACTTTGAGATATGATCGAAAGTTATTCAACGATATTTGTAAAAGTTACAAACCTTGATACCACTAATTAGGCGAACAATTTAACCGATTCGTTAGTTCCAAAAATGAATATCGTATATAGGGTATATGATATGTATGTGTATATGGTATTTTAAGGGTAGTAACCAGTGTTAGATGCAGGATTGCATGGACATTGCGAATTTGCTAACAGCATAGCTGTACACCGTTGTGCCAAACCTGCATAACAAGGTTGATTTCTGGTATGCGTGTAAATAAATGAAAGTATTTATATTTTTGGATAAACATATATAAATAATCTATATGAATAGGTACTATTTAAAATTAAACATTTTTTTGCATCCTTATATCAACGCTAGTTTGCATAATTAATTTAGAATTTTTATTTATACTCTTTCTACTAACTATATATTTCTTGTACTCAATTATAAAAAGGGAATTCGATAATATTTAAATAATATCAACTCATAACTTAGCTGGAAAGTTTCTGAAGGTAAAATAATAATAAAATAGTAATAAAACGCAGGGTACAGTATGATAACAAAGTGAATAGCTAATTGATAACTATTAATATTTGGCATTGAGCATTTATGCGCTTTCAGCTACACACTTCCGCTTATCTCTAAACCCAATGACCCAATGAGAAACAAAATTTAATAAAGCAAACTTGATAATTGTAACCTCGTCAGTTAATCGCTACTCATTATGTTCCGTCCGGGGTGAGATGATATTTTGAGAAAACTGAATTAGGACGCCATCTTAGCACCGACGGAGCGCGCGTGTTGAAAGTTTGTATAATATTCAGGACGTCAAAATGTATAAAAATTCCAATTCTCTACTTATCTGGACGTTTGTCCATCTACATTTTTTTATTGTCCGACTGTGAAAATCGCAATTGCCATTTTCAGAAAATCATTACGTTATCAGCAACCAACTTATCCTCTTCACAATAAGTATCCATTACAATTTTACAGTTTTCTGTGCTATTTTCTCTTAAGTATTCATTAACATATGTGATTAGATCAGGTCTAGGTTTATGTTGATCAAAGTACGTGAACCGATTCTGTCTAGAACCTATGCTGTTTGGTGAGCGGGCGAGCGCACACCTTGTTAAATGAACAGTGGCAGCGCTTAAACATCGCGATCGCCGCTCCTAATCGCCGCAATCGATTGTTGCAACCGTCGCATCAATCAGCAACTGCAGCGCAGTGTACGAACCCTCGCGCTCGTTTCAAAATTGTTTCGAGGCAGTTGATTAAACTCCTCGCATTTCATTCGCGCGGCGCCATTGTGTGGCGGAATTTTTTGATAGTCCACTATTCCTATTGTCCTCTCTTGCGATACGTTCGACCTTTAGGTCTATAAACTGCAATCCAACAGTTAAGAAGACAAAGAAGTGCGCAATCTATCGTTTATATTTAAGTAGTTTAAGAATGTCGTGTTTTTAGCTATGAAAAGCAAGACTTTTCCGTTTAGTTTTGGGAAATTACACCAATAATAAACGTATTTTGCTTAACATACTTGCCAAACATACGCACATTATTGAAGTACAAAGATGCGTAATAACAAACAAAGCCTATGGAGAAATAACTTCTGGAGAATATAAATCGACAAGTGCGGAATTGGCAGTCGTTGAGGTGGGATTGAAATTGGTGGAGGCGAAGGTTACGGTTCAATGATGGACTGCAGCACTACTGGAAAAAGAAGACTAATAACATACATTACCTCTGCTTTTGCACTACAATCACGTTATACAGTTATACTCTTGCTCTCGAGTCTTCCAACATTTCAACAAATTCTGGTAATTTTCAGGATTTTCCAATCTATCGTCTATTTACTTTGGTCATACTACAAATGTACAAGCAGTTACTTTTTTGTACAACTCCCAAGTGATCACCATATGTACATAGTTAGTTCAGAATTTGTTGATACAGGAGAGCTTAATAAAGTACTGACAGGGGTCCAAGCTGTTGATATATCCATCTGCGTATATGTATCAAAATCAACAATGGTATTTCCTTTCCCGAACAAAAAAATTTGCCAATAGTTTTCTTTTATTTTTATATAGTGTAGTATACAGTGTGTCTCACGGGACGTTGGATTGTATGGGTGCTTTTGTTATTATTGGAGATAGAAAGTCTGTTAAATGGACAAAGTAGTGCATATTTATGTGCTCCTTTATAATCTGTTCAGAAAACAGTTAAATTCCAAATAGTTCCCAAGCTATTTTGAAAAAAAAGCAAAACAAAATTGAATTTTTAATTTTTTATTTAACTTCTTTATTTGTGATCCCATCAAAAAACGTTTTGACACTATAAAGGCACTTTTTTGCCTACAATTTCATTATGTCAGTTTACAATTTTTTTCGGCAATGAATTCTCTAGAATCAGTCGAAACTTTTGTTTTTCTTAGAGACGCCATAATGGTTTTATACATGTTTGGATTCATCATTCCTTTCTGAGTAATTTGGTATGCCACATGCCATATTTTGATTACAATAAGATAATAGAAACTGAAAATTGAAGACTGAAAATTGTACACTTCTAGAATTGCTGAAAATCGCATGGTGCCATGGAAGGCGTTTTGTGAAACAATGAGATATCTACCCATCTGTACCCATCTGTTGAAAAAAATTGGTGAAATCCTAGAATTTATAAAAAATATAATGGTCCGATGAAACATATTTTTCTAACTGCGGTATTTTTAAATGAAACGCAACTACTAGTTTTCTTTTTCAGAATAGCTTGGAAACCATTTGGAATTCAACTGTTTTCTGAACAGATTATGAAAGACTTTGCCCATTTAACCGACCATCTATCTCTAGTAATAACAAAAGTACCCATACAATCCAACGCCCCGTGAAACACACTGTATAGTGTAGAGTAGGTTAACGATTGACCCAAAAACAGCATACAGCTTTTTGATTAACCATAAAGTATCAGTTTTTAAGTACCTACTGTTTGTAGAGGAAACGTTCAGCAATTTGTGGTTCCAGCTCTCATGCTATACTTTCTTAAACGCACCTTGTGTCTAGCAAAATTTCACAAAAATGCTACTTAGGGAATATTTGCTAATATGTGATATCAAAAAGTATACATACTTCACAATTTGTTTCACATTAGCGATGGTATATGTCTATTTCTCCTTTACTGTCTCTTAGAGCGCCTTTAACTTTTTCCCCATTTCTCTGAGTGCGCCTCCTTCTCAGTTGATTCTTATCTCTTGATTAACTTGTCCAAGAGCATACCATTTCCGTTTGCTCTGTGTTTCTTCCTGAAGTTCATATGCATTCAATTCTCTCTCGTACAAAGGAATTTCCTCGAATTTTTCCTTTCACCTGGGCTGATCACAGTTCTGCCGTGTGTTACTATCCCATCTTATAACAGTATATACATTCATCAGATTTTCTATTTTGTCATGCGGTGATTTCCACGTTTCCTTTCGTCTTGCCTTTCCATTGATCGTTTCCTATCTTCTTCTCTCCTATCCTTCCTTGTCATCATTTTTTGGGTTCCATACTTCAGTTAAAAGAAATCTGTCTGGGGTCTGTCACTGTCGGATTGCTCAGCACTGAATATAGATAATAAGCTGAAATTTGACATATTTATGAAGCTTAATAACCCGCATATAGAACAGAAAATGTGCCTTTCCTTTCCTAAACATAAGCTATTGTAATTCCTACATTTTAGTCCGTCGGGCTACTGCTATAGTCTCCATCACTCATCCCTATTTGGTAACTATCGTATTGAGAGTGGCCTTTTAAAGTTCTCATTTCTAGATATGAAGCACAGAGTTACATTTTATTTATATTGGCAATTGCCACAAACATACTCCTTGCATTTCACCTGCACATATTTTCACTCAGAAACACTCTGCATCGCTCGCTCTTTTAAATAGTTTCCAAGCAGTGTTGATTAAAGTCCACGCACTTTATTTGCCGACTGTATTGTGTACCGGCATTTCTTACGTTCAAGTCCAATGTTCCTATTGTCCTCGCACGCTGTGCGTTCGCGATTTATGCGAACGTACAGTTGTCGAACTTTTCTCCGTAACAGCGAACCGCAAACCGCGGTCTGTGCGCGACCGTGTGAGAATGGCCTCCGGGCGATATGGCATCCACCCGGACAAAGATCCCCCGTTAAGAGTGTAAATTTATGAATTACATTGTTCGACAACAATGAAACAGTAAACCGATAAATCAAACCGGGATTAATCCGACCAAAGATGATAGTGACAGCGGATTGTGGTACAGGTGCCTGTCGTTGGTGTGCCGCTTGCTTATGCTGAGAACTATTCCGTGTTCTGCATTCTATCTGTATAATGTATGAAGGTTTTGGTAAAACTGGATGTTTAGGGAGATATCTTAAGGGGAATCCGTATGACTAAATGCATTAAGAAATATTAGGAATGTAAAGTCATGGAATTAAGTAAGTTCATATCGCTATTGCAGGATTTGAAGATTCGAAGAGAAGAAGTATGTCGATGATTTGTTCGTGTAGTGATCTCCCTCGACCCGGCCGCTTCGCAAAAAGTAGTCCGTCACGAGGTGATTTTTTTGATGGATGTAATGTCCTTAATGTAATACTCTTATTGTAATAAATCTAATATGACCACTAAATTAAGTTTACGAGTACGTAATCCATTTAATTAAATATAGAATTATTTTTATATTAATAAACATGAAAGGTTTTGATAATATGATACGAAAGTATCATTTTAAGAGTTTGCGTAATATCACGTCAACAAGCTTGGCAACCAAAATAATTAAAATTATAGCAATAATATATACAGAGTGTCCCACGTTTCTTCCGCAAAACATTTTTTGAGAAAGTAAATTAGTTCTTCAATTCATTACAAAGTGACAACCGTTTGAATTATTAATAATACCTTATGTTAAACGGCTAAAACTACTGAAGGAACAGAGAAAGCCAATAACTCCATATAAAACTTATTACGTTCTACTTTCTATAAAAAGCAACATTTTTGTTGTATTTTTTGTTTATTTGTTAATTCCAAATATTAATATTTTTATTGAAAATTAATAAGTTTTTATTGTTGCAATAGATATTTTGTGTTACATTTTTGGTTTTGTATTGCTTGATAACTAATTATACCCCCACATTTAATGTGATGAGCGTATATTTAGTTTGATACAACATTTGTAACACCCTTAAGGAGGTGTGACAGATATAGACTATATGTATATGGATTTGATCAGAATTGAAAACTGAATCGATTTAGCTATGTCCGTCTGTCTGTCCGTCTGTGTACACGATAACTGCCGTAATTTTGAAGTAATTTATCTGAAATTTGGTATATTAGCTTATCACTTAAAAAGTAAGGACAACTTCGATAATGGGCAAAATCGGTTCACGTTTTTTAAATATTTTACGGTGGGGGATATTTTAACTTCACCACAGCTTTTTTTTAAATATTTTACGGTGGGGGGTATTTTAACTTCAGAACGGCTGAAGATAATTTTCTCACTGTTTTTACTTTATTATACGCAGTATGATGAAGTATTGTAATCGCGCCGAAAAAAAAAATTCAGATTTTAGCGGAAATAGGTCTTTTTGGGTCCCCTGAACATTTTTGACCAAGTACAAAAAAAATTCTGTGTGTGTGTGTGTGTGTGTGTGTGTGTGTGTGTGTGTGCGCGCGCATGTGTGTGTGTGTATGTGTGGACCCGGTTTTTGTGGCGACGATTCTGGAGAAATTACTAAAGGTATCTGGACGAAACTTCATATTTAGAAGTTTCATGACCAAACTTAGAGCTGAAAAGCTTTTGGTTCAGAAGGGTCCAAATGAACTGGGTATTTACTCTTAGCACTTTGCAACGATTTTGCAAATGAGCCCGCCATTTCTGTAATTTCCTCAAAATAGATAAATAATAAATTAAAGTAGAGGTAATTTTGTATAATTTATGTCTATAACATTTTTTGGTAAAATTAATAGTTTAGCTTCAAGAGCAAATTCTATTTGACCGAGATTGGTCGCATCTGCATTGATATGAAACTCCATAGTAGCCTGGATTTGACAAATATTTTTTTTGTACTGTCACCACAGAAATGTCTATGGCTGTCACACTCGGAGAACCGCTATGGAAAGTTGCCGCTCTAGTGCGGCAAAGTTCAAAATTCAAATAAAATAAGATCTTCAATTTGATTGTTTGTTGATAAGAAATATCAACCCGTTGTTATATCTAATTGTAAAAACGATAAATTGAGAAAATTGTAAATTAAGTATAGCGATGAGTGTAGTTATATTTTAGTATGTTGGTACGGATGTGACATCTACAGTGTCATGAAAGAATATAAATCTGTCAGAATTTAAATTAGCTTTTTAAACTTGACGTTTCATAGAAGTGGTATCAACCTAATATTTCCTATACAGAAATATAACCATTTTTAATATTTTTTTAATTCGTATTTCTCAAAAAGCAACACAAAAAACGTTGATGTCACTCCTGCCGAAAACTACATAGCGCGACTCGCTCACATGCGACGGCGACGCTCCGCCATCGGTGACGCGCCGCATCACTGCTCCTCGCACTATTCCGTACTTTCGGCACTTGTGAGATAAATAACTATTATTCTGATGACAGTAGGTAGTGTCAAATGCTTACGCTTTGACAATACCTACTATTGATACTATTGACTATCAAAATATCTGTCAAATCCTGGCTGACTAGCTTAATTTTAATGCAATTTCAATCAAATAGATTCTCATGCTGCTAAACTATTAATTTTATATTTTGTATGATTAAGTCATGTGCCTGGCCACATCAGATTTTTTGTTTTTAAAATGGCACAAACTTATTAAGAATATTGTTTTCTGGGTATTCATGATAATGTTTTTTGTTGCATACTTTCTAAAAGTTGCTTAAAAATACGCAGCAATATGGGTAACCATAATTTTTCTTCGGGCACTCGGGACATTATTTTGAGGATGCAAGTATGAGTGACGAAACCATTCAAAAATAGTGTCTGTCTGTACTGAGAATATATTTAAAATATTCCAATTTCTCATTTTTATTGAACCAACTATATTACGCATCTGATAAATTAAGTAGTTTGCAAAAACTCGCACTTATTACCTTACTTCATTCTTGATACCTTTATTATGATGTATTAATAACTCACTTATCCTCAGGGAACTCGCTTCTTATTTAGGTGTGCGTTTAACGAGACCTGGCCAATTATGAGCCAATTTCAATCACAAGTTGCGGCCATGTGCGGCCTATTAATGATCCAATATGCATCGTAGTGAAAAAGTGACGCCGGCTATCATGTTCTGATCCATCGGTAGGGCCGCATCCACGATCAGCGCTGATGATGATATGTTATGCCGGAGAGTATCCGACCTACCCTACGTCGGCCTCCGAGCTAAATTTAATTTAATGCCGGCCTATACCGACGAAGACACAAGAGAGTGGTTGTCTCGGGTGACCGGCCCAATCGGCAACATGCAAATTCATGCCCGCGCCAGGTGTATTTTTAGACGCGCCGAGGCTCACTCACTGAAATTGATTTACATCCATGAGAAATGGAATTATAAACGGCGTGAGATCTTAACAAGAAATCTAGGGACGAGAGACGCACCCGGTTAAATTACTAGGAGCGTGCTAATATTATTTCTGTATTTTTGATTGCACGAAATCAGAGCCACTAACACTGCAATTTTGACAAATGAGTGGTAACCAAAATATGTTGTCCGAATAATTATGTACAGTACATGTACAAATTCCACTTACTCGACTTTTAAAAAGACACATCCAGCTAGTGGGCTGTGACCGAGTAGATAGATGAAGGAAAATTGTCCGCAATAATGCAAATATCACAAAACAACTAGCATATTTCCAAACAAATCAATAGTCTAGGAGCCAATAGTGTTTTCTTTGCATCATTTCGAACTTTATAATGTCTAAGACAAAGTCTGTTGAATTGAATGAACTTTTGCATATTCTGATATACCATTTTTTCTATAATTAAAGAAATGAACCACAAACTGGAAAAAGTTCAATAGTAAAATTAGGTGATATGGGAGTTTGAAGCAATGAAACATCTTACTGTAGCATGTTGCGGCCAGGTGTATAAATACTTATATTTCTGTCTCTTATTTTATTATTCAGCGGAATGTGATATATGATGCGTGATCATGATCATCGTGATCGTGATCATTCTGTTGGCTAAGTTGCGGTCTTCTGGAGTGAGGGGCATTGCGTTAGATCTTTTGGGGTCGTACCTGGAGAATAGACAGCACACGGTAGCGTAAACAGTACTCAATACTCAGCTTCTTGCGTTCTGAGGACGGGGGGTCCCACAGGGCTCAATTTTGGGCCCTTTACTCTTTCTGGTTTACACCAACGATTTGTGTGAGCATCTCAATACTGTAGATGTATATCAATTTGCCGACGATACTACACTCGTCGTTCACCATCCGCAGATGAGTGGTGTTTCGTCACTTGCTACCGAGGCGGTGGAGAGTATGAATCGATCGTGCAGATCCAATTGTATGATTTTAAATTCTGACAAGACTGCCCTTGTCCAGTTTTTAATGGACATTCCTAGTCGATCGGTTCTCGTGAGAGCTCCCTATGCATCTGTACCATTGAGTGACTCCGTCAAGTTTTTGGGTGAAAGTTTTTGAGCGAAATTTACTAAAAGTGCCAATAAGTTTTAAGTAAACCATTTCGTGAATAATTTATTGCATACCTACATAGTGGTTGCTCATTCGATTGATGCAAACCAAAGAAAAACTTATTTTATGGATAAAATAGTGGAACTTATTTCAAAATTGAGCGTTATATTTACTAAACATTTTGTAGATCTATTTCCATTAAGTTCCATTAGGTATGTTCAAATTGAAAGGCGGGACATAAGAAGATATTTGAGGAAAAGACAGTTGAAATTAAAATTGTGTAATCGTTTCGATAGAATCTCTACGCTGGGTTCAAATCGCACAGAAAAACTTTTCGTTATGCTTTAGAAAAAATTTAGTTCAAAATTCTGATTTTCCAAAAAATCTGCGATTATTACGCCCCTTAAATCAATGCAAGCAAGCAAACTTTCATTGTATTAAGTATCAGCAAACCTTTCATGTTTACGTTGACATCATTTTGAAGTTTCTAGGGCCCAGCGCTCTAGCGACCTTAGCGCCCCAGCGCCTACTGTTTTTTTCTTTTTTTCTACAAATTTAAACCCAGCACTCAAATTAAAAAAAAGAAACACAAACAAAAGGCAAAACGCAATTTTTTTACTTTTTGGAAAACGAGATCTTTACAGCATGCTTTCGAGTGCGGATTCGTATTCATTGCAAAAGATTCTATTGAAAGCGCCTTTGCGCTTTCTATTCACGGAATCCAATCAACATGTTTTGCATTCACAAAACATCTTTCACTAAAAGACTAAACGCTTAACTAATTCACAATTTCTTACTTTATCAAACGTAGTACTTATGGCAAAGTAGTGTAATCGTGTCGAAAAAATATATGAGATTTTAACCGAAATGTGTCCTTCTGGGTCTCTGAACATTTTTGACCAATGTACAAAAAAAGTCTGTGTGTATGTATGTGTGTGTACTTACCCGTTTTTTGTACAGACGATTCCGGAGAAACTACTAATGGTATTGGGAAAAACTTCATATTTAGGAGTTTCATGACTAAACTTAGAGCTGAAAAGCTTTTTGTCAAAAAGGGTTCATAGCAACTGGAGGTTTTCTCTAAGCATTTTTATCGATTTTGCAAATGGAGCAATTTCTGGAATTTCGGCAACATAGTTAAATAATAAATTAAAGTAGAGGAAATACTGAATAATTTATGTCTATGACATTTTTTTGGGTAAAATTAATAGTTTAGATGCATGAGCAAATTCTATTTGAACGATGATTCGTCATGTCTGCATTAATATAAAACTAGTTAGCCAGGATTTGACAGATATTTTCATTCTAATGGCAGTAGGTAGTGTCAAACGCTGATGTTTTTACTATACCGTCCGTCAATAGTATCAAAAAATGCTAACCCTGTCTAACTAGTAAAATCTTGGCTAACTAGTTCTATTTTAAAGCAGACACTACCGATCTCAATCAAATAGCATCTCATACAGCTAAACTATTTATTTGTATGATAAAGTCATGTGCCTGGCCACATCAGATTATTTTAAAACAAAACTTGACACCCACCTGCTAAAAAATATGGTGGCTAGGGGATTCCACTTCTAAAAACGATATTGTGGGTTGTCCCGTTTTCTATACACCCAGAACAAAATGTACAGTATTTATTATTATAACTCCAAAACAAAATTTCTTGGGATTCCCACCGCTTGGTACTGTTATATTATTATATATAAACTATAAACTGAAGTTACTGCAATAACTGCATTTATCACAATAAATAAAAAACAAAAAATCTTGATTTTTTTCTATATAATTTTATAGTTTAATTAACATTAAAAGTAATCAATAAACTTTTTAGTGTACATGGGATGTACAGAAAAAGGCGAGGATCAAACATAAATATTTAGCGCTGGTTTTGTATGATTTTTCTCCGTAATGTTGTTCGAAATCAGAAAGCAGACATTGAAAATAATATTTTTAGAGAGAATCTCTCCCAAGGACCCAATTCACAATATCTGATATACGGATCCTTCAATTTTGTGTTAATTTATAGTGGAATAAAAAGAAAATTTTACAGTACTGCCTGAAGCAATTTTTTTATTTTTCTTCGAGAAAATCACAGGTAATTGTTTTCCCGGTCAATTTTGTCAAAATAAGAAGCACCCACAGGATTTTCATTAGAAAAAGAAAATAAATCATTTAAATAAACATTTACTGTCATTTAGTTTATCCCTTCGTTGTTGTGTACATTATTTACATACCGAATGGTAGCTATTTATTATTTTAATGTTTGTGACATAATTAAGAATTATAGTATCTCAATCGATACCATGGCCTGATGACTTTACTGATATGTGATTACAAATATAGCACCGCTGTGTGTGATACGTCATTTAAAATAGTGATACAAGTATTATGTATATTAATGATATGATATTAACCTCTGAATAATGCGTCTGCAAGCTGAGTCATTATTCTAAATTTTCACAGCTACATAAACCCACATACAATCAGTGCAATTCTACATCACAGATGATATTTCGGTTGCTAAGACCGTGAATTGTTAAAACTTACGGTTTAGCAACGTTCGTATCAATGGATTCATATTTGTCAATTTTGTAAGAATTTTAAACAGTTTCAGTTTCTACTTTTACGCCAGTTGTCCATCCATGTATGTTTGCCTATTGACGTCACGTAAACTTCTTGCTTGTGTATTAATATAGGAACATTACTCACTAACGTCAATTTGACTACTTGGTCGGCCGGACCATATCTTTTAAAGGTCCGCTCGTGTATGGTAGCGTAATACTAAACTGAGGGACTGAACGCGTTCGCTTTTCGGAAGTTTATATGTTGGAAAAAAACGGTATTTATATAATTAATAAAATCTGATACGGCTAGCCACATGACTTTATCATACTATACAGCAGTGTTTCTCAACGTGAGACCTACGTCCCACAGCGATTGGAGTGGGTGGGGGGGCAATTTGAGAGTTCAGGGAGCATCCGTTTAGTATGCGCGCATGTTTCTCCTAGCGATTCTTGCGCGCCTGTTTCTACTCATCATGGCAATCTCGGCGTATTTGCGTGTTGAATTCGCGTTCAACACAAACGCTGATGTTCTGACAATACTATCAATAGAATCAAAATATCTGTCAAATCATGGCTAGCTAGTTTTAATGCAGACACGAGCGATCTCTGTCAAATAGAATTTGCTCATGCAGCTAAACTATTAATTTTACCAACAAATGTCATAGACATAAATTATACCTACAAACTTACCAGTAGTAATATTTAACTATTTTGACAAAATTACAGAACAAAACTTCTCTCTGCTTTTCTATATATTTAGGAGTTACGACCGGCAGTTTTTATTTTTAGGCTATAATAATAATAATCCACAACTTAACATACCCCAACAGCTTTCGCCACTACGGGGGCATCGGCAGGCCGAGAATTATCATTATTACGGCCGCGTCTGTGTGCGTCTTAAGTTATTTGGCTTTCAGCATTCGCCGAGAAGTAAACGAAAACCACAGAAAAACCTTAACTCAAAGCAGGACGTGAGAGTCGAACTCACGCCCCTAAGACTGATACCCAAGCGCTTAACCGCTGTGTCACAGTCTGGCGATATTTATTTACATATCAAGTATTTACATACCACGATAAGTACCTAACCTAAATCCACAAACTTAACTTGTGCTAAGGCAATATTTTACAGATTTTCAAAGGATTTTCAAACTGTGGAATGTGGCAGAGATGATCATTATACGGAAACATCCACACAAAACGTCTTATAGACTCATCTCCTTGCAGACCATCAGGACAGAAATCTTTGAACAATTATTACTCGACAGATTGAAGCCAATAATTGACAGGCAAAGGCTTGTTCCAGACTATCAGTTCGGATTTCGGAATAACCACTCGACTATTGACCAAGTACCCACGTCGAATAAGCGTTAGAGAGAAAAGCTTTGTGTTGTAATCTTCCTAGTTGTGGCACAGGCTTTTGATAAAGGATCGCATGAAGGACTAAACCATATATTAGAGAGTATCCTCCCAAACAGTTAGCACACACATTAGAATCTACATAAGAGATACTTTCGATTCAAAACAGATGATGCATGCTGGCGATGCATACTCTGTCCTTAAGGAAATAAAAGCAGGAGTACCGGAAGGTAGTGCTTTAGGGCCGGACATTCACCAACTTTACACCTCTCAGGGCTCCACCCAGAAAAAAATACTGTGGCAACCTTGGCAGACATGGCTATCCTAGCTGCAGGGAACAGCAATGAACATACAACCAGAAAATGTCAATCAGGTCTTGGTAATTTTCAGGTCGATTAGATCAAACGACTCAAATGGATCGACTCCAGTCGCGTCGTGAAAATGCGGCATAACAATTCCCCCCAAATCGTTTCCAAATCCAAAAAAAAGTAGACACGTATTTTTTTCTTCGAAACTTTGGTTTTTAATGGTGCCTATCGATGCATCAAATTTACATAAGAAAATGCATGGGAAAAAGACATTTTTTGGTATTTTTCGAATAATTGTTGGTGGTTTGAGAAAACTTAAGATTAACGTTATAGGACTTGTAGAGGACTTTCCAATAAAGAATTTGGGCTATTATACTGCAAAGTACTTATCTTCCTTCTTTACTAAGGGGTTGGATAGTCATAAATGATAACCCCAATGTAACCTACTAATACGTTTTATTGTCTTATCTGGTACATCGCCTTCAACTGCCTATTTCTAACTGTATCTAATTCTATTCCGTTTTCGTGTCGAAGCACATCCGTTCGCACTGTCAGCAACATCGGCGATATTGTCACCGGTGTATGTCCGCACTCGATCACGCCACTTACCACGCACTTTTCGGTCATTGTTCGGAATATGATTCCATTACACCTTTCCTATTATAGTAGAAAAATTTAACATTACAATGTTAAATTTTTCTTTGTTCTAATATGATTATAACTAACCACATTTAAATCTTCTTAACTAATTACATTTTTTTTTCTACAACTACACCTTCCCTTTTTTTTTATTTTTTTTTTCAATCATAATACGGTTTAATTCTATTTTTATGTACCTCTACTAACTTTTTATCTATTTTTAACGTTACATTAGGCGGTTTTTCCTTAATTACTTTATAGGGTCCTCTGTATAAAGGATCTAATTTACTACCTACTTCTGTTTTTAACAGCACTTTATCGTTAAACTTATACATTCTACTATTATTAACTTTATTATCAAACTTTTCCTTTCTCTTGACTTTAGATTCAATTAAATTATCTCTCGCGTCCTTCCAAGCATTTTGAAGTCTAAATTTTAACTCTGTTGGATAATTGTCAAAGTTATACATCGGGTCAATATTATTTAAAATATTACTTGGCAATTTACAAGTTTTCCCAAAAACAAGTTCATATGGCGTGTACTTGGTCTCCGTATGTACTGTATTGTTAAATGCAAAACACCAAAATGGAATCCAAGTGCTCCATACATCCGGAAATTTTGAAATTTGAATTCTTAAATATGCTCCGAGATGTTTATGTGTATTTTCCAATGAACCCAGAGTTTGATGATGATATGCTGTTGAACTTAACTGTTTGGTTCCTAAAATTTTTGCTGATTCTTGAAATAATTTAGCTAAAAACTCCGTTCCTTGATCCGTAACAATATTTTGTGGTATTCCAAACCTTAACACAATATTACTAACAAATGATCTGGCTACAGTATCTGCTTCCTTGTTTTTTAGAGGATAAGCCTCTACAAATTTAGTTAGTTCACACTGTATCGTTAAAACATATCTGTTATCATCGTCATCTTGGTTTAGTGGACCCATCAGATCTAAATATATCTTTTCAAATGCTGAAGAAGCAGTGGTGGTGACTGTCAGAGGTTCTGTATGACTATTCGAGTATTAGTAGGGTTATTATTGCCACGATTTTGAAAAGTGAAAACATTGGTGGGTATGGGTTTTGAATGCTCCTCGTCTTTTGCAACGCTTATGGCGTCTTTTAATTTTGCACAATTTCGCGCTTTAACTATTGTACGTACATCATGATTTCGGATGCCGTTAGCAAAAGAATTGACTGCAATTTTTTCATTTACTTTGCGTAATGAAACCAACAGATTTTCATCGTCCTCCGCTTGAGCAAGAGTTAAATCGCTCAATAGCTGCTCGATTTCCTGCCCATATTCTTCAAGAGATTTATCGTTTTGTCTCGAATTATGCAACTGAAGCGAAGGTACCGTAGCTGACTTTTTGGTTACAAAACTATCCCGCATATCCTTAATCAATAATTCTACCGACGCATAACTTCGATTTAACCTAACTTTAGCTGGTTCCGTCAATCGTGTTTTTAATACAAAATTTATTAAATGAGGATGATCCTCTTCTTTAAGAAAGTCCGAATATAATTTAATTGAATCTATCAACATTTTTGTTGTATTTTCGTTTCCATCCATTGGCGGTAACAGCCCGCCTGCTGTTTTTAAATCAAATATTGCAGTCATTGTAGGAACTTCGCTTATTTTTCTACTATCAAGTATATCTCTTACTTCTAATATGGTTCCTTCAATGGCTGATATGTGGAGTTTTAACTCACTTACTATCTTAACATTTGAATCTAACCTACTCGCCTTATCCCTTAACTCATTTAGTCTTTTCGTAAATTGATTGAGCTGTTCAAAATACTTATTTAATAATTCTAAATTACTACGCCTATCTTGATTGTCTTTACTACGATTTATTTTAAAAGATTGTACCTCTGAAAACAGCTTATCGAACTCCTCCATCGGTTGTACCCAGTTCTAGTGTTTTTTTTCCGCACTTTTCACTTTTCACTTACTCTGATGTTGATGAGCTCCTGGCTTCTCGCTACTTCTCGTCGAATTTTGCGCTCCATAGTGCGCCTGCATCTCCTGTTAATCAGGTACACCACAACAACCACTATTATAACAAGTCCGACAATGACAGCCACTTCTGTCAGGGAAAAACTCATGCTGCTCCCTGCTGTAACACCTCCACTGTTGCCTGCCTGAGTGATGATCACCTCTTTTTCTTCTTTGGATTGATTGTAGCCCATGATTTTTCTTTCGTGTTACTACTGCAATCACCACGAATTACCCACAGACTCCATACATTCGTATGGCAGGATCGCCATGCAAAGTACTTATCTTCCTTCTTTACTAAGGGGTTGGATAGTCATAAATGATAACCCCAATGTAACCTACTAATACGTTTTATTGTCTTATCTGGTACATCGCCTTCAACTGCCTATTTCTAACTGTATCTAATTCTATTCCGTTTTCGTGTCGAAGCACATCCGTTCGCACTGTCAGCAACATCGGCGATATTGTCACCGGTGTATGTCCGCACTCGATCACGCCACTTACCACGCACTTTTCGGTCATTGTTCGGAATATGATTCCATTACAATACATATGGCTTTGACGCCTCCAACCCACAGCCACAGTGCCCTGAAAACTACTCTTAAATGAAAAACGTACATTCTTCAGAAAATTTACCGTTCTAATCATTTAATTCTCCTTTGTCTCATAGAAATCATTACTATAAGTCTGGTTGAATGTTTATAAACATTTGTCAGGTAATTTCCATTTGTTTAAACAAATTACATTTGTTTAAATAATTCGTTTTTCTCGAAACTCCGTCGGACATCTGTTTTCTGAGTTGGCAGTTATCTTAGAGTGAGAGTACTCATTAAACAAATTCTTCCTATTGTTTAAACAATCAATGATTATTAATTTTCAACTGTTGTTCTAATTATGGTAGAAGTCAGTTTTATTGTGAAATAAACTTATAAATTTCATGTTCGAGGTATCCTGTCTATGTTATTAGCTAATAAACCCATATTTGTTTAAACAAATTCCATTTGTGTAAACAATTTTTTTGCGGTTCTAACATTCATTTTTTTAGATCGGTCTGGTCAACTTTGTTATTGTGACATCATTTATATTTTGGGATAATTTTCATTGTTTAAATAATAAAATATTATTCAAATGCATAATGGTAATATGTATACAGGTGGTATGTAAATTTTAAAAAATAAATTTAAAATTACAGCCACAGCCTGGATTTGAACCAGGGACCTAGTTACATATGCTCGATTACAAGCGAGCGCTCGCTTATGATATCGATACTCGAATTTGAACCGAATAAATGCGTGCCAACTCGAATAATCGAGCGTTCGGTTTCATTAGGAAAGAAACGAGCTTAACTCGGCAGAAAATTCGAGACTTGAAATTGACAACTCGAACAGCCGAATAATATTTTATTACTATTTATTATTTTATTATTATATAGCAATAGAAATCATCCCAAAATATAAATGATGTCACTTGAGAACAACATTGGCTAGAATAACGGTCTAAAAAACTATTTTAGGTGAATTGCAAAAGAAAAATTAACATGAAATTTAACTTAACTTCTCATAAAAGCTGAATTTTCTACCATAATTAGAAAAAAATTGAAAATGAATAATAATTTAATAGGTGGAATTTTTTTAATGAATAATGTCACACCAAGATAAATTTACCACTGCTATTTCGAACTCAGAAAGCAGAATTCAGACGGATTTTCGAGAAAAACGATTTATTTAAACAAATAAAATTTGTCTAAACAAATGGAAATTAACTGACAAATGTTTATAAACATCCCACTAGACTTATAATAATGATTTCTATGAGAAAAAAGAGAATGAAATAATTATAAGGGTCAATTTTCTGACGAATCTACATTTTTTTCATTTAAGCGTAGTTTTCACAGCACTGTGGAGGTGGGTTGGGGGCATCAAATCCATATGTATAATAAGTCAAATTCTTCCTTGGAAAGTCATCTACAAGTCCTATAACTTTAGTCTCGAAAAAAAAAAACAAACAAATTTCTTTTTTCATGCCTTTTCTTATGTAAATTTGAGGCATCGACAGGCACCATTAAGAAACAAAATCTCAAAAAAAAGACTTGTCCACTTTTTTTGGATCTGGAAACGATTAGGGGGGTCGTTGCTTTCTAAACAAAAATAGCCAATTTAAACCACGCACACACGTGAACTTTGTGAGTTTTGCCTGTGTAAAGATCTCACTTTCTTGGCAACTCGTATTCATATCACCATAATGGCAAAAATTGGCGAGTGTTGACTGAACGCCCACGAATAGTCGATGTATTATGAACGTGAACCAGTTTTTTGTCTGTCATCTGGTGCCATTCTCTCTCCAAAATAGAATTTCTCGAACCGAAAATTTAAGTTTTTAAACGGTATTGGACCTAAAGTAACCAACATTACTGTATATTTAAAATTGGAGGTTGGCGTTAAATACTGACGTCACCGACCAAAGTCACGTAATCAATTCAAGTTGCAAATTGTTATCAAAGTTTTTTCTATCGAAGTTTCTAATTAACCAATTAGTGAAAAATTAATGAAGTCATTCATATAACTTCGCTAGGCATTCGTCCTTAGTAAATGTGAAACTTGTTTATTAGAAATTACATTGCAAACGCCTACAATTCACCAAACATAGCACGGTAAAAGTAGGTTTGCAGAAACAACAAAATCCAGTTGCTCAAGTTCCGTGTGGCGGTCATTCAGTCACCAATTTATTAATATCCACAAAACAATATGTTAATCACCACGGTTATACCGCATATTCTTAACGGAACCTGTCCGCTTTTATAGGTTCTCTAACGAAACATAATTGTCAAATATTCACTTTTAGTTTAAATTTATTCGTGGCGATTATCATTACTTTTATTCATTTGCAGCAAGCTGTTTACTAAAATCTCCGTTCGCGGTATGCGCACACTGGTAAGGTAATAAATATCTCAGACGCTTTACATACACTTTCTCAAACACAACAGATAATCTAGAAGAAATATTGCCAGAGTGAAGATTGTGCGCTTATGGCTACCTAGGATGATATATTGATTACAGCGCGTTCGCTTAATGAAACACATCTGCTCCACAACTTGACTTTGAATCATGCGCTAACTGCGCGAGAGGATACTGGCGCTACTAATCACGCTACGAATCCACCAGGAACACTAACTAACGCAAACTATTGCGGAACAATTTATTATTTCGTTTAGTAATTCTGTTTGGCTCCTATGGGGTTATTCCTGAGTAATGTTACCGGGCATATGTGTACTTAAAATTCTAAAACGTGATTCATTAGTTGTCACAGGAAATAACAAATGATGCGCTCCATGGCTATAACAAGAACTGAGTAACATTATAATGAAAGAACAAATCACTAAAAAAATCTAAATTCTACATAGTTTACGTTGTTAAATTGCTTGCTTTTCTATTGTAATTAAAGTAAAATGTCTTCACAGGTCGGTTTTTAGCGGTCTGCACCTTTAGGTTGCCAGCTTATAGCTTGTTCTATCCACCCAGTTTCCAGGGTTTGAATTTTGTCCCGCCATTGCCCTTTGAATATACAAATCCAAGTTGCTCTTGGACATCCTCTCAATCTTCTCTTCGGCGGTGTCCAATTTAGTACTTGTTTCGGTATCCGTTGATCTCTTATGTTCTGTAGGAGCTAGGGTTTACCACCCGTAGGGTAAAGTCGGGAGAGATGGCGCACCTTTTTATTTTTGTTATAATCCATAAGATACTCAATATCATTTTTAAATTAGTTACAACAGATTCCATGGAACCAAATAGAACACGTAATGGAAAGAAATAAGTGTTTTTATTTCATTTTAACAACAAAAATTGTAACTTTTAAAACCCATTTCACCCTAGCACAGCGTTTCTCAACAGGGGTTCCGCGGAACCCTAGGGTTCCGCGAGATGTCTTCAGGAGTTCCGCGGAAAAATAGTAACAAATAGCGGTGGCGGTCGCCGGTTCATGGGCACATTATTTAGTGTTATTTTAAACAAGGTCAATCCATGAATAATTTTGATTTGGAGCCCTTCTAACCCAATAAACCACTATTATTTCGATATTACATCCAACGGCAAACATTCTAGACTCTCCATTAACTTCAATTGACAATATTTCTTACAATTATCTGTTACGTCGAAACAAAACAACCTCTAGAAAACAACAATCTGGCAGAGTTATTGGTCAAACTCTAACATTATTTGTCTTCAATTTTTGCCTTTCTATATGTGTGACAAAATAAACATATATATTGAATCTGCTGCTCATAATGGTACTTTAGGAGAAGAACAGAGTTGTAGGTCGTGGATTTCATTATGATCTTACATCCCAGATAAGATAGCTAACCTAGACACGTTCTGAGCTTCTATGATGAAAATTATGTCAGTCCCATTCATAGAAAATCAATAAATATACAAAGTGATTTGCAATTCTAGACGAACATTTATGCTGACAGGAAACTAAAGTGTAATTTCAAATTTCGCGACTGCATTTAATTAAACAAAAAATAATTAAATTAAAATGAAGTAATACTAATTTTGACAATGAAACAAACTTAAAAGTTCTTCACATATTTTTATTTATAATTTAGTAACTTTTGGCATTTAACTTTCACCTTAAATTATAAATTACCGTGTATCAGTTCAATTTTCAATACTGTGTATGTATGAGCAAATTTTTTCTTATTTAACAAACTTTAAGAGAAAATATAGACATCATATGTTATAGATGAAATTTGTGTATACAAATATCTTTTATTTGGGTGTTTATTCCCACATTTTTTTCTGAGAAAGTAATTATTGTTCTGACTAAAATGTTTCATAAGGACTTATTTATTTTTTCACAACCTTGAAAAATCTGATGTGGCCAGGCACATGACTTTATCATACAATATATAAAATTAATAGTTTAGCTGCATGAGAATCACTACGTCATTAGAATAATAGTTATTTATGTCACAAATGCCGAAAGTACGGAATAGCGCGACGAGCGGTGATGCGGCGCTTCACCGAAGGCGGAGTGTCGCCATCGCATATGCGCGAGTCGGCTATCTAGTTTTTGGCAGGAGCGACATCAACGTTTATTGTGTTGCTTTTTAAGAAATACGTAATAAAAAAAATGATTTCTGTATAGTAAATGCTAGGTTGGTACCACTTTGACGAAACGTCAAGTTTAAAGGTGCGTTCCGATGGTAGGTAATGGTAGCTAATGATGGTAGGTAATGGTAGCTAATGGCGGTGGTACAATACGAAATTATAGTATTTCTTACATGTCGTGATAATGACACATATTAGTTTGCATGTACATAAACATGAGTCACTATCAATTTTCTATTGGAAATACTATAACGGCGTCTGCTACCACTGCCATTATCACAAATGAAAACGCACCTTAAAAAGGTAATTCAAATTCTGACAGATTTATATTTGTTCATGACACATCCCTACCAACATACTAAAATAAAACCACACTCATCATCGCTATACATACTTTATTTATAATTTTCTCAATGTATCGTTTTTAGAATTAGATATAAAGACGGGTTGATATTTCTTATCAACAAACAATCAATTTGGTGATCTTACTTTATTTGAAATTTGTATTTTATAATTTGCCGCACTACAGCGGCAACGTTCCATAGTGGTTCTCCACCCTCTGATGAGATCAGCTGTTTTCGAATGTGACAACACAAAAAAATATTTGTCAAAATCCTGGTTACTATGTAATTTCATATCAATGTAGATGCGACCGATTTCGATCAAATAGAATTTGCTCTTGAAGCTAAACTATTAATTTTACCAAATAATTCCAAAGGCATAAATTATTCAGAATTTCCTCTACTTTAATTTATTATTTAACTATTTTGACGAAATTAGAGAAATGGCGGCTCATTTGCAAAATCCTTGAAAAAGGCTTAGAATAAACTACCAGTTCCTTTGGACCCTTTTTAACCAAAAGCTTTTCAGCTCTAAGTTAGGTCATGAAACTTCTAATTATGAACTTTCGTCCCGATACCTTTAGTAGTTTTTCCGGAATCATCGCCACAAAAATCGTTTACACACACACACACGCACACACACACACACACAGACATTTTTTTGTACCTTGGTCAAAACTGTTCAGGGGACCCAAAAAGAGCTATTTCCGCTAAAATCTCAATTTTTTTTTTCGGCATGATTACAATACTTTAGCATACTGCGTATGATAAAGGAAAAATAACAAACTAATAATAAAACAGTCTTTTAAATGGCTCTAACTTCTTAATATTAACTTGTTATCAATAGGTCCATATGCAACTTTTTACTCAGAATAAATGTTTCTTAATTTTTGCATTTTGACCAATTATTTTTACTTTATCATACGCAGTATGTAAAGTATTGTAATCGTGCCGAAAAAAAAAATTGAGATTTTAGCGGAAATAGGTCTTTTTGGGTCCCCTGAACATTTTTGACCAAGGTACAAAAAAATGTCTGTGTGTGTGTGTGTGTGTGTGTGTGTATGTCTGTGTGTGTGTAAACGATTTTTGTGGCGACGATTCCGGCGAAACTACTAAAGGTATCGGGATGAAAGTTCATATTTAGAAGTTTCATGACCTAACTTAGAGCTGAAAAGGTTTTGGTTCACAAGGGTCCAAAGGAACTGGTAGTTTATTCTAAGCCTTTTTGAAGGATTTTGGAAATGAGCCGCCATTTCTGTAATTTCGACAAAATAGTTATTTAATAAATTAAAGTAGAGGAAATTTTGAATAATTTATGCCTATGACATTTTTTGGTAACATTAATAGTTTAGCTGCATGAGCAAATTCTATTTGATCGAGATCGGTCGCATCTGCATTGATAATAAACTACATAGTAGCCAGGATTTTGACAAATATTTTTTTTGTGCTGTCACCACAGAAATGTCTATGGCAGTCACCACGCTGTCACACTCGGAGAACCGCTATGGAACCGGAACGTCATCTACAGTGTCATGAACAAATATAAATCTGTCAGAATTTGAATTAGCTTTTTAAACTTGACATTTCGTAGTGGTATCAACCTAACATTTTCTATACCAAAAAATAACCATTTTTGATTTTTTTTTAAAATACGTATTTCTCAAAAAGCAATACAAAAAACGTTGATGTCACTCCTGCCGAAAACTACATAGCGCGATTCGCTCACAAGCGACGACGACGCTCCGCCATCGGTGACGCGCCGCATCACCACTCGTTGTGCTATTCCGTACTTTCGGCACTTGTGAGATAAACAACTATTATTCTGATGAAAGTAGGTAGTGTCGAATGCTGATACTTTGACAATACCTTCGATTGATACTATTGACTATCAAAATTTCTGTCAAATCATGGCTACTTAGTTTAATTTTAATGCAGACACGATCTATCTCAGTCAAATAGATTCTCATGCAGCTAAACTATTAATTTGATATATTGTATGATACAGTCATGTGCCTGGTCACATCAGATTTTTACTTTAGCATACGCAGTATGTAAAGTATTGTAATCGTGTCGAAATTTTTTTTTGAGATTTTAGCGGAAATAGGTCTTTATGGGTCCCCTGAACATTTTTGACCAAGGTACAAAAATCTGATGTGGCCAGGCACATGACTTTATCATACAAAATATAAAATTAATAGTTTAGCTGCATGAGAATCTATTTGATTGAGATAAATCGTGTCTGCATTAAAATTAAATTAGTTAGCCATGATTTGAGAGATGTTTTGATAGTCAATAGTATCAATAGTAGGTATTGTCAAAGCATCAGCATTTGACACTACCTACTGTCACCAGAATAATAGTTATTTATCTCACAAGTGCCGAAAGTACGGAATAGCGCGACGAGCGGTGATGCGGCGCGTCACCGATGGCGGAGCGTCACCGTCGCATGTGAGCGAGTGGCGCTATGTAGTTTTCGGCAGGAGTGACATCAACGTTTTTTGTGTAGCCTTTTGAGAAATAGGTATTTAAAAAAAAATTCAAAAATGGTTATATTTCTGTATAGAAAATGTTAGGTTGGTAGTTGGTACCATTTCGACGAAACGTCTAATAAAAAGCTAATTCAAATGCTGACAGATTTATATTCGTTCATCTCACTGTAGATGTCACATCCGTACCAACATACTAAAATATAACTACACTCATCGCTATACTTTATTTACAATTCTCTCAATTTATCGTTTTTACAATTAGATATAACAACGGGTTGATATTTCTTATCAACAAACAATCAAATTGGTGATCTTATTTTATTTTAATTTTGTATTTTGTACATTGCCGCACTAGAGCGGAAACGTTCCATAGCGGTTCTACAACCTCTGATGAAATCAGCTGTTTTCGAGTGTGACAGCCATAGACATTTCTGTGGTGACAGCACAAAAAAAATATTTATCAAAATCCTGGCTACTATGTATTTTCATATCAATGCAGATGCGACCGATCTCGATCAAATAGAATTTGCTCTTGCAGCTAAACTACTAATTTTAACAAAAAATGTCATAGGCATAAATTATTCAAAATTTCGTCTACTTTAATTTATGATTTATCTATTTTGACGAAATTACAGAAATGACGAAAATCGTTGAAAAATTCTAAGAGTAAATAGCCAGTTCCTTTGGACCATTTTGAACCAAAAGCTTTTCAGCTCTAAGTTTGGTCATAAAACTACTAAATACGCACTTTCGTCCCGATACCTTTAGTAGTTTTTCCGGAATCGTCGTCACAAAAATCGTTTACACACGCACACACACACACACACACACACACACACACACACACACACACACACAGACATTTTTTTGTACCTTGGTCAAAAATGTTCAGGGCACCCAAAAAGACCTATTTCCGCTAAAATCTCAATTTTTTTTTTCGGCACGATTACAATACTTTACATACTGCGTATGATAAAGTAAAAAAATGTCTGTGTGTGTGTGTGTGTGTGTGTGTGTCTGTGTGTGTGTAAACGATTTTTGTGGCGACGATTCCAGAGAAACTACTAAAGGTAGCGGAACGAAAGTTCATATTTAGAAGTTTCATGACCTAACTTAGAGCTGAAAAGCTTTTGGTTCAACAGGGTGCAAAGGAACTGGTAGTTTATTCTAAGCCTTTTTCAAGGATTTTGCAATTGAGGCGCTATTTCTGTAATTTCGTAAAAATAGTTAAATAATAAATTAAAGAAGAGGAAATTTTGAATAATTTATGCCTATGACATTTTTTGATAAAATTAATAGTTTAGCTGCAAGAGCAAATTCTATTTGATCGAGATCGGTCGCATCTGCATTGATATGAAACTACATAGTCGCCAGGATTTGACAAATATTTGTTTGTACTGTCACACTGAAAAGCAGCTGATTTCATCAGAGGTCGGAGAACCGCTATGGAACGTTGCCGCTCTAGTACAGGAAAGCACAATATACAAATTTCAAATAAAATAAGATCATTAATTTGATTGTTTGTTGATAAGAAATATCAACCCGTTGTTATATATAATTCTAAAAACGATAAATTGAGAAAGTGTAAATAAAGTATAGCGATAGTTTTATTTTAGTATGTTGGTACGGATGTGACATCTACAGTGTCATGAACAAATATAAATCGGTCAGAATTTGAACTAGCTTATTAAACTTGACGTTTTGTAAAAGTGGTATCAACCTAACATTTCCAATACAGAAATATAACCATTTTTTAATTATTTTTTTTAAATACACTTTTCTCAAAAAGCAACACAAAAAAATGTTGATGTCACTCTTGCCGAAAACTACATAACGCGACTCGCTCACATGTGACGGCGACGCTCCGCCTTCGGTGACGCGCCGCATCACCGCTCGTCGCGCGATTCCGTACTTTCGGCACTTGTGACATAAATAACTATTATTCTAATAACTAGTATCAAAATATCTGTCAAATCCTGGCTAACTAGTTTAATTTTAATGCAGACTCGATTTATAATAATCAAAATGATTCACATGCAGCTAAACTATTAATTTTATATATTGTATGATAAAGTCATGTGCCTGGCCACATCAGATTTTTTTTTTATTTTAATGAATTTATTTATTTAATTATCTGTAATACCTACGTTTTGTATTCTTCGTTTTCGAATTAGTTGATTTGTATTTAGTTTTTCCTTCCTTTGGTATAAGTTTATACCTAGAGGGAAATATGTGCAATGTTTCAGAAAATGAATGTAATAAACTACCAAAAAAACTGTAAAAGAAGAATTAACTGTAACATCGCTGGTTATTAGATACCAGCTATATTTCTGAATTGTTTTTACAGAATTCACATATTCCAAATATATTTTCCTGTGAAATTACAACAGTACCACCGTAATTATACAGGGCATTTATTAAATTTTACAGGATTTTTTTTTTATTTCACATTAGTACGTAATATTCAATCATTGACGTGCGTTTCTTTACAGACTTGTTTGTATCTGGTTACCTGAAAACTGCGTTACACGTTTTTCTCTTCGCAAAAAATACGCGAAATGCCGCGGAAAGATTATTGTATATTTTTTTTGTTGGGGTTCCGGCAAGTTCCAACGCAATTTATAGGGTTCCACAAGAGTAAAAAGGTTGAGAAATGGAAAGCAAACGTTTGCGAATGTTGAACAATCCTCGAGGAGCCCACGGAGGCAAGTAATGCATTGTGTCCAATCTTCGTTGCTTGTGGTGTGTTTGTAACTCTCGCCGCAACCAACGCAGATATTTTCGTCATCAGTGCCGTTGTCTGAATCTTTTTGTAAAGTACTTCAATGTCACTATCGGAAGAATCGCTATCTCTTCAACTTTTTACTTTTTTAGTTATTTTAACTGGTAAGTTTTGCTTCTTATTTTCTTTTTTGGGCATTAATATAGGTTTCTTTGCTGCTAATTCTCTTCATTTTGTCAGATTTTCAGGGGATGTTAATATTTCAGCTAGCTGCCGACTGCGTTTTCAAACGGTATCGACTTTTGAAGTACTAGGAACCGGACAAATGAATGTTTAACAATTTCCCGGGTGTTTGTTTCTCATTTATATTTGTTTTCTTGATTCTGTTGTGTTATTGTCAACTTCATTCTCTTGATTTAAGTCATTTTCCAGATTTACTATGTTGTCTTCAGGGTTCATCATATTGTCAAGGTCACGAGTTTCTTCTTCATTATCAATTTTTCGGGTATCACACCGGGGTTAAAGGGAGCAATGACTGTATCACGAAAAGCGGCTGTTGCATTATCGACTGTTGCAGATTTTGTCCACGCTTCTGCGTGGAATTTGCCAAACTGCAGTCTTTTAATATCTCTTGTTGGATTGGCACGTAGAAAAGAATTACAGCCTGCCTAATAGTAGTTCTTAAAAGATTTTTTTTAAACGCACTATCAAGCGTGATCGGAAGGCGTGATCAAGCGGTTGTAAAAACTGAGTCGTATGACTCGAAAGGCAGAGGAGTGTAATATCATTAGCTTCTGGATACTCTGCCCGTATGCATAGTCCACCTTCGGCGACTTGCCATAGTTTTTTCGGCGAGCGTCCGGCAAACCTGCTGGCGTGGCGACATAACATAAAATTGCTTGCATAGTCGATCTCCCTCCGTTCTCCACCCTGGCAAACAGGCAAAACGCCGGCGGTGTGTTGTCCATTCTAATGTCAAACGATTGTTTGGTCAATTGTCGGTTGACATTAGAACTGTCAGTTCTAATGTCAAATGTGGTCAAACGATACAACGTATATCAAAAATCTAGAATGACTGGACTATTGCTGGAGAATCTCCGGAGATGGTACTGACCACCTCCAGCGAATCTCCAGCAAATTTTTCTGGGCGCATACGGGATTTCGTTACGCATACTTTGGTGCGATAAACAAGGATGCAGGTGGCATTCCATCTTCGTATTAATTCTTCTTGCTTTTGCCTTTAAATATGCCTGCGGGTGGTATAAATGTGCCCACCGCATTACAGCACGATATTACCGTTATAGTTTCTCCTTTTTCAGCTGAGGTTACTTCAGCTATATGTTTTTAACTCTTCTCGGTGATAATGTGGTCTGGGACCCTATTCTCGTCATCTTTTTGAAGCGAATGCGTGACTTTTCGAATGGAGTAGGGATATCACCGGTTGCCCTCTGGTTCGTATTTAGGTTGTTGCTAAGAACAACAACGCACGCGCCACGCCCATACTTTTCAATCAAAGGGATGGGAACGTATGGGCGTGGCGCGTGTTATTATTCTTAGCAACAAGCAAACTTGCTCATAGATACGGGCAACCGGTGATATCCCTACTCCATTCGAAAAGTCATGCATTCGCTTCAAAAAGAAGACGAGAATAGGGTCCCTGGCCTGTTATTGAGTCGCAAATCGGTTTCATCCATGTTGTATCAATTTGCGGGCTTATCGAAGAAGTTATGTTTTTCTAGAGTTGCATCCAATAACTTAAAATATCCACTAACATCTTTTTTGTTCATGCCGCGTGCCCAAGCAAGTCATACTCCCTCTGATTTCCTGACGGACAAATCTGGATTACGTTTTAAGAATTTTAGCCAATCATAACCCTTCTGTTCTGTTGTTAAATGTATGGTTGATTCCTAATTGTTCAGCTAATTGGTAAGCCATGTCACGCACAATAGTTCTAGTGGGGGCAAAACCTCTATTTTGCCTTTTGTTCACATGTGCAACTATTTTCCTTTCATTATCTTTTCCAACTAATGATGATGGTCCTAAATTTTTTCAGTGCTTTCAGTAGTCAGTCTTTTTCGTCTTAGCGTAGTACAGGGCACTCCAAATTATCTAGAAGCTTCATTAACTCCAACATTTCCATTTCTTACAGCTTGCATTGCCGAAATTAAATGCTGTTCAGTCT